>CM052208.1:1939657-2169481 GCA_028454225.1 Lasioglossum leucozonium
GCATCGACGGTTTTTGTGTGAATATAATGCGGCAACATTGCACTTTTAAAGCTGACAACGCTGTAAAATCTAGCATTCTCGGACACACGCCGTTTGTGTTGCAACGTCATGTAGTTCGCTAGCTGACCGCTCCATTTCGATAGAGTCCGCTATTGTACAGGAGCATTTTCTACACAGTCGGTAATTCAGAACCGTGGACAGAAAAATGCATTGCTTGCAATGTTTGTACTGATCCTAAGTCTGTGTCTTATACCTCGTCTGTGGTGATATGATGTAATGTACTCGTGGATCTAATTTCAACATTTACCGTTCGCCAGCGTAGAGGGCGTAAGAAATCGAGTTGTTGTAACCGATGTCGGTATTTCAGATCGTGAGACACGGAACCCCATATGGTGATTGGTCTATTCATATGTCTCGTCCGTGGCCACAGACTATAAAGAAAACCACTCTAGCGATTTTGGCGCCCTAACTTTAGGTGTTGTATAGAGGGAATCGTTGCGTTGAATTTGGAAACTCGTTTAACCTGTTCATATAGTGACAGAAGATTTAAAGGCGCGATAAGTGTTTTAGAAACCAGTGTTTCGCGTGATACATTGTAAAACATCGTGCGGAAAAACGAGCACACAGAGAGGTACATCACGACACTCACTTCTTTCATATTCGCGTGAACAAATCGTTTTTGTTTATCCGAAATACATAACCTATTTCCCGAAAGAACGGTTTTTCATTCCGATGTTAAAGCCTCGGCAGAACGATTTCTGCTTGTTTAATCTCTCACGCCGATTATGCTTCGTATTAACGTTGCGTTCATTAAATTCCGCTTATCGTATACTTGCTATGACAAGTGATAACTGTTTGCACGGAGTCCTAACCTTCAAATTGTAGTGTTTATTTGGCAACTATTGGAGTTAAATTAGTAAGCTGTTCGTTGAATCGACGTGTACGCAGCATGTACGAATTATGTCAGTAATGTTGTGTATGTGTATTATGCAATAAAAATTGTTTGATTAGTGATAACATATATGCGAATATGCCTACAGTGATATGAAGAGGGTAAAGCTGTGACGGTGGGAATCAAACATAAAAATAGCCCCGGTGACGACAGGAATATCTAACCTTATGCCCTCGGCTACCGGTACGTATGAAACGTCACGTAAACACATATGTGTCGTTGTCTTTTTTAATTCGACTACCATTCTTCGTACAAGCTCTATAACGCACAGTTAGCCTGCAACTTGTGTCGGTAGAGGCCATAAGAATTTCCAACGGATTAAGCTTTAAAAAACATGCTCCAAATTATAATTTATTCAAACCAAATAATGCTTCAGTTGTAGGAAGAATACTGAAGGTGAAATACAAACACATATTCTTTTAAATAACAAAAATTTGGCGCATACGTATTGCAGGAACGGTGAGGCACAATAGATAGAGTACTTTGGATTCTTGTGGATGAAATTGCAGGGGCTATCTGTACAGAAGAGCTACATAATCGAAGTTTGCTTTGAGAGTAGTAGAATTGTATTAAGCTATGCAATGAAGTTCTTAAGAAATATACAGTCCCTGTTGCTGCAAGAAAAGGTGTCCACTTTCAGAGAGTTTCAGAAGAATGCACAGATATTAGAAGGTGCAGTTGTATGAGCCATTTTCTATAGGCTCTGTAAGATGATAATTAATTTCATACATCGTTTCTATTAGAATAAGCTCAGAATAATTTGTACCTGGATCTTTAGAGTCGATAGAAGTAAATCAAACTAGTAATACATTCAAATTATCATGTAAAATGTACCCTCTTTGTAGATCTTATAAATATGTACTTTACAATTGTCAGATGTCCACATATTTGCAAAATAGTAGTAGCAAAACTAACAAGAATGAATATAGAATATTAAGTTGTGAAAAACGTAAAGAATACAATGATTTTTGTTATAACATTACACGTTACTGCATACAGTACCATGTTGATCAGCGATCAATTTTTTAGGAGGAAACAACCCTATAGGGCAGCAGAAGGGTGGGGCGACTATGCCCAGTAATGAAGAATGCGGGATCCGAGATGTATGGGGTCACAATCTGGAAGAAGAATTCCGAACGATTCGACAAGTTGTACAGCAATACCAGTACATTGCTATGGACACTGAATTTCCTGGAGTAGTAGCTAGACCTATTGGTACAATGAAAATCCTTATAATTTTCAAACGTTTCTTTATAAAAGACAATAATTGCTTACAAAATCATTCTTTTCTTTTCCAGGTGAATTCAGAACTAGTGCTGATTACCAGTACCAATTGTTACGGTGTAATGTAGATCTTCTGCGAATAATTCAATTGGGTCTCACGTTTCTTGATGAATCGGGGAACACGCCTGGGGGTAGTTACACGACGTGGCAGTTTAATTTCAAATTTAATTTACAGTAAGTGTTTTGAACAATTGATATGTAAAACGAAATTACAACAACGATAAAACGATTGATATCGTTTGATGTTTTAGGGAGGACATGTATGCACAGGACAGTATAGAAATGCTGCAGAGCAGCGGTATACAATTCAAAAAGCACGAGGAGGAGGGCATAGATCCTCTAGATTTTGCTGAACTATTAATGACGTCGGGAATTGTCCTTGTCGATGACATAAAATGGCTATCGTTTCATTCTGGCTACGATTTCGGTTATCTATTGAAGCTTCTTACAGACCAAAATTTGCCCCAGGAAGAAAGTGAATTCTTTGAGCTTCTTAGGATATATTTTCCAACAATATACGATGTAAAAGTAAGCACTAATTATCATCACTGGAGGTGTGCGAGATCCCGAAAATGTCGGACATCCGATTCTTGAAAATTATCTGTAAGAATTTTCGGAAACTTGTCTCCATCCCGAATAAAATTCTCTACTCGATATTTTTGGGTTCTCGTATATCTCCAATCACCACTTTACAACGACAATGCTGTTTCTTAATACTAATAAAGAAATGTTTATGCTCAGTACTTAATGAAATCTTGCAAAAATCTGAAAGGAGGACTTCAAGAGGTAGCAGAACAATTAGAAATTCAAAGAGTGGGACCGCAACATCAAGCTGGATCTGATTCGTTACTCACTGGAATGGTTTTCTTTAAGATGCGAGAGGTAAACATAATCTTCGGCTGATAATGCAACGAGTGCGATACATGCAGCGTTTGTGGCGTGCATTGAACTGTAAATATTTTGTTTCAGATGTTCTTCGAGGACAACATTGACGATGCAAAATACTGTGGTCACTTGTACGGATTGGGAACATCATTTGTTGTAAACGGTTCGGGAGGATATCTAGAGAGCAATGGAGATAATTCTTCGCCTTCGTAATGTTAACGAAAGAGAAAAGAACAAACAAAAACAAAACAAACTATCACGCCTCAGTCGGATCAGATTATTTCATTACAAATAAAATGTTATAAATAATGTTTCAATTAATGATCAAGCGTATAGTTCATATCCACGATATAACGAGTCATTGTTGTAGATCACAGACACCATTGGTCGAAGGAACAACAAAAAAAAAAAAGAAAAAGAAATGAAAACTACAGGAGAATTTTTTCATATTCGTGCATTTTTTCTTTTGTACATCCTCGAACTTTTTAAGTCTTTCGTAGGTTTCTTCTGTGATACATGCTAATTAAATGAAAATATTTACGATAATGTGCAACGTGAAATATGTAAGATAGTTTCTTTACAAACATTTGTGACAATATTGGTATAAAAAAAGAACAAGGAAATATAAGATTGCAGTACAAAGCAAAAAAAAAAAAATGAAGAGAGAAGCGAAGAAAACAGATGCTAATTTTAAGATTTTTCAAAAAATCTCTAGAGAACGGGATAGAGGATCCAAGGAGCGTTAGAGGAGTGGGTGGGAGAAGGAAATGCATGGCTGCATTGTCCCAGTACATCTATCAGTGTTCATATGTACATTTATCATACAGTGCATTTATAGATCAGTAAATCATAAGCCCGACAGCGTTTTAATAAATATCCGTCGAAGTGACGCTTCTCGCCAGCCTTAGACCGAGCGAACAAAATACCAAAACGCGTAACAGATCAGAAAAAGATCATTCTATCGTTTCTCTATGATTAAATGCCCCAGCTCAAACGATTCCGTTGATTTCTATAGAAGACTAAATATAGTCGATTTAGCTTCTAAAATTATTTTCCACGGCGTGGTCCCTTCCTCCCCACATACATACTACGTACGTTTTATTGTAACAAGCATTTTCCATCAGGCTGACGGCAAAGGCAACCTTCCGCTGCGCCCTGAACGCAATCACACAAACTGCATTTCTTTTGTAAATAACACGACGTTCCAGAAATACAATAAACAACTTACTTAAACCGAAACTTTGTCAATCATTGATGTCAGGCACAACAGAACAACGTGGATCATGCTCGGAAATTATTAGATTGTACGGAATAAATCATGGGGCATCGTCATTGAGGCTTCTCGCAACAAACACTACCTTTCCTTATCTCATTTTTAATATCAACTACGTCAAGACAATAAGTGGCTGTTATGATACAGAGTCGATATGTGAGAATTTTAAATGAAAATTCGGCTACGTAAGCATTGATATTAAATGACACAGTGATTCATAAAGCGTCATCATCAATGTTCTTTCTTTACAAACGCACTACCTTTCCTAATTTAATTTTTTACCGTCTTTACGGTAGTCGATAAATAAAAATTATGAACGGCGAAGGAGACTACGGTTATAAATTTTGGAGCAAAATAATGAGAATCAGCGTGTAAGGATTGGTGTCGAGAGTTTAAACATGCGCAACAATCGTGCAATGTATCGTGCTACTTCGAGCACGTATGTACAATTGTTTAAAGGGCGTCGACCCACGCCCTTTTCCGGAAAGTAGGCTATCCCTTCGTTTATTTCACTGGTTTCAGTTTCCATGTTAGCTTATTCACCTGTAGTAAGGAGATAAACGCGCGTTATCGTAATATAACTGATATCAGCGCCGTTATCAGGATTCGTTACCTGAAGCGAGGCTCAGTGTCTTTGGATATACTAGACAAATCGGTTCATTTACTCTGGACGTATTAAAAATGCGAAACGAGCCTCGTCTCGACCGCGTTTTCGGTTTCGCAACATGGACCGTTCTCGGATGTCTTCTGCTCTTGCTGGCCGGGCAAATATGCGCCCAGAACAATGATCAATCGTTCGAGGACAGGTACGGATTGAACGAAGACGAGATCAATTCGAATAACGATGGAGCACCGGTGGAGGAGTCACCGGTGGAGGAGTCACCGGAAATCGTGAACAAGGAAGTGGACGACCTGAACGAAGGTGACATCCCCATGAAGGGCATCGAAGACGAAGACGAAGGAAAAAAGTCCGCGGGCCAGGATGACGTCGAAACGGAACCGAAGAAGCAAGTCACTGATTCTGAAGGTATATCCGGTAGAACGATTGGAGAAAAAAGCGGAAAGTATGTGAGATACGGTGAGTGTTTCGATATCAATGGGCGTGACCACTATTTTCTATGTTTCGCTTCCATCGTTTAGGAGCTCGAGGTTTGTTGTCTCAAAGTTCATCTTTTCTTTTCTCTGCATAAAACACGCTGCGCGCCTCTTTTTTTCGTTTCGCCGTGATCAAGATGTGTACATCGATCGCACGGCAGAGTTATTTGTTACACGGCCCCGCTAACGAGTTAGATCTTATCTACTTTATCAGTTACTCACTCCAACGTGAATCGCTCATGAATCACTAGATATATCCACCGTTTGCGCTTTCGTAATGAGTATATTATGTACTCGGTACATAATTCGTTGTATTTTGTTCGCGGTGCTCTCGGGTCGAGAACCCTCTGGCACACGCGATGCTTGATATTTAACCTTTGACTGGTATCGCATTCACTCGCGAGAAATGATGTCCCTGAAAGTTCAAAAAATTATTACACATCGGGGATATGTAAGGATGTGTTACACTTTAAGGGGGTGAAATCGACCCTTGCAAATTCGGCTATTACTAGATTTATTTTCCAATTATATGTATAAACAATCGATAAATTTTTTCCTGTTTCTTATAGTTTCCGAATTATATCGTGAAATCGACAAATTTTTCCGATTTGCCGATTAGGGCCGATTTTTCACCCCCTTAAAGTAAATTTATGCAGCACAAGAGAATCGCGTTCCACAACAATGTTTCACAATTTTTTAAATTTGCGTATGTGTTTACGTATTTGAAGTATATGTAATTTAAAACCCCAAATATTCCCCAGAAGTTCAAGAAACTTTATACTTGCGGTTATCGTGCAACTCGATAGCAAGAATTAGTGCGCAGAAGTTTTCTTTGGGGCTACGAAAGACTCAGGATACCAGTCAAGGGTTAATATGCGTTAAGTACCGTGAATTTTTGCAGTCTCGAAGTCTGTTGGCCTGAGACAGTTGCAAAAGTACCGTCGCAATGTAACGTGCAATCAGTTGAGTCATTACTTTACAATCTCCTGTGTTCGGCCCGCGCGAGTATCTCTGTAGCGCTTAGGGCGTTGTGTACACAATGTGCAATCGACTTCGACATGATGAGGTTATTGTAGAGATTGAAATTCATTGCGATCAAATTCTTGTAGATTCGGATGATCCCGAAGCGGATAGGTACGCGCCTTGCTCCACCGATTCAGACCCGAACTATTTCATTACCGAACAGCGATTGAAGAAGATCCGATCGCAATTTATGTACTGGTACTTTGACAAGGGATGCGACGGCGACAAAATGGGCGATTATCAGAAAGAGATCCAAGCGTCGACGCCTCAGATACACAAGAACTTCAACTTCCAGCTGCCGTTCTATGGATTCAGATTCAATTACACCAGAGTACGTCGGTGATCAATACACTGCGAAGCTTTATGCTGGGTCCCGTTTTCGTAGATTGGAAAATTTCATGCGATAGAAAGACAGAGAACTGTTAACTCTTATTTTTGATAATTCGCAGATGCCATAAATGCATAGAGACCCGCAGTCTAATGATGAGACTGTGTATTTTTATGAAGAAAATAAGATTTTTCTAAGTTGATTGTAAGATATAGAAACAATGCATTTTATCTTTCAATAATTCTTGAAACTTGTGGACGGAATAGACGTTTCTATGTAACACACGTAATTCTCATGATTACAATCGTTGGTATTTTTAATATAACTGTTGGCATAAGCGAGAATAGTATTATGGTTTCATCAATTTAGATTCGAGGAAATACCGACGACTTGAATGATATCTCATCGCGGCGATGATAAAAAGAAATGCGATAAGTGAACTGATCCAACGTGCTTCATAATCAGTTCAATGATGAATTAGCTCGTCACCGTTAACAAATTGAATAAATCATTTAACAAAGAGGGTGCCCGGGTCCATTTTAACCCGAAATATCACAAGCGATAAAATTAAGTCAATGGCTGTACGATTAGATGCAGTAAGAAGTGATTTTGAGAATATTAAAAAATCGAACTTGTTCGACAGGATAAAAATCTAAAAGTATATTGGGTTTAAATGGACTTCAACGCAACCAAAAGTGTAATAGATTAATTTTGAAATGTGTTCGATGTCTGTAACTCAATTTTCTAATTGCAGCATGCTCGTATATTAATCATAATCGATTACGTTCTAGGTATCTATGAATGGTTACTTAGAATTCAGCGACCCACCAGTCCACTACACGTATCCTCTCGTGTTTCCCGTAAAGGACTGGCCGAAAACGAACGATCCCAGTTTCATTGGAATATTTTTTAGCAAATGTCGCATAGGGGATATCAGAAAAGACGATATAGATCAACGACTGCCGGGCGTTTACTTCAGGTACGCGAAGCTGGACTTTAGAATCGACTGTAAAACAAAGAATATAATTTCTTAACAGGACCTTGAATTGAAATGTTTCAGGATGGAAAGAGACCTGCAATCGAGGAAAGACAAGTTCGGCGTGGAAATGCGAGAACGCGTGAAGTGGGACATCCGCGAGGGCATTATCGGTGCTGAATCATTCGACCCGAAACACGCTGCTATTGTCACTTGGAAGAACATGTCTTTCGCTGGTGGTATCGTAAATTCGCTTTTCAAAACGAACACCTTCCAGATGGTCCTTGCTACGGACGAAGTATCAACTTACGTGATCTTCAACTACTTAAACATCCAGTGGACCAGTCACACCGAGGCTGGCGGTGATACTACTAGCGGAGAAGGTGGTGTTCCGGCTTTCGTAAGTTTCAATATGCTTGCTTGCATCTTAACAACTTATCAACAGTCTCTTAGAAATTAAAGATTAACGCTAAACCTACCACTGCCGGTCAAATCACCGGTTTTATATTTTTCATTTCACAATTATTAAAATCATGAAGTTGCTTACATAGAAATTGATTTGACAACTTACTTTATCCAATGTATATTGTATTAAAAATTGCACAAAACTAAATAAATGGAGCTTTGTCATTTTTGTAAAGTAAAACATTTTTACCGGTTTCAGTGCCGGTTTAGTTTTAAGGACTAAATCAATTTTTCTACAAGGGGAGTAATTTCGTAAACGAATAAGTTTCCTCGAATAGCATAGTCCAATAATTTATTTCGAGGTTGTTGCTCACGAAGAAATTATTAGTTCTTCTAGATCTAGCTGAGTCTTATAATTAATTTAGTCACTGCGATCAAAACTGTGAATTATGAATCCGTAGTTACTTAATAATCCTTTACAAATCAAAGATAAATGATTCGAGACTTTTATATGTCACAAAATTTATGAACGAACATTATTGATTAGCATTTTATGCTTTAATCCGACGATGCCGTTCTTACCACGCGTTGAAATCACCAAGTGGCTCGCGGCGTTCACAGGTTTATCTTACGAAAATCGAATTTCCTGGACTCGCAGGGATCCTGATATTGAAATAATATTGTGAATGCTTTTCTTAATTCTAGATCGGCTTCAATGCTGGCAACGGCACCCAAAGCTACGAATACAAGCCGTACTCCCAAATGTCGACGATTCGCGATCTAACAGGCAGAGGCTGGGCAAATGGTTTCCCGGGGCGACACATGTTCAGGATAGACGAGAAGATCATGATGGGAACGTGCAACAAAGATATTGGTAAACTTCGAACCCCTAAGGAATAACTAACTCTTTGCACTCGGAGAGTTTTCTCAGACTCTCAGAGTCGATGACTATTTAGGATTACGAGTGAAAAAATAGTGTAGACGTGATTTCGTTTTAAGCTTGTTTAATAATACGTCACACGTATAGGCGGTACTATGCCAACAAGACATTAACACAACGAAAGTGTACAGCTTTCTGCTTCTGTTTAGCAAGGGGGCCTTATATATCCCTACAATGGCGTCCCAAAAACCATTGAAATGAGGGGAGGAACTTTCCATCCTTGAAGATGCAAGGGAAAGTTTTCTCCCCCAAGACTAAATTTGGTTATTAATGTATTGTATACAGGGTGTGGCCGGACGGGTGGTGCAACCGGGCAGGGATTATTCTACATGTAAAAATAAGTCGAGAAAAAGGAATAACATTTTTTCGTTTGACGCCTCGTTTTTGAGAAAATCGACTTTAAAAATCCATCGGGTTCGCGTGCTCTAGTATACGCAGGAAGTAGAATAGGTCGGTCATGGTCAGACGCGTCAGACGATACCTATCAATAACACGTGTATTTGCTGCATTTTCAAAATCGATTTTCTCGAAAACGAGGCGTCGAACGAAAAAATGTTATTCCTTTCTTTTGACTTATTTTTTCACGTAGAATCACCCCTGTCCGGTTGTACCACCCGTCCGGCCACACCCTGAATATTGGTAAAATAATTCTCTAAATTTGGTTATTAATGTGTATATATTAGTAATTATTTACAGAAAATGAAATTTACCAATATAATTAATAAATTTAACACGAAATTAACAATTTTTATAAAAAAAATTTTATTTTTAAAAATTAACTTTGAAACGAATTAATAATAAATGCACTATATATAAAATTAATGATAATAAACTTAAACTAATTCTAATAGCAGTAAACAAAATTAACAAACTTAACAAAACGCTATTCGATGTACTACTCATTCTGAATATGTACTTGAACTTGATTCGAACTTGATTAAGAACCATTGATTCCCTTGATCTTGCACGTTTCTTATTAAATAAATGTCTACATCTGTAAAATCGGAACATTTTCTTTTTCTTTTTGTTGTAGTATTTCGGTGTGTTGAAATAAGTGGATCGGATTTAAGTAAAAGATTATTAAATAAATCTGTGTTGCCTTCCTGTCTACTGGTTTTTAGTGTATGATGCAGAAGATATTTTCTGATTTCTTTGTGTATAACTCATTTCCAATGGGTATAAAACATATATTAAAAACAAATTTAAAATACATAGAAATGATTGATACATAATTATTGCAAAATTGTATTATGCATAAAAATGATTGTTAATAATAATTTCCATAACAATAAGTTTTTTTGCAAAAGAAATGTATTCCATATCGTGATGTACAAATATTGAATTTTTTCAGTAAATTCCGCACTGTGACTGGCGGACAAAAGGCAAAATTTTGGATAAAAATCCAAATTTGTTTACGAGAGTATTTATATGTACATATATTGGTAATTATTTTCAAAAAATTGAATTTAAAAATACAACTAATAAATTTAAAAATAAATTAACAATTTTTCCACAATAGATCCTACACAAAGAAAACACATAATTACAGCTAAAACTAAAAAATTCTTAAACTATAATAAGTAATACATTAAAAAATGTCAATATCTCAGGTTTTTTTTGCCGTTCTTGTTTTATGTTAATTTGAAGTTTTATATGCGGGTAATGAATAAAACCACCGTTGAAAATGTTTACAAAAAATAAATCTACTTTATTAGATGTATAAATTATTATTGTAATAATGATTTACAAAAAATTACTCGGTTTTTGGTCTCTAGAGACTGCGGCACAGAAAAACATTTTTTTTAAAATATGAATTTGGTTACTAATGTACTTGTAATTGTAATTATTCACAAAAAAAAAAATGAAATTAAACAATAAAATTAATAAATAAAAAAAAAATTTAACAATATTTATGCATAAAAAAAATTGTTATATGGTTAATAATATAGATTTCCTAGTAACATGCAGTTTTGCCAAAGGAATTTATCGTACATCAAAAAATACAGGTGGTTGAGAAACTGTAACGGTTGGGCCGAGGTTCTGGCAAACGTCAACGTAATGACCAAATGCTCGGACCCGACCACCTATGGCACGCACTTGGGAAGGACGGAATTTTCGCGTCCGAATATTCCCTCGTTCCCACGCACAGTATCCGCTACAACTAGATTTCAGATTGAAGGAATTTTGGAGCAAACAGTCAAGTGTGAAGGGTTATAAAACGATACAGATAAGAGAATAAATCATTGTGTATGTTACATTGTGTATCATTGTGTATGTAGCTGGAGCAAACTTGCCACTGGTGTTTGCACCCGAAAGTGGGAACATGTTAGGCGGTACCATCGTTAACATCACCGGGCCGTGTTTCAACGAGTCCGAGAAGATTCGGTGCATATTCGAAACTGAGATGGTGATAGGCACCGTGATCGATAGGAATCGAGCCATATGTGTCCAACCGTTCGTGAAAGCTCAGGGATACATCCGGTTCGCCATTAGTATCGGAGAGAGCAAATCCTACAACTGGAAGGGAAAATATTTCATTGGTAAGTAGGGGAAACACGAGACTGTTTCTTGAAATTGATGTAGACAATTTTTATTTTGCACAAAGATCCGCTGTCTATCGATAACATTGGCAACTGATTGGAATCTGATGGTTTCTAGAGACCCCGGCCACGGCAGCCGAGAAGATCTTCGTCTCGAACGCCGTTCACGAACGTCAACCTCACGAGATCAAGATCACCTGGGATCGGTACAATTTGACTAGCAACTTGAACGCTGGAGTGCAAGTGTCTCTGTGGGGGTACCGCGAAACGAAAACTCACCCGGAGTTCGAATACATCACTACTTTGGAGGTTGGTTAATCAAGGATAGCCGATAAGCAAAATACAGGGTGTCTCAGCTGAAGGAGGCCACCTAAATATCTCCTTTATTTTTAATGGTACAGAAAATATTTATGGCGTAATTTAAATGGTATCGGAAGCGGAATATCAAAGAAGAATTTTTTTTTGACCGGTTAATTTTTCATAGTTAAGTTCGAATGTAATTCTAATATTATCCTACAATTTTATCACATCTTTTAGTACTCAAGGTCACCTGAAGGTAATAACTTAAGTCAAATGTATTTTTTCAGCCGCTATAAGATGATAAGAAAAAAAGTTTTCCCGATAAAAATAATGATGACCTTGAACAAACTACGAAAAAATAACCGGACAAAAAAATAGTTCTTCTATGATATTCCTCCTTCGATACCATCTAAATTATGCCATAAATATTTTTTGTGCCAGTAAAAATAAAAGAGATATTTAGGTGGAGTCATTTATCTGAGACACCCTGTATAATAGGGCATCGTCTAACAAAAATTCGATAAAATTCCAGAGCGCGCACACAAATATTGGCAACTACATCATCACGCCAGCTAAATACCGCGAAGCAGACAATCCCTACCAGCAGGACATGACTTTCGGATTCATTCAACTGAACTTGACCGATCCGCTACAGAATTCTTTGATCAACATCACGCCGTACGTGACTTGTATTTGGAAAATATTTCGTCGCATTTTGCTTTTGAAAAATTTCATTTTGGATGTCTGTCACTTGATAAATTTAAGGTGTACTTGTTCACTTTAAACGTTAATTGAACATATTTTAATCGTTCACAGGACTCTATGGAGCAGACCAATTCCGCTGGGCTGGTACTTCGGCTGGCAGTGGGAACGTACGATAGGTGCAAAATGGCCGCAATCACTTTGCAACAAGTGGATCATGAACGATAGATACCTGAAGAATTTCGCTGCAGAGATATCTCTGTGTCCTTGCACGCTGAAACACGCGTTGAACGACAAAGGACGCTACCTTCCGGATTACGATTGCGACAAGGACTCGAACTTGGACTGTCTCTACAACCAACACGCCCATCATTGCGTGAGGACTGGCTCACCGAGGTAAACGAAACTAAGCGAATGTGTTGGTTGCATGTGCATTCGATGTAGCTAAAGTATTGATCCGATGTCTCTCTATCAATCGTAGTATGGACGGGTCCGAGCAACAATGTTGTTACGACAAATACAACAATCTGATGCTGACGTATGATCAGCAATGGGGTTCGAGGCCACACCGATCCCATAATCTGGGATACTATCCATGGGACGAGGCTAACAAGGTTCCAACCCTGTCTCACTGGCACCACGATGTGATACCGATTTATCTGTGCTGCACGTGGCAAGAGGAACACTCTGTCGGTTGCGAAACCTTCAGATACGAGAGACGACCGACGCAGGATTGCGTGGCTTATCAGTCCCCGGCTGTGGCAACCGTCTTCGGAGACCCCCATATCGTCACGTTCGATAATTTACAGTACACCTTCAACGGAAAGGGAGAATTCGTTCTGCTCCGGGTGAACCACGCGAAGGATAAGCTCGATGTGCAAGGCAGATTTGAACAGCTGCCGGACAACATACACGGGGAAGTCAGGGCTACGCAACTGACCTCCATTGCAGGTAACCGATCCAAAGGGTATAGTCGGTTGTGGTAGTCAAAAACGCTCTTCACCTCTAGATTTTCGTTTGTTTTACGTAACTGCCCTTATAGACGAGGCATAGGCCTAAAACATGGCATGCCAAAATAGGCTGGAGGACGTTTTTGACCCTCTTTCTCCTGGTTAATAACAAGATTATTATTAATAACGTTCTGATTCGGTCCACAGCAAAGGGCAACAACTCCGTTCCCATCGAAGTTCGTCTGAGACCGAAGCACGCTCAGTGGAGATATCGGCTGGACGTTTTCGCGGACAAACGACGAGTATACTTCGACAGACCGTCCTTGAAATTCCAGCACTTCCCCGGGGTTGTGGTGTACACGCCGACGTACATTTTGAACCAGAGCGAAGTGATCATCATGTTCGACACCGGTGCAGGCGTGGAAGTGATCGAGAACGAGGGCTACATGTCGGCCAGAGTCTACCTACCTTGGACCTATTTGGTACGGTTCAAAATGTTCGACTCTTAACAAGAGAGTACAGTAGAACCTCGTTTGTTACACTGGTCGTTCGTTTCATATTCAGCGTTAGCATTTTGCGGGAATTGGGAAAATGGTATCAGAATCCGGTGATGTCCCACAATCCTGTAGTGGAGTCTATCAGTTATTGTGTAGTTTATCAGTTACGGCTTGATTATTTTCTCTGACTAACTAAGAGGTCAACCGATTGCTCGAACAGGCGAAATAGACTGACAAAGTATCTCGATGTATTCTAGAACAAGACCAAAGGCCTCTTCGGCAAATGGAACAACGATATGATGGACGATTTAATGGGTCCGGACGGTCAAGTAGTGGGTGCGGGCAATTTGAACCACTTCGAAGCTCTGCACAAAGATTTTGCGGTGAAATGGATGCTGGAGGACAAGGAGAACGATTTGGTAGGTGGTGCACTGTTTACCAGAGAATTTGGAAGAACTGCGAGTTACTATGCGAACAAAACTTTCGAGCCTGAGTGGCGGAAGCTGCCCGAAGATTTCGTGCCGACTAACAGGTAGGTATAACATCGCGTCGAAGCGATAAACAGTTCAATCGGCGGGGAATCAGAGGGTTCAGAGGAATAAGTTATCTCGCGTTTTTATAGATCGTACGACGTCCAGAGTGCCCACGATCTCTGTGCAGAATCTTATCAATGCCAATACGATTACGCGATGTCGCTGAACAGGGATCTGGCGCATTTCACGAAGAATTACTACGACACCTACACGCAGATTAGGCACACCAACGAAGACGAACAAGGTGAGTTGTTCAGAGATTCGCGAACACGCTCAGCGAACCCTCGGATGGCAGGATTTGGATCCATTTTGATTTAGCACTAAATCTACCGAGCTTTACAAGTAGCCGGTACATGTTGCCTTATACAAAAATAACAAAACTAAATTTATTTGAACTTTGTGCAGTTGATATTATAATATCTGCTCTATTAAATATATTTATTTAATCATTTACCAGGAAAGCATCTTTATAATTTTAGTAATTGTGAAATAAGAAATCAGGAACCGGTCATTTAACTAGTGGGGGTAGGTTTAGTGTTAAAAATATTAAATTAAAGAGTAACATAATGTGTAATACTACTTTCTTAACCCTTTAGTCAATAACCAAAATTTCCACGATATTCAATGATGTTCTAGTTTATAGTTTTAATGCATATTTTTTATTCTAAATCTATAATGATTTAAGAATATAAAATTTACAATATTTATATTTATTTATTATATATTTATATATATATTTATTTATTTTTGTTGATATCTATCGACAAAAATGTTAAAGAAGTTTTAAAGAAAAATTGAATTAATGTATTGACATAAAGGTTAATATTGCGATTCAGCGGTTTTACGGTGTACCGGTTACAGTGATTTCGTGCGGTGTACTGGAGACGCCCCGGTTCGGTCGTAAGAGTAATTTCTTCTTCACACCCGGTACGAAGGTGACCTTCGAGTGCAACCAGGACTTCATACTGGTGGGCGACCAACGGCGAACCTGCACGCCCGATGGACGATGGGATGTGCCTGAATATGGGTACACAGAATGTCTGCGTGAGTATTTGAACAATGATTCGATGACGAGAAGAATATTAGGTCATGTCATAAGTAATACATTTTTTTTGTAATCGCTGATGTGTTAACCATTGTTTCTCACTTGCTGTTGCAAATGAAAAAATTTTTGTCCCATTTAGGCCCTTTTAATCCGTCAATGTTAAATTTTGTTGGAACATCGCTAAATGTTTATGGCGAAAACTATTGTTAAAAATATTGATGTACAGGGTGTATAAAAATTATATGTCACGAATACCATAAAGGGATTCTATACCTCTGGATCGATGGAGATCTGTTAAAAAATTGGAACGCAAAATTGACCTTGACCCTTTCTTTTAAGGTTAAAAAATTTTTTATCATATTCATCGCAAGGAATAAAAGTCTCAAGGGATCAATGGATCTCAAGTGAACAGTTCTCTTTAAAAACGACTTTGAAGTTTCGTGAATTAATTTCTTCCATATGTCTACAGGGTTTCCCAAAATGGTATAAACGTGTAGGGAATGATTCTACATCAGAAAATAAATTGAAAATATAGAATAAATTTTTTTCGTTTGACGCCTCGTTTTCGAGAAAATTCACTTTAAAAATCCTTCAAGTTCGCGTGCCTAACGTTTGGAACAAGTAGAATCAGTAGGTCATGAACAGACGCGTCAAACGATCGCCATTCAAGAGCACGCGTGTTCGCTGAATTTTCAAACACTAACTTCTCGAAACCGAGGCGTCAAATGAAAAACATTTATTCTCATATTTTCAACGAACTTTTCACTAACATATTATCAATTTATTTTCTCGTGTAGAATCATTCCCTCCACGTGTATACAATTTTGGGACACCCTATAGACATATGGAAGAAATTAGTTTATGAAACGTCAAAGTTGTTTTTTAAGAGAACGGTTGACTCGAGACCCATTGTTCCTGAGACTTTTACGATAGGATAAAAAATTTTTTAATCTTAAAAGAAATGGTCAAAGTTAATTTTGCGGTAAATTTTTTTAACAGATCTCCACCGATCCAGAGGTATAGAATCCCTCCACGGTATTCGTGACATATAATTTTTATACACCCTGTACATACATACAGTGTGGGCTGTTCAATTTACTTATTCTAGACGTACATATTCAGCTGTTCCCAATGAAATAGGAAACAAGACAACTTCTGGCATGACCTAATACTATAATATGAAACATTCTTTCAATACGCTATTCAAGGTACCAGATTCGAGATGCTAAAGTTAATGCAAACGCTTGAAAACTTTATCCGGTGGTCACGCATAATTTTCATGAAAGTTACATGCATAATATAAGAAGTAACTTAGCAGTCCAATTACTTTGAACAGCGTATACTGCCACATCGCATTCGCACAAGAGACACCTATCGCAATTCTACCCTCTACTATCGCTGTTCTCATTTTCGCATTCCTATCATTCCTCGCAACAACCATCTCTCGAGCCTCACAATCTCGCCGATCGAAAGTTCTCGATTCAATCGTACCATTATCACGGATGTCTAAGTGACGGAGTGTGAAATAAAAGTTGTTTGATATTACACAACTATAGGTGAGGTCGAATATGCCCAGCGTACAGCGTGGACGACGATGGGTATTATTTGCGTCGTGTTAATCCCAATAGTCGGATGTGTCGCCGGTGCCTTTTTCTTAATCCGAAAGAACCAGGCGAACGAAAGTTCGGATAAATCGTGGCGTTATTCGCAGCGCGTCTCTAGCATCGACGATTCAACGTTGTTGAGACAGAGCACGCCGTTGAAGACGTTCGACAGACCAATTTCGCCGGATAGCGACACTAGCACCGCAACCACCGCTAGCAAAAAGAGGCATACCTATGATAAAGTCTACCGTACGAACGAGCCTCTGCCGGATAAGCCGGATATCGAGTTCGAGGAGAAAGACTGGGACCTTAAAGTGCCCCAGTCCCCGACAGACTCGGAAAAGAGCACCGCAGACTCGCTTAGGAAAGCTGGAAGTCCCACCAAAGAGAGCGACGTTTAAACCAAATTAGAGGATGTGCTGTCAGTCGATCGGACTTTCGAGTTTCGAGAATCTAGGGCGTCCATTATCGACCTTTAACTTTTTAATGGGGTGACATTTCATTTACGAACACACAAACATTGATGATCTTAAAATAGTATGTAATAAACATGCAGGCTAGTATTTCGTGACTAAAACGCTTCATGACATTTTCATTCTGAAATCGGACATTTCATATGCAACAACGTAATACAATAGGATTTACGCCAGTATGCATAGTGGAAGCTTGTGTATAAAAACGGCGTTCTTGTGACAGACTAAAGATGGCTAACGTAGAAGCGTCTTTTAAAATCAATTTTGAGTTAGATGTACTGTATAACATAGACACTGTTTAATATTTCTGGTAGTATTCTTCTCGCACCGGAAGTGCATCACACACGCATCGAAATCACCGCAAGCATGTACCTTTCATGACAAGTATTTATAAACATTTTTCTCTTCGATTTTCGGGATTAAATCGCGCGACAAGCATGATTTGTACGCGGTTCGCACAGAAACCGAGAAACATAATGCAAAACGCATCCCTACCGCGGAGAACAGCTCCTTTGTCATGTGTGAAAATTGCTTTTGTTGTTACTGTGGAATAGAAATGTGTCGGAACATGAATTGAATATCGTACCGTTGGATCAGAGATCAGTTTCGCGTTGACGAGAAACGTAAGAGCAAATTTCGAGCGCGCTAAAACGCAATAAATTTACAAATTTAATGATAACGTTCGATACAGCACGATTGTACGAGATGCTTGGTATTAATGTAAGAACACAGTTCAATAAACGATTTTTTTTTTATACCTTAAAATTACTCAGGAAATTTCTATTCCACATGCGTTCGTTGCAACACTCGAGTAAATGTTTGGAATGTTGTTTGAAATCGTTTTAGTGGAATGGAAATTTCCACCAGAATTATTGTCATCGCTTTCTGTTACTTCTATCCAGTCACCTCCATCCTTTCTTATTTATTTATTCTCATAACTAGACAGCAGCTGTTCAATGAACCTATGTGCACACAATTTACTCAACTATACGTACTATGTATGTCTGCATACTTGAACCTAACTCACCAGACTATTAAAATTATTAACTTGTTTGTCGGCCTTATTTCTTGCGTATATTAATGCCATCGATTTCATTAAAAATCACAGGTCAACAGGAATATAGCTCACGTCAGGCTGGTATTACAAGTGGTATAATACTTGTCTGCATAATACCGATTATACTCCTAATAGTTCTTCTGGCAATCAGATTCTTTAAGAAACAAAAGAAGGAGCGAGAGCAGGAGCTAGAACAGTCCAGGTATTATGCTAAACGAAATTTCTAAACCATGAAACTTTGTGCAGAATAAAATTGTCTTTCAGTAATGTAATAAAATTAAAATTGGAAATTTAACAGTAGAACTACCATGGATCCTGATTAATTCAGATTTTTTGTTTTATTATGGATCAATCATTTCACGTCATGATCAAGAATTTATTTAGTAGATTGACACATTTATACAAAACAGTATAAAATTCCGTCACCTTGATTGCCTGGTACTTCTAGTGTTAATTCCTCTGTCAATGATTTTCAATTGAATTTAATAATTATTTATATTTTGCTATATTTCTGCATAAATATTTGTCGTATAAAAATTGCAATATTCTCCTGTAATCGAGTATTAACGTAAAAAAATTTTTTTTCGTAGAGCGAGAAGTGCTGAGCTACAAAGACTAAGGAGACTTAAAGAAGAGGAAGAGCCTGCTCCTTACACCAGTAAAGCAACAGAAATTAATTGATTAGTGTTACGTGTACTTTTTTTAATACCTTTTTTATAACTTGATTCGCATCATCGTATATTATAATATCTGTCATTTTCTTACGCCAATATGTAATCACACACATGTTAAATAAGCATCATTGATTAGTCTTAATTAGAAAAGTTAATTTATCGTAAGCTCTTTACGAAATCAAGTACTTATTTAAGGATAGATTTCATTGAAACTACTTGTTTAAGCATTACATCGTATTTAAGACACGGTAAAGTAGTTTATTTATTCTCTTAGCGATGTAGAATTCAATATTCATTGTGATTTTGTACTGTTGCCAAACAGAAAGAGACTGCGAAATATAATAAAATAGAAATACACATTTACCACTATATCCCCAATGGAATTGTTAAACTATAAAAGGGGTAAATTAAAGCCCAGGTAGCACCGTACGTCCATGGGACGTCCGTTTTAGGTACCGTTTACGTCCATACGTCCTATGTCCGTTTTGTATGTCCCACGGACGTCCCTGACACCTAAATTTCGGACGTCCCAGGGACATTAGTTTTTTCCGTCCTAAGGACATCCGTAGGACTTCAATTTCGGACTTAGAACTTCAATTTTATATCTCGTCGGAGTACTCAGTTTTTACGCGTGAGACATATATTAATACATATATATATATTCGAATTTCCTCATGTATTTCGAATACCTTAATGATATATATATATATATATTATAATAGTTAAGAGCTAGAGAGCGGATATTTATACAAAATAAAAAATTTGTACTTGAGTTGCATCAAATAACAGAAGTAAAATAGGCATTTGTTTTCTTAACTAATATGTTGAATAGATCACAAATAATATAACAATATATAGTATTTTTTTTTCTTAAATTTAAAAACGCCCAGTGGCTCAAGTGATGAGGCTCGCGGTTACGACTCTTGTGATCCCGGGTTCGAATCCCCCCGGCACCTTTGAGGTTTTTTCTCAAGTGATATAAAAAAACGTGACACACCGGGATGGTTCAGAATCAACCATAAGAAACTGTAGGTCCAATACGATGAATATTATTTAATAAAAAATAAAATAAATAAAAAAAATAAATGGAAGGTGGAAAATGCTGGAGCATTGTTAATGGAATTATAACCCTGAAGGGAATAATTAACAATAACGTAACCTACAGTATTTTCAAATTTTCATAATTTTTTATTTACTGAAAAATTCCACATACGTCCCAGGGAGGTCCCAGATAGGTCCGCACGGGACGTCCTATGTACGTCACACTTTGTAACACGGACATCATTCGGACATTTCTGGGACGTATATCGGACATATATCGGACATATCTCGGACATACGGACATGATTCGGACGTCCCTGGGACATACGAAGGTCCGACTACGGACGTATTTTGGACATCCATCGGACATCCGAGTGCTACCTGGGAGGAAAATGAATGCAATTTATGGTAGAGTCACTTGAAATTGCTGGAAACTACGTAATTACATCAAACGCAATTTACTACGCATTCGTACTCGAGAAAGTAATTACATACGTAGTATTCTAAAATAATATCGAAATTTGAAATTAATTTGAGAATTATTTTCTAAGAATTTAATAAATTTTTTTAATAAGTTTTGAATATTTTAAACCTTAAAAACCAACGCCAAAACATTGTTTAAAATATCTTGAATACGTTTGGCGGGGAATGTAACATTTCATGATAATCGATATGGTTGCGTGATGATTCGCCTTCTCATCGACGAGAATCTCCTCAGTGGTCTTCTGCACCGACGAGATAGCGATGCTTGCCTTCTGTCTCTTACTCCGATCACAATATATCCTAGAGGGCGTAAGAAAATAGCAAAGTTTTTGAGAGGTCACGATGCCCTATAAGGCTGGCAGTAAGTGATCCCGTCTATTATTCGACGCATGGTACAAAGATACTGTTTCCAGCAGCTCATAAAGTAGTCACATCCTCATCGTTGCAGCTTCGGATCCAACGAGGGCAGCACGTCCACATTCATTACTTAATTGAAATAACATATCCACCACAATTCGTTGCCTTTCCCTGGGTCAGTTATTCCATAATAACTTATCTCCAAGTTATCTCTTGCCTCTCGCTCTACATATAAATAAATTCTCATAAATTATAATAAATATCGCGATTGAATTCAACAGTTTTATGAATACGTGGTTCGGCTAATTTGTACATTCTCCTTTCAAATAAATTATTTCCAGCAACATGGAATAAAAAGTTTCACAATCACTTATAACACGAGGAAATAAAACTTCAGAGTATCCCTTAATCGTGTGCATACACGGTCCCCGCAAAATAATGGTGTGCAAATTCCCCACGTGTATCCCGTTGCCTTTCCCTTTCACCTCCATTATATTACGTCGTTACAGAGGGGTGAGAATGGTTGATTTGCTTTCATAATAAATATTTACAGCGCGTCTTTTCCCATTTGTTTGTTCACTCGATATCTGTTTACCGATGGGTCGAGTCTGATGCTCGCAACAAACAATTCTAACAAACTCTTCCCACTTGTACGAAATAAATTGCATTGAAATCACGTAAAATCTTTCTAACGCAAACCTTCTAATAAAATCTTACCTCAGGTTGGACATGTACAATTTTAAACTTCCGACTAATCAGTTTGGGACTCATTGTTTCAGGGAAACAAAACTTTCGAAAATAAGAAGTTCGACCACCGTGCGTTTGCGTCTAATTAATAATTTATTTGATAGATGGACATAATTGACAGTGGTAAAAGCGGACGAACAAAAACAAATAGAACATTATAAATTTTTACGTTGCCTCTGGACAGTCTCGATACAACAAAAACGGCACAACAATAATAACGCGCGTGTGTCCATTGATACTGAGAGTGATTCAAAGCTTCCGGTGTTGTGTGTCACGCCCACGCAGAAGATTAGATAGAAGGAGTGACGCACTGCCGGCGCGGCGGTATAAAACGTAAAATAATTCTGTTTTCACGCGGACGACACTAACTCGCGGGTGTCACGATCATTGATAGCATCGCGCGCAGATCCGCTGAAAATTTAAACATCGCGACGCGTAATGACAGCTCAACGAGACGGGCGAGAGCGATTGTTTTCGTTGACATGCGAGTATTAATTAAGCGTGCCGTCCCCGATGCACTTGTTACAAGGAACGAGATCAAAAGAGAAAGAGAGCTAGAGATGGTAGGGGATAAAGGAAGGAAAATGAGGCTGGAACGAACGTTCTGAATCCCTAACGAGTGCGCATTTTATGGCTGGTACGCGATATCGGGGAATATAATAAATACGTCCATGGAAATGTGTTCATACGGGGTGAACAAATAAAATCGTCCATAAAATGTCGTCGTTACGCGAGGAATTCAACGCGTGCCTCCCGGTACAACGGGAAATTTGTTCTTATGCCGTGCACGCAACCGAGGTCTGAGCCCTCGTAAAGCCGGCTTGTATATAACGTCGCTTAAATGCAGCTACGGATCATCCATCAGCCGGAGACGATCTTCATAGGCAGTGCTACGCGTTCCCATTGACGAAACAACTCGAGAGATTCGATGGATAATCGATAACTCGAGAACTACTTGCCAGCGGGATCCAGCACAGAGTTCCAGAATTATTTAACCCAGTCGCCGTTAATGGAACGCGCGTCTTCTGCAAGCTATGGAAAACTTAAACGGTGGCTTAATTAGTCACTATGACGGAGAATTTTTACAATTTTTGTTTTAATCCTCGCGTGTCCCTTGTGTAAATTTAGTCCATTTTTCGAGATTAATGCAAAGCTGCACGGGTTCTACACGATTTTAAAATCTGTGGATCCTGATTGAAGTTCAGCAATTTGTAATAAAATGGTACGAAGAAAATTGAGAGCATCTACGATTCCTATATCATATGGTACTTTAAGATTCGCTTCGGTAATTGATAATAATATGAAGATTCAATATTCATTTCACACATACTGAATCAATTCGATCAGAGACGTATCACCACTATCAGCGAGGTGAAATCTAAAAATAAGAGACGTATCACGACTACAAACCAGGTGGTATCCACACATCAGAGACGTATCACACCGACTATAAACGGGGAGATATCCAAAAATCAGAGACGTGTCACAACGATTATAAACGAGGTGATATCCAAACATCAAAGACGTATCGCAATGACTATAAACGCGGAAACATCCAAAAATGAGAGACGTATCACAACGACTATAAACGAAGACATATGCAAAAATGTGAGACGTATCACAATGACTATAAACGAGGAGATATAAAAATATCAGAGACGTGTCACAACGATTATAAACGAGGTGATATCCAAAAATCAAAGACGTATCGCAATGACTATAAACGAGGAAACATCCAAAAATGAGAGACGTATCACAATGACCATAAACGAGAAGATATCCAAAAATGTGAGACGTATCACAATGACTATAAACGGGGAGATATCCAAAAATAAGAGACGTACACAACAACTATAAACGAGGAGATATAAAAAAATCAGAGACTTATCACAACGATTATGAACGAGGAGATATCCAAAAATCAGAGACGTATCACAACGATTATAAACGAGGAGATATAAAAATATCAGAGACGTGTCACAACGACTATAAACGAGGTGATATCCAAAAATCAAAGACGTATCACAATGACTATAAACGGGGAAATATCCAAAAATGTGAGACATATCACAACGATTATAAACTAGGCGATATCCAAATATCAAAGACGTATCACAATGACTATAAACGGGGAAATATCCAAACATGTGAGACGTATCACAACGACTACAAACGAGGAGATATCCAAAAATCGGACGATCTGATTTTATTCACGGACGCCAGAAGGATTCAGAAGGAAAAGAAATTTAGAGGATTGCCACACGGTTTATGGAATCATGGCAACTGCGTTCTTAATAATACGAGCAAATACGGTGCGGAGAGGTGACAAGATTAGATTGAAGGGACAGCACGTGACAGGGGAACGCTTCTCGAAATAGCGGAGCCAATGATGTCGGATCTGTTTATGCGTGGCTTAGTGGCTGCGTATCAAAGGAGCAGTCAATATTCAGACCACTAAGACCTGCATTCCCACAGGATCCCATCTCGTCTCTTGCTACATAATTGACAAATAATAGAATCAGTCGTCTGCACAAGGACAGTGGACGATTCGTTGCTTCTGGTATTTTCATGACGAGAAAAATCAAAAAACAATTCAACTCTCGTAATTCGGAATTTGTTCTGGATTTCGTAGACAGTGACAGATAGTCGTTCGTTTGCTTATTTCATTGAAATTCTAGGTACCAAAATGTAGTACAATACACGCGTTCAAAATGCAGCATACGAAATCAATACCGACAACGTTTTGATGCGCGATTATCGAAAAATCAGGACAATACTGCAAAACGCATTCATACGTGCTTCAGCATTGCAGTTCTGTACAATGGACAATTGAACAAAATCTAATGCGAACCTTCGAACAATGCAGCTTAGTGCATTGAGTATATATATGTACAGATGCATTTTTCAAATTACCGGGATCTTTGCACGCTACAAATTTTATGAATTTCTGGTGAAAATGGGTAGGTGAAATACGAAACAATAAATCAGAGGAATTTTAAAAAGCTATCGATAATAATAAAAATTTCTTTATTTTACTTTAATTCTACGTTTCACTGCAGTAATTTCTTTTATTCTGTCGCTTAACCTAACCTTACTTTTAAAAAATACTCTATCTTAGCTAATTTACTATTCTACTTTATTAATTATACTCCTACTCTCTCCACTTATACGATTGATATTCACAGTGACAAGATCGATCGAGGCTCGCTATTTCCAACAGAATTGACTAAACGCGTATGCTATTCGCTTCGTCCCTTCTTGTCCTTCGAGAAGCAGGTGGGGTGGTTCGAATATGGGAAGGGATTTGGAGTCCGGGTCAGCCGGCAGTAATACGTTAGTATGTTTCTCAGCCGCGGAAGGATCGTGGGATAGGAAGACACCGATCGGAAGACTCGTATTCGCTTTTTCCCGGCATCTCGATAATAAATTTTCAAGTCGTACGACGGCTTGTCGTGGAACTCTGGAACGACGTTATGGACGATGCTCGAGAACAAGAAGGGTGGTTACACACAGGCTACGCTCGCAACCCTCCGCACATACTAACGTGGATTTACCGAGCCCATCCTCCGCGTAACGACGAGTGACTGCGGACGAAGTCTATATGTGAGAGATCCGCCTGGCAGAAAGTTACAACTGGCCTGTCTCTCTCTCTCTCTCTTTCTCTTTATCCAGGTTGCTGTATCAATATCTCGTTAGGAGCTACGATGGAAATAAAACCCGGGGAACGGCTGTCCCCGAGGCTGGCCGTGCAAGCGAAATTCTAATCTTCCCCTAGCATACACTGATGTACACCGGTGCCCTTCCTATCCTGGTTACCTGTTACTACCATAATCGCACTTCGGAGATAGAGCACTCAATTAGGTCGCCGAAGCACGGCCAATCGATAGTCACGTACCGCGATTCCTAGGGAGATGCGAAATCAATTATCCCCTTTACGAAATCGTCGTAATCGACGTCTTTTCAGTCTACAGTAAATTCTCTTTCGTTGTCCAAAGGCCGGGGGCCTGAGTGGACAACGAGCGTAATGGGACATGCAATAGAGAGCCGAACACAGAGAAGGACAGAATGAAATTCGGATCACATGACCGATGCGTGTCGCCGTCGCCGGCACAGTTTAAAGGCCCGCGTGTTCTCACAATGTAATGCAAATTAAAAATGCTTTATTTTTCATTATTTTTTTATGGGACTTTCACTGGCTTGTTTCTGGCATTTTTCTGATTAGAACAAGACCAAACACGATATAATTTGCCCCATATTTACTCTACATGTTCGTCGTTGCCTTCGAAACTTTTATCGTCGATAATACAGTCCAAATTATATCATGTTTGGTGTTATTAATCAGAAAAATGCCCATAAACAAATATTGAAAATTAAGATATATGTAAAATCGATTCCTCGCGTCAATGTAGTGGTGTTCACACCGATATACCCAAACCGACATCAATCGTCGCCGTCCTGCGGAGCGACTCGGCGTTGACAGGCGGTGGAATGGGTAGCCACTGGACAACGAGCGTGATGGAGATTTTGGACAACGAAAGAGAATTTACTGTACATACTCGCCGAATCGCTCTACCATACAAAGGTAAAAATTATGCTTAGCAATACAAGGTATACTTCTGTTCCTCCAATAGAAAAAAACAATTTTAGTAAACGTGGCTAAAATAAAACGTGTACAGATTCACATCCGAATCGATACGTTTAAGATGTCCATAAAATAGCTAATTATATTGTATTTAATTGATCGAATCTTTGCGCCGATAATTTTATTCAATATATATTAAATACAAGGTAAACGTTGACACGAGCACTGAAACGAAAGGCCAAGAAAATTCCAGGTTCTTTCACCTCAGGATTCTCATAAGTTTATAAAAATCACGAGGAAACGTATCGCCCATGTAAGCGTCGTGTTTGCACCGGGAGTTAATTTCCAGACATGCTGTTAAAATGTAACAATTTAGGAAAGAGGAATGCTTGGGGCTCGCCCAAGTCTCGAATAACTCGGCAGACGTGTGCGAGAGAACATCGTTGAGTCCCCGCAGTCGAGGAGAATAAATTCTGACGGAACGTGCTCTAAAGAATCGAATCCCCGCGATGAATGGACATACTACAGAACGGAGCTCGGCTATAGTCGAACGCTAGAGCGTAAACCTTTTGAATGCCGGCGCGGTGCGGTGCGGCGCGGCGTCTGGATCCATTTGGGCAGAGCTTTCCAAAGGCTTCGGCTAACTTCTTATCTTCCGGGGGCTAACTTGAGTTGTCAACTATTTGTGTTAGCTCTGTTAACCCCTTGACTTGTAATATCGAGCTGCGAACCGAATGAAGACAATTATTGTCGAAAACGGTTGGAGAACCGATGCTTTAGACGATTATGTGGCTGCGGTTTTATTTAAGTTCATCTATTTCTTCGAACATGGTTTTAAAAGTACTTCATTCAGACTAGTTGATCTTATTATAGACAGTCAAACAACTTTCGAATTGTTATATTATTTTGAATCTATTAAATATGTCAAGGAAGAAAATATATTTCTATTTCACTTCGGTTTGTTGCAATTCAGGTAGACAATTTTTTTATTTTGTCCTACAGTCTTTTGCGATGTATTTATGATCAATTCGTCAGAAAATTGTATTTTCCATTTCATTTCAGTTTGTTGTAATTCAGATAAACAATTTTTTTCTTTTGTTCTATGGTATTTTGCGATGTATGTATTTATGTTCAATTCAACAGGATATTGTATTTTCTATTTCACGTTTCGCGTAGTGATATTTTTCATAATTTCTATTTCACTTCAGTTTGTTGGAATTCAGGTAGATATTATTTTTTATTTTGTTATTAGGGGTGTGCGAGAACCCGATGGTCGGGACGAGTCTGGAAGAGGTCGGGTCGGGTTTCCTAAAATTTCGAGATTCCCGAGAAAATCGGGTTCCCTGAAAATTTCAGGAATATGACATATGACACCATGGAACACGAATGTATTCATTAAAACAAATATAAATGTTTAGTGGGTTCTCGGAATTTTCGGAAATCCCGATTCTTTCGGGAATCTTTGGGAATTTTCGGGTACACGTCTCGTACCAGAAAAAATTTCGTGGACTCGACCCGATATACCGGATTCTCACACACCCCTGGTATTTATGTACAATTCAACGAGAAATTGTATTTTCTATTTCACGTAGCAATATTTTTCATAATTTTCATTTCACTTCAGCTTGTTGCAATTCAGGCAGACAATTTTTTTATTCTACTCTACAGTTTTTTGCGACGTATTTATGTTCAATTAAACAGGAAATTGTATTTTCTATTTCATCTTTCGCGCAGTGATATTTTTCATAATATCCGCAGTGTGCTAATTAAATTAGGTTCAGACACAAGCTGCGGTCCCGATCAAACGGCGAGGGTAGCATTTATCGGAGCAGTGTATCGCCGGGGCAGTCTATCCGCCGGTGTTAAATGGCCTGTATGATTTTTAGTGGGTACTTACGGGGCACACATTGATTTCATTACCGGCGAGTGTCTCGTTTCACTGCTCATTAAGCCGGGAGATAGACTTTTCGAAAGCATGGTGTCGCCATAGCCGGGCGGATGTCTAACCGCGTTGAAACTTGATCGCGATTTACAACGCTCGGCCGCGAAGATAGCGTCTGGAAAATAATTCTTGGCCCGCGGTTGAACGAAATGAAAATTTCCCGTGCACCCCTGTTGTAGTTTCAATTTATACGCTGATACGTATTGCCGTACGGCACTGGCCCGTTGTAAAAATTAAACTTCAAGTAATTATTCCCGCGGCAGCCGTGTAACGGCAGATAAGCATGCGAGAACGCGGTTCAATTTATTCTGTGGAGCTGTGGACGGTCAAAGTTCTTGTGAACATCAAGAAACACACGCCATTTTTATTTTCTGTTGGACGTGGCTTGAACTCGCTCGTGGGAATTTCCGTGGTAAATTTTTAGTAGAGTCTTCTTGTTTAATGTTGTTGCAAACATGTTTGGTATTCTTGATTGATTCTACAATTATTGTTTTGTTAAATTTTTCAACCTAAGGAACAAACGAGGATTAATATAATATCTACCGTTACAGCGTACACATAAGACATTAAGGGTTCAAGCAGACATGAGAACTAAAATTTCGAGAATCCGAGCCACCAAGAAAGCGAAACCATTTCGGGACCTATGAAGACAGACAAGTTTCCCCAACACGATCGAGAACCTCGGTTTCCAGAGCCAACAAAGTAGCGAATTCCACTGTCCGACGCGAATCTTTCTCGCTCGTTAGCTGTCTCGTTAACCGGGCCGTGGTCATTCTCCTCTGAACTGAACAATCGTGGAATTCTGTCGTAGCTGCTGGTTATGGTATTAACATTTAACACGTTGACTGTCGAACAATTGGCCACCAAAAATTCACAAAATCAAATCACGTACTAATTAGGAGATTGCGGATTTTATGTATTTGTAGCAAAAAATGAGTAGGTGGAGCACATAATAGAAGAAACGTCAAACGAATTTAATATTACTGGTGCATCATTGACTGTCGACTTTTTATGTAACTTCCTTCACTTGTAAGTGATGCAGACAACAAATAAATTTTTCAGTCTTCTTAAAAAGTAGCCCTCACTGGTACGGTAGCAGAAGAAATAGGTGCTTAGAGAATCGGTACAAGATTTAACGCTAAATTAAAAATGTCGTGCCGAAGTAATTATGACGCGTGTATGTTTAATAATAAATATTTATTTATTTCTGTACACGACGGTTGCCGGCCGAATTAACATTAGGCAATTGATTTAAATTGAAACAGTGACGTGCTGGGTGTAAAAAAAGAGCTGACCTCTGCTCTGGGGTCTTTTCGCGTGTCACCTTGGTGGTGCCAAGAATTGTGGGCATGGGCCCATTTTGGGGGAAAATACAACCCCATTCGTCCATTGCCTTGAGGGAGGAGGAACTTCTTTTCCCGTGGAGAAGGAAGAGCCCCCACATCAAGGCTTGTTAGGGAAATTCCCGAAATGCGTTTATTAGGGGACTCCGGAGCAGTGTTTATGGCCCCTTGACCTGGGTCCGGTGATACAGGGCAGGGGCTGCGAAATTGTGCCTGCGTGGCTCACACGTGGGGTGCACCGCGTGCATCTTCGCCCACGGTGCATGCGGGTTAAACCCGCCGGTCCGACATCGGGATCCTCACGTACCTCGCGGACAGTACTTGGCGCGAGGACCACTCGGAACGGATTTATAGCCATTTTCCCAATGCCATCAGCTCGAATCCTCAAATGCCGTGTTCGGCATCTTGAGGATTAGCATTCTTCTAAATACCGAAGAATGGCAAAAAATCGGGAAAGGGCCTTTTTACTGCCTCTTGACTTGGGTCCGGTGACGAAGGCCAAGGGGTGCGGATATTGCCTGCTGCAGGCAGTTACAACTAAAAATAGTAACTAAAAAGGAAAATATGCGAGAAATCAAACACTAAACCTACCGAGCACTCAAAGCAGTTAAAATGTTTCAGATTATAAAAATGACGAGGCTCTATTCGTTTAGCTACTGTACTATTTTTATTTCAATATGTACTTGGAGAAAAAAATTTGTCCAATCAATTTCTACGTAAGCACCTTTATTATTTCAATAATTGCCAAATGCAAAATATAAAACCGGTGATTGGACCGGCAATGGTAGGTTTAGAGTTAAAATATGTCTAGAAATGTTCGTAGAGCCTCGGTCGCACTGAAATTTTACCTCGACTTCAAGTTATACCTCGTTAACGGGGTGACGGTGATTCTCCTGTGAACCGAACGATCTCGGAATCCCGTCGACGGCTGTCTATAACCATTCCGGGGGGTGGCAAAGCCGTATTTATTTCGGCAAGTATCCGCTCAGTGACAAACCATTCCGCCGGGCTGTTGGCCGCGAAGAGCAGGCAACTGGTGGTCGTTAGCAGCGTGCGTTCCCCTTGTCTGCGATGTATGCACACGCACCGGGTGCACGGACGGGGAGTATCGTCGTCGGGGCCGATATAGTTGCCGGCCGAAAACACTACTTCTAGCGTCTAGCAGCTGGCATTCGGCCAGTCCCGTAGCCGACACCCGTTCCGAGGGCTCGCCGGTCTGCGGCCAGGTCCTCGTTGTTGTACGAGGATTACCGTACGCCGTGTAATTACGTCGGTTTTCCCCTTCGCCCTCCGCTTTATCCCCGTGTATTCCACTCTTTATCGCCGGCAAGCGAGAACGCGCCTACCTCCCCCTAGTCGACGGCATTTGCATCCCGTTAAACGCCGTAAACTTGTCAAAGCGAGCAGTTATACGCCGGATCTCCAGCCGCCTGGGCCGGAGCCACGTTTTGCGGTCGCAGCCCGCTGCTGCCTCCACGCTCAGACAGGATATCGGCTCCGCGCCACCAGCCTACCCGACGCCATTGTTTCTGACGATTAGACGGCGCCAGACTTCCTACTGCTACCATTAAACACCTCCGCGCGATTAGACGCGATCACCAGTTCATGCCCGGCTGTTTTTTTCGGAGGGATAATGGCGTTACAGCTCGTCCTTCGAGCGTAAATCTGTAACTGGCGTTGTGGAGTCTGGGAGAGTCCCATACACTTGATCAGAGCCGGTGTGACCTTTTACGGGGCCCGGTTCAAAAATTTTGCGGGGTCGGAATACACATTCAAATCCTATACTTAACACGTTGAATTGATACTTGACACGTTTTACAGAAATTGGTACCACGATGAATTTTTTATTATGCGATACATATAGCGTTGAAATATTATCTACAACGGGTAAGTTAGGGTATATAATCGTGTTTAATAAATTTATCTTGCCGAGGTCACCGGTGATCCCCGTGGCGTTGATTTTTTACCATTATCAATAATCTCATATTGTTTCTTCGCGTTGCTATACAAATCGTTTCACTTGTTTATTCTTGTCGAGAGCGTCTAACAAACAGGTAAGAGCGTCTATTACACAATTCTTTCATACGCTACAAAAAAAATTTTTTTTAAATAAAACTATTTTATATGTTTTATACTGCATTAATTTCGTCACACCATTGTACTAACGATGGTGATAATAATAAAATTATGAGTGTATACATTTGTTCAACTTATGTTTTTTTTAATCATTTTGACGCGCCGGTTACCGGTGGCTCCCGCGGCGCTACCGCCAAGTTGAGTGCCGGTCACCGGTGACCCCCGTGGCATTCAACGTGTTAAATTTCACAATAAGGAATTATTTATTCTAAGTACTAAGGATGTTACATACATTTTTTGTAAAATGAATATTACATAATTTTTCTCGCTTTCTTCGCCGCAAAATCTTTGACTATGGCACCAAAATTGATTGAGTTTGCTAGTTCGGGTCCTGCAAAATGTCTGATGAGTTTTCATAGACCGCGGAGCCTTTCAAAACGCGAGGCCGGGTTCCGGCGAACGCTCAACCTGCCTCGCGCTGGACCTGCATTTGATTCTTCATAAAGATCATAGAGATCGATGTTAATCTTTTCGTTATTATACCGTGTCATTAATCCCTTATGTACCTATTTTGAAGAATGCGTGAATGATCTCGGTGGTTTAATTTGAGCAAATGTAAACTGCATCTTGTACTCGAGACCACAGATTTTGATTGATATGTTTACATTGCTACGTATATTTGTACTACAAAATGTCGAACACAAAATCATTGATCGACCACTTATCCTCCGCCATGTTAATATTTATCGGTAGTATGGTATTATGGAAATCGAAATTGCATTATTCTGCGAAATGCATTGTCGAGGCTATTTTTAAACCTGAATGTATTTATGAATTTGAACAACACATTCTTTGTCCGTGCGAAAGCAGTGTGTGACGAAAGTATTTCGAACAACATAATTCAACATGTACATTGTTACAATTTTATCGTGGATGTTAATGCAAATTTTCATAAAGAAACGTAAAATCACCTAAAATTATATAAAGTTGTAAATAATGCATTAACGGTGCCAGCAAATTAAGAACAATGTAAAGTCGTGTTGCATTGTACAGAATTTTATAGTGTATTATTTTTCAAAAACTGTGCACTTGCATACAATTGCATAAAACATTTTTTACGTATATCATTTCACTTCTTTGCAATAATAAATCGCTTATCACGAATTCTTTGCGTAGCGATACAATCAAACGTGAAACGTATGTGCATTTTACGTTAGTCTTAATTAAATAAATGTTATTATTAAATAGTCTCATTAACTTGTATAAAGAACGGTTGCTTTATAATTACGTGTTCGCTGTCGTCTGAGCAGCGAATTTACGACTGTACTGCGGATCGTTATGCAAATTAACATTTTTAAGGATTTACTGATAACAAAAACATGAACTACATAAATGCTTATTATCTTGATAAATGTGTCAGCGAGTTTCAAAACAGTATTAATTTTACATTACCGGGTTTCTTATTGCCTATACCACGACCGTTTGCCCTTCAAAGATGTTGCAATGACCATTAACCTTTCGACGTACAAGAGACAAACAAGCCTCTTCTAAAAGAAGCTACTAAATGTAGAAAAATAAAAATATTTACAGAATTTCATTTTTTATTACGTCATATTATTTATTATTTTCGACGAGTTAAAATCATTAAAGAAAGTAACAACTTTTCCTGTAGTTCCTGTATCTTGTATTCTTGTTCCTGTATTCTTAATCTCTCATGAAAACTCGCAGTGTATTCACGCTAAAATTCCTTACATTTCTGAGGTTTCTTCCTCGCGTGCAGAGGTTGATACAACGTTGAACGCACCGAAGGTTAAATATGAAAATTAATGAAATGCAGATACGTGGAGCTGTGTGCCACGAAGATATACGGGCTCCGGGTTATCCACAGACGTGCGCACTTATTATTTTAGCCGCCATTTGAAAACGCGGCGGATAAATGCAACCGTGCAACCGTTGAAGTAACACGAGCCGACGAAAGCGCAACGTCATCAGGGAGTGGTTACTACGAAATCGAGCAGCGCGAAATGTAACAGCACGTTGCATTCGTTAGCATAAACGGGGCTGATCATTTTCCTGCGATATTAAATTAAATTGAATATTACAGCTGTATTTTGTTATTCAATTAGTAGGTACATTATATCCGTCCGTTACTATAACAACGCTGCGAGCAAATCCTCCGCAAAAGTAAAACAAATCCTTGGGATTCAGTCATTTACTTTAATCAATGCATTAATGAATATTCGTTACCAATCGAACGTTTACACTGCGCGATTTGATGCGAACGATATTCACATTAGGTGTATTAATTAGTTTCGATCTCCCGAAATCAATCAGCTATAACATTATATTAGATTTAAATCTTTCATGTATCGTATTATGCGTTCAATCATTGAAATGTTTTTTTTTGGAAAATATTGTTACAATAATTTTTCCTGGAGCTACGATCACTCGCAACTGGTCCCATCAAGTCATATTTCAGCTTTGGCTCGTTATAGGACCGTTTGTAAATTTTTCAGGAGGTGGGGGTGACCTTGGACGGCCAATAGAGTCCTGCAGAGACCATAAGTCTGACCCTCTCGTTACGGGAGCGAAATTGTCGGACATATCGCGACCCAGTTGATCATTATAAGGATACGTGCTTTTTCATTTGTGTCGTAGCAAGACTTATAGCCCTATTAGTCGATAATGGTGAAAAATACGAGCACAAGGGGGTAGAGGAGGGGCGGGGGTAGGAGACCGACCAACGATCTTAGCTTATAGTGATCATAAATGTTGGATAAAATGTCGCGCAACGCTAGGGGGGTAATGCCGGCAATGCGGCCAGGGTGAGCATAAATTCACGGCAAGTGGCGTGAGTTATGAAAATTTCATGGTGCGGCCCGGCTGCTTTATGCATTCATGGTGTGCTGTGCTGCGGTATTGTTAAAAATGATACTTTCCCCGTAGTTGCGTGCTCTTGATTAATCGGGGACGGTCGCGTGTCAACAAAGTCATTCCGACTTGTTCCTCTGTCATCTTTATCGAATTGGAACTCTTTTCGTTCTCTGTACAGAATATGCTCTCCCTGCGTGACAATTTCACATATCTTCCAGATTTCTAAGCCTAGTTGTGGCTGGAACTTTATTATTTCTGGACGATTCGAACAATTTTATTTCGATCTCATTTTGACTTATTTCAGTTTCTATTTTTAAAAGAGGAATTTACCAATTTAATCATTGTCATTCCTCATCTTCAATTTTTCAGATTGTAACATTTTTTATATCATGTAAAAATAACGTATATCGAAATGAACAATGGATGGAGAAACTAGAGTCCGGTTACATTACTGTACTATTTTTTTTTTTTAACGAAATTCTCGTAGTCGAAATATCGAGAATTTGTCGAGAATGAAAAATTTAGTGTTCAAATACTTTTTAGATTCATTGTATATACAGTAGTGTTTAACAGTTTTTTGATCATGTTATACGAGATTCTGCTGTTCCACTAACTATAAAATAGAAAGCTTCCATCCACTTTTCAAGTTGTTGTTATTTTGCCGCTTCGAAAGCGCCAAAGAGCAGTATAATATTACAGTATTTGTAATATTAAATTAATCAGAAAGGATCAATGTTTACTGGAAATACCTATAATCCATCGCGCAAAAAAGGACGCGCAACGCGGAGCTAATTTCGCGTCGGCGGAGAAAATGAGAGGGAAAAATAGCGAGAGGTTGGAAAAGCCGGCTAGCAAATAATATTTTCAGGAGCCGTAGGTTGTTTCTCGCACTCCGGGGGCCGGTAAACGTTTCATAAAATCTTCCTAAAATCTAGCCGGCGTGATATTTGCCGGCGTGATTGCATATCGTTTTAAAAACGCGAACCTTTGATCGCTCGAAATTATTTTCTCCGCGACGCCGCTTCGGAGGGTTGCGCGGGAGTCTGTCGCTGGGGGTTGCGCGGGGTTGCGCGGGGTTTGCGGGGGGGGAGGTGGAGTGGGGTACGCGTGCTGCGGCGGCCCCGTGAAAATTGGATTTCCGGGTTCGACGCGACCGTTTCGTACAGTATGCGACAACGAAGCGGCTCGTGAAATGACGTTCAAGACGGGCCCCGGCGCGATTTAATGAATATTAAAAGCTCCCCGCCCCACAGCCCCTCGCCCCCTGCCTACACCCCGTTTCTACCCTCCCACGCCGCGACCCGTTTCCCCGCGTATCGAGTTAGAATCCGTAGTCGCAGTCATAGATAGCAAATTGGGAAAGTTGCCCGGGCGGAGTGTCGGCCGCTGCCACGACGCGTTTGCGTCTTGTTGTATTATCTTAGAAAGTTCCTGACATCTTATAAGTTCCGAACTTTTGTTATATACGTATTCAAAGTTGCGTCCCGAGGTTGCCGCGTGACGTTATTATTGAATATGAAAGGAGTTACTCGCCCTCGGCCCACCCCCTCGCAACAGCCACGGCGCAACGCCCTTTATCGACGGCTAAAAATCCAACCCCCTTCGAATCGTTTAGCTTATTGGACAGATTGACGAACGAGGTCCGCCCCTTTCTGCGTGTGATCTTAAGCCTCGCGAATTACTGGACTCCAACTGTTCATGTACCGAAGGGACTTTAAGCCGTAAGTGGACCTTCATGATGTACGTTAAAAATGCAATTATTCGATTGAATTACGTTAGGTCTGGGAATATTTTTCACTACTTAGAAGTTTTACTCGGTGATTTTCCAACGAAAGAGGTAACCCCAATCACGTATCCCCATTTCCACTCCATATTTAACCTACGTAGCCCCGTCAAAATTCCCACCACGAGTTCCAGAATTTTTAAGACCTTATGTTGGGAATCGCTGGTATGCAATCAACGGGGATTCCGTGCGATGAACGACGTTGCAACGAGCGAGGTTTTACCTTAGTGTTCGGCCGCGGGTAAATTTTTGTTGCGAGCGAGGTGCACGCATTGATACAGAAAAATTGGTTGGCCGGATGGAACGAGGCCGAGAACGGCAGGTGGCGACGTGCTAAAAATGAAAGCCGAGACAGCCGAGTGTCTCGCGTATCGCCTAAGAAATATGATTCTGATTGTGCCTGACACAATAACATCCCTTAGACAGCTCGTGCATGGCACGGAGTCAGGCTAGTCACTTGTTATGCATGATATATTGCGGCGTGCTTTCTACGTGTCTTCGTTATAACGCTGTTCATATCTCATCACACCGTGATAGCTCGCTCTATTACGCGAATTTTCAAAATAACCTGCCAATTATGCGTGTGGGACCACAACAGGCACGGTTTTGTAACGCTGCCACGTTCCAGATTGGAGCAGACTCGACGATCCCACCCGCGTCTCTACACCCCCTAACCATGCTCGCTCCTGCGACAAAGGGGGCGAAACCTAATTAACGGTGAATAAATAATCAGAATTACTTCTGGGCTAGTTTCTCGATTGAATCCGGCCGCGTCAAATGGCGAGGAGATAATCAAATATTTTCGTGTTGATTCACTCGGTAAGGGCTTTTATGCAATTCCATATTCACGTGTAGCTGAATCGAATGGGGCGTGCGGTAATAACGTACCCAGTAATTACACCTCAACGTGCGTTTTTTCAACCGTGTTTACTTCATTACCGTTACGTTATAACCAAAGCAAAATGTATAGTCAAAATAACAAGCTCACTCTCACTATTTTTGTACACTGTGGCGGATCGCTCGAATCTTTAGACCCGAATAGGCTTAACGTCAGTATTTTAAGTTTCAATTTTTTAACATAATAATAATATATATATGTTAGCAACAGCTTACTTTTAAGGGTAATATTAGCCAGATGGCCCGATGTTATTTCGGTTTTGGGTAATTTATGGTAGGATCAAGGGTTCGAAGTAGCCTCTCAAGGCGTAGCTCCGTCAACGGACAAACCCGAGACGATGGCTGGCAACTCGAAGTTGTGCAGACATTTGATGGGGCGCATCCGTTGACATGTGTTTAGAAAGTTAGGAATCTTAAATATGGCAGGCGACCCGAGGTCGTACCGCTTGCTTAAAGAATAAGATGGGTTTTTCCTGAAGGATCTGGCCACGGAGTGGGGAAGGCGAGGGTGCCTTCTGGTAAGAGGACTGTGTTAGACCGCTCAGCACTTACCCCAGAACCGTCTAGGTGAACCGTTCTTTAACTTGTCTTTGAGTCCACACAAATTTCTGACATATTTTTAATGTAATATAATTTTAACTTGTTGTAACTCATTGTCAGTAAGGGCAAACGCATTGTCACGGTCGTTTTAAAATAGAGGATTAACAAAATTTAAGTAAACGAACGAAAACATCTACAGAGAAGAGATGTAGGAGACACGTATAATTCGTTGTATTTTTAAAAAAAGTTTTACACGTCCGGTGCTTGGACTGCTATGTGTCCATTATACTTAGCCGTATAAAAGTTTTGAAGTTTGCTGTTCGCACAGTTGCTAATAGAAATCCTGGAATGCAGGGGATTTTTCGCGACAACGTGTTTATCTCGTGAAATTCTCCGAGAGTGACCCGAATGGGTAGATCCTCTCGTATCTAAATCACCATCGGAAACGTTGACCTACATATTACACGTCGGCCGTGTACAACGGGTTACGAGAGCGGTTGCAAAGGGGTGGGGGACGGGATTTTTACGGTGGTAATAAAGTCGTCGTCTCCGGCCGTGATAGCGGAGGTATTTCATATAACCGCTTATTGGTACTCGTACGGGCGTATTTCAGCGCCTAACACTTCGTAAAGACGTTTCATGTTCGGAACTACGGTCGGTTAGAGTTGCATCGTTATCGAACTTCTCTGCATAGAACAGATAAGCTCGTTACCGATAACGTTATGAAAGTCAATGAATTGACGAGGGGCTGCCAGGGGTGATTTTTTCTCCCTCTGTCGAATATGTATAGAGCTGCCAGGGGGTGAACTTCGTGGAAAGTGCAATATAAAGTTGCAAATTTATCGCTTTTTGCTGGCCACCCCCTCCGGTGGCTCAGCGGCAAATTTTCTTTATACACGCAGTATTAAAAGGGACGGCGTGAAATATTTCACGACATCGTTAACTGGTATGCAATCACCGTATACGACGCGCTCGTTACACCGGTGTGGCCCACCCGGTCCGCACAAGGAGAATTTTTACTTTAAATCGACGCTCTTCATACTAAAGGCTTCCCTGGTAATCATCACACCGAAAGCGGAATATTGATCGCTTCACATTGTACCGTCGTATTTTTATTAGAACTAACACGCTCGCCCTAGGACACGCCGGATTTTAACACCGTAGAGACCAAACCGACCGACACGCGACATTTTTACCTCAATTTTGAACCCTTTTAGCTACAGACGAAAACTAAGCGTCAGAAAATGCATTAACTTTTTTCATGTTGCTCTACTCCTTTTTAGTTGCATTCTTTTTGAAGGGATGTATTTTTCCATTGCGCTTCTACGGAAAGGTCAACTCGTGTGAGCATCTACATTGAATAATTGATTTCGAAGCTTTTTTATATCAATTTTTAGTTGGAAAGTATGATTCAATGGAATACCAAAGCAAGTAGAAATAGACTGCGATGGTCAGACACCGTTCGATAGCGCGCGAACATCATCGACTATACTCCTAGCAAAATGTATTCGCCCAAGCATTTACCACTATAATTATGCATAAATTCAGTGTTGAAATAATCTCTATTAACAATGAAAGCAAATGCAACAATAAAACTCGAAATAATTTAAAGGAAATACATATATAAAAATATAATAAATACGTTTTTTTATCATTTAAAGTTCCAAATGAAAATATTTGACACTCATTTCAGAAAGTATAAAGATACATTTAATGCACCATTTTCAAAAATGCAAGAGACTTTGATGTTTCTACAAAGCAAAAATCTTATTAATTTCTTGATAGTGTAATTAGTAGTTGATTGAAAGCTAATTATCTTTCGTTTGAAACATTCTTTTGCGCGACTATGAAAAGTGTCTGAACAATTTTGGGGCTTAATTTTTAGATTACCCTGTGTGTATTGTTAAATAATTTTAAATATTGGCATTTTGTTACTTAGTTATATGTAGACGGGAGTTACAAGGAAAATTGTTCGTCTCTCTAATTATTCCGATAAAATCGAAGTATTATGTACATTTAGTACAATATATTAATCAATTCAGTCTGAAGCAGAGAACGGTATCACAATGCCAAGTAAACGAAAACGTCTACCTTTAACTATTGAAGAGAAATACAAAATAATTAATGTTCTTGAAAGTGGTGAAATTGCAACGAAATTAGCAAGAATACATGGCGTTGGGAAATCTACAATCACAGATCTGCGCAGCTGCTTACAATAAAAAATTTCTGTGACTTAGCGGCTAAAAAGATATGGGACCCTTAGATGTTGAATGAAACTGCCAATTTTGTTCATTTCTACTTCGATAAATGAAGTTTAAAAAAGTAATTGTTCTATTATCCGAAAATTTCACTATCCGGCCACTTTTGTCTCCCTCTTAGTTCGGATACGGGAGTCTCTACTGTATATAGATATTCTAAAATTTATTAAATTTTTTTCCTTAAAATCGTTTTTGAAAACCTACAATCTACATAGTTATGAAAAATCGAATAGCTTTACCGTTCTGAAAATCTGTGTTGTATTCTGAAAGTTTCCAGATTAATTCGCATACATCTTTGAATCTGCTTTGATACTAAACATGTTTGTCTCGCTCGAAGATAGTAAACAATGTTTGTCGCGCTCGATTCTACCGGAAGCAGCAAAAAGTAATCAGCGCGTTGTTCCTCAGTTTTATCTATAACAATATTTTCACTTAAACCGAAGTTACAAAGTTTCGAGGCTCGTAAAAGCACCGTGGGCCGGGAGTTTCTTCCGGAATAAAGATTTTAAGATTCCTGGGTAAAACACCGGGATAAAAATGGCGGGCGGTGATGAACAGTCGGTCGCTGGGCGCGAATGTGGAACTCGCTCTCGCCATCTCCGTTTTCTCTCTCTCCTTTTTTAATTATAGCGATAAGCTACGGCCGCGGACGAAAGTCCTGAAAGAAATTCATCGTACACAATACAATTTTCATCAAGCTAGAATGTTTATTGTTTGCCGTAGGAGAAGCCGCGTTCCTCCCTCCCCCACCCCGACGTTTAATCAGAATATTTCGAGTCCGCGGCGGTGGTTCATGGCAACTGTAAAACTCTCGAGACGGATAGTACACACTTGATACATTCTTTGCCGAAGTTAGGGTAAACATAAACTTGAAACTCCCCGGTAGAAATAGAGAGAGAAAGCCTGGCGGGAAGGGAACGGCGCATGGGTAAAAGACACGGAGAAAGGACGGACGGAATCGTCCGGGATCTAATGAGCATTCCATTCCGTCCCTTAATTTTATATAAATGCTACGGTGAACAAAAATATTTCGGCCCACGTTATTTCCCCAACGACTCGGCGCTCGCATTCTTACCGGAATATATGAAACAATTTCTGGCCTTCCGAACGTTCGCGTTCGTTGTATTTAATCCCTTCGTTATGGGACCGCGGCATGGGAGAGTACACTCTCACCCTTGCGATTTCTACGGGGTGAACCTCGGAATGCCATCGGTAGACTGCAGAGTTCATGCAATTATGACAAAAATGATAATGTTTATGTGTAAAATAAAAGTTTTCCGCATCAATTACAAACTATAGAGACCAAATAGAGAGTTCGTTTTTTCAGCATTAAATTTAATAAATAGATAATAAATTCTCTTAAGCACTCCACTATATCAAATTTCAATTATTCCGTTTGGTCGTCGATGCGTAAAATCGGCAGTCTACTAATTATTAAGGAAAATTTTCTGCGAAATGTATGAAAATTCAAGTTAATCAATTTGGCTCATGAGAGAAAGGTAGTCCATTAATATTTTCCGTACAAGTTGCTAATAATTCTGTCTGTTTTAAATAATTGACTAGTCACGACCTCTGGATCGAACGCTGACACGTCCAGGTGGGCTGATATCGTCGAACAAGCACGATCGATGATCGCCTCGATCCTCGCAATTCGAAGGACGCCGCGCCGGGCATCGGAATGAATAATTGAATGTTTCGGAATCGTCCGAATCTATTTGGGGTCTAATCCGATCGACTTATCGAAAACCATACGGGCCGAGTCGATCGAGCTGGAACAGCAGCGTAGGATCAGCGTCGATTACAGAGCATAGGAATTCGATGGGCAAGAGGGTAGCCGACGGTATATAGGCCTGGTTTCGGCGCCGGTTTCGTGCCGGTATCGGACAGGTTCCAGGCAATTTGTGTTGTCTGGCTGACTCCTCGGGGGATCGGAGTTCGGCCTCGCTTGAAATTCGCCGGCCATCTTTGCCGAAATCGTATCGGGACGTGGCGAATCGGAGTTAATCCCGGTGAGTTAAGGCACTCGGAGTAATGCTCGCCGTGTGTTCGGTTAAGTAGAAACAGATTAAGACTGGTGTAGGAGATAAAGACGTGCTCTCTCGCCTCGATTCGCCTCGCTCTGCCTCGCCCTGCCTCGTCTTACCGTAACGCGTGTTTTCTAAGCTGCTGCGGACGGGTTGCGGTTAACTGCCGCAAGCCGAACAGTGCGCATTGAAACAAAGAAATGGAAACTGCAACGTCTTCCCAGAGCTAATTGTTCTATTAACTGTTTGTGACCCTTTGTGCGCCATTTACTTTGCTTGTGGACCTCGGAGGTGCTATCTTTTAACTCAGGATAACTTTCATTATTAAATATTGCGATAAAACTCGCATCGAATAGTCAACGACCATTGCCTCGCTGAAAATACCGGTTCTCGTTCGATCACCGAAGTTAAACGGCGTAGGACGGGGTCCGCACCTAGGATGGGTGACCGCTCGGTAAAAAGCCGGGAAGTGACCCTCTGGGTGCGTTTCACGTGTTGTTGGCAAAATAGGTGGTTCGGAACCCACTTTAATAAAAAGTAGGTCCCGCTGAAATTGGAAATTAGGCGATAGTTGAGGATTGGTAAAGGGAGAGGTGGTGGAATGGATTTTTGAAACCCTGAGGGGACCAAATATCATTACATACAACTCGCATCGAATACCATCCAATGTACCGGGTGTAGAGAAATTATATGTCGCGACTGTCATAGCGAGATTCTACACCCTCGGTTTAATGGAAAAATTGAAGGTGACGCATAATGAACTTTGACCTTGAATCTCAAGGTCAAAAGGCCAATCTTTTATTTCATTGCGTCGTGTTCTATTTATCGCAACGATAGAAAATGCAAAAGTAGCTATCCGTCATAACTCAATCGTTTTCTGAAAAACTTATGGTAGAGTTCTTTCGTTCTGAAACTGACATTATTTAAATCCCATTTTGTTCTATAGTTTCGCCCACCTACACAAACCATTCGCAAATTCGCAGTTGCCAAACGAATCCCAGAAGACCACAAACCGCCATCTTCAACGAACAAATGAGTAATTCGCCGCAATTCGCTGATAGCACAGATAACTCAATTGTTGCCTGGACACTTACAATTAGTCACCGACATCACGTATCATTTTCGCAGATTCGCGGAACGACGACGCGCAAAACGACGCGGGTTTCAGCCGCGGCTCGTTAAGTCGTAAAGATCCGGGCTGCTGGCGTGCATACGGCGAAACGGGCGTGGATATTAATCGGCCATTAACGTTCTTGCACGCATATCTGATTGCGCGTGCATGACGTAACGTGGAAACGGTAATGCCTGCAGGATGTACACGTCGAGAGGTTTGCACCTTTGCCGTTTCACCAAACCGTGCTCTGTTACTGCTGCTGCTGGACGGTGAACCCGTGGCGTCATTCTAATGCGTCATGCCTTGTGCACGTGTATCGAGCAGACTCCGTGCGTAACGAGACAGCCTCTCTCTCTCTCCGCGCGTTCGTCGTGATAATCCGGCTTCGAGCACCGAGAAATTATTCGATAAAGTCACGTTCCAAGCCCGAAATCCCGACAGCCAACCGGAAAGAATGCGAGAACGAATGATCGACGCCGTTGATTGTGACGGGCCTCTGTCTCTCTGGCATAGTAACGCTTTCGCGCATGCTCATATCTTGATACAATGGTGCCGCGCAGGCCGGTTTTTCTAATTTTTTTACCGGGACTTTTGTGGATAAATACTTTAGACCAGATGAAATCTGTGCACATCTAACGTTGAATGGGAATTAATTTAGTAATGAGAAAATTGTTTTGAATTATGCTATAGTAATTCCCAGTTAACAGATTGGGGTGAAATTGAAATGTTTGCAGAAAAACATTTTTTTTCTGGATCTGTTGAGACCAAACGAGCCGATCCGAGTATAGAACGTGGCTCGGTCATTAGCCAGCAATTCCTTAATTAGCGCGAGGCGGGACGCGTCAAAGTGCACGGCTCACAATATAAATCGCCGGCCACATTTATCCGCGTGTGGTTCGTGCATAATGCACGCACCCCGGTAATGTGTACAGGTTAATTGCATCACCGCGCGGGTGGGTAATAAACGCCTCGCGATTTCGTTCTTTTTCCGAATCCATATCGTTACGCGTTCAACCGAGGGAAATAGAAACCTCAACTGTTCAGCGTAAAATTGTACGATTTCTTATGTAATTAATAACAGCAATAATTATAAGCGAATTATAAACGAATGTAATACAAACTTTCTGCTAAAAAACCCGATTTCTTAGTTGCAGCCACATTAAAATACATCTAATAAATAAAACTGAACAACCTTACCGCAATTATTGTATTAACGAAACTCTTACAGATGATTGTTCAAAACCATCATTATGTTATAATTGAAAGAAACAAAAAGGATGGTTTACGTGGTAGCTAAGCACTGTTCGGCATTCCACGTTTAGAATTTGTTGATAATGTACGCGAGACGGAGTCCCAGCGAAAATTACTATACATTTGTCGCGAATCGCAAAAAGAGATCTGCGCGCGAGAAAGAAACGGAGAAGGGAAACGCAACGGAATGTGCTCGCTCCTACTCGAAAAGTTGACAATTTTAGATCCCCAAGTTCGCGAGTAAATCTTAACTTCAAGGGGCTAAAAGTGGAATCAAAGTTTTAAGTTTTGCCCACGAGTTTTATATTCCTAACGCGCTGCGCCCGCAAAAAAACCGGAGAGAAAAACACGCCAGCGCAGTTTTCACTTCGAATTTCTCGACGGTCGCCGCCATTCATTACCCTCTCCCCGTAGTTTTTTCCCTTTGCACGAATCAACACGCTACTCGACAGACAAAATAAACCAGCAAACACGTTTTTAGATGTTTAATATTATAGTAATCTCGACTCGAAGAGCCCTTGGCATTTTTGTAGTAACGGCGCCGTCAAATAACCCTAAACAGTGATTCAAGTCTCTTCAATTTGCATTTTTATTCTTCGATTATGTGGAAACGAAAAATGCGAATTGACCTTCAAGTAGCCTTCAGGAAAATTATTAATTTACATAGTTGTAATTTACAGTAAAAAAGAAACTTCCGAAAAGCCCATACCTCCGATTTTTTTTATACTCTGGATTCTTACGTATTTTGACGTGCTGATTACGAATATGATAGTGAAAATTGGCGCAAATGTTATTTTCATAGCGGAAACCATAAAAAATCATAAAAATCATAATTTTTTACATTTATTTCCGTAAATAATGGTAATTTTGAAAAATACTTCAAATAAAAGTTCTAGCTCTCATCGAAATACATATTTTATGTCGTATTGATTTTTGTCATAAAAACAATAGTTTTTGAGAAAAACGATCTCACTCTGGTCATACATACATGTATAGACTGAGATCGTTTCGTGAGATCTCCCACAACCTAACCCAACTAACTCTGATCGCATAATCTTACCTTTTCTCAGAAAGTATTATCTTTATGACAAAAGTCAATGGTACATAAAATGTGTATTTTGATGAGACCTACAACTTTTATCGGAAATATTTTTCAAAATTCCCATTATTGACTGAAACAAATGGAGAAAACTATGATTGTTATGGTTTTTTCACGGTTTCTGCTATGAAAATAACATTTGCCCCAATTTCCACTATCATATTCGTAATCAGCACGTAAAAATACGTAAGAAACCAGAGTATAAAAAACATCGGAGGTATGGGCATTTCGGAAGTACACACGTAAAGAACAATAAAAGAAATATTTTAATATTTTGTTTGTATCAGCAAATTTATTTGGCACATGTTTCTAACACGAGAAATTTTAAGACACTATGCTTTTCAGTTTTCATAAATAATTTTGTGTACCAGTCCCGAATCGATCACAGTTACAACACAATCTCAACTACCCGAGGCGGAAAAAACGAAAAACAGTAATGTTAAATGTAATCAGCAGATAAGCAAGGCAGAAATTTCTTCTGAATCTAGATACCGTGTAAAGCGAGTTGCACCGTGCGAAGTTCGCCGATTCTTCGAAAACAATCGGGGAAAATTCACTCCGCCGTGGAATTAAACTTGTACAATTTATTAAATCTACCGGACCCGTGACATTCTTGTAAAATAGTTCATAAACAGAAATTTGCTTTGCAGAATTTCAGTCGATGGCGTCGGCGACGCTAAACAGAGTGAAAAATTGGTAACTATTCGGAAATTCAACTACGCGGGCACCGTGGTCGCACTTGATAATTTATAGCCTGCAGAAAAATCCGGGTCGTGAATTTGATTTAGCTTCGAGCTGAAAATTGTTGGAAAAGTGGCTGTTTAATCCGCTGACTGTCGTTCGTTTGATATAAATTTAATAATCCATGTGATCTTTTATAAATAACGGGATTACGTTTTGTTAGACTTTAGATGATAGTTAAAGTGAACTTTCATTTTCTTTTTTTATTTTGAATTTTTAAAAAATGGTTGGAGCTGTAGTGAGATTATATGATTAACAAATAATCGAATACTTGAAAGAGAGAAGCAATATTTTTCGTATTTTATTGAAATTTATTCGTTTATTACTGAAAATAAATATAAAGACTCTGCATACATGAAAATGTTTTTATGATTACCTACAGAACAATATAAACAATCTGAAAACAGTAACATATACAAACCTTTTAACAGTTACCATAGCTGTATTAAAACACATCAAATTGATTACGATAATAATTACGATAAATTTAATGAATTTTAATACAGACTCTCTGGTTGCAAAGTAAATTCATGATTTCCTGTTTCGGATTCATGTTTCCGTGTGAATAAATTTAATTATATTTCAATACCCTCCATAAGTGCTCTCTAAAATAAGAATTTTAAATACCGGAACACTTTTTGAATAGAGCCTCACAGATTTTGAGGAGAAAATAGCCAAAGATTGCTTTTTTAAAAATGCATCAACAGGTTTTTTAAATAAAAATATTTTGAAACAAAACAATTATGAGATGCTCTCTAAAACCCATCATTTCAAACACAAAAATATTTACCGATTAAAGTCTTACAGTTTCCGAGAAAATAATTCGCAAAGATCACCTTCCTTCGTAGCCCGCCTCCGTCTCTTTATCAAGCATGACTCCTTAATTCGCACAATGGGGGAGGAGATTCGATATAATCAAACTTTCGGCGGTTCGATAAACGAATCGCGATATCATGGCGAATTCTGTTGCAGTTAACCTGGCGATGTACGAACGGTACAGGATAAGTGACCGGACGATCAATGTTTAAAGGCCCGATAGTAGCGTGAAATTCAACGTCGAATTACGGGCTGCGCGCTTTTCAGGGAGTTAGGGAGAGCGAGAGAGAGAGAGAGAGAGAGAGAGAGAGGGGGGCGAGAGAGAGAGAGAGAGAGTTCGGCTTCGGTTATACACCCGGGCGTTTCGCCGATCTATGAATTCTGCATGGGATTCCGTGCATTAACGAAATGTAATGACCCGCTGGAAACGGCCCCTTGCATTCACTTTACCGAGCAACGGACTGTAACGTTGACGTAATAGACTCGATGTAATTCGTCGAATAATATCGATAAAATTACGGGCGCGTTCTGCCAGCCGATCATGTTAAAGCAACCATGTAAACGGCTGACCAATGTCCCGCTGTGGGTGCCGACGAAAGAGTCAATCAAGATACTGGATATTTAGAACCGATTACAGTGGTATTTTCTGACTTGAATTAGCACTGATCGTTTTCTGCACATATTAATTTACAGCGGGTCACAATGTGTCGAAATTGAAACTTCAAATTCGTACAAGTCACGTATACGATAATGCAAAATTTCTTTATTCTTAATTATTTTTTTATGAAATTGTTGCCAACATATTCGTGACATTTTTCTGATTGAAATGATACCAAACACGATAAAATTTGCATCAGATTTATTCGTTTAATTCTCGGCACAGCATAATTCGTATCATCGGTTCGGATAATCGAGATTCTAGTCAGTCGTGAATCCAACAGGCCAATATGGTTCGGATTATGTCATGCTTGGACCCATTTTAATCAGAAAAAAGTGTCACAAATTTTATACACGTGCTACCCTCAAATAATATGGTTAATTGATTCCTTGTCATTAAAAACAACGTTATACGATGCTTGAAATTCATTCGTGTTAACAGTAAACATTTAAACGCGAAGACTAGTTCTACTGCAATCGATAAAAAGGAAAATTTAAAAACCGCGCAATTGAAATGTTATTCGAGGATCGGCTCGATTAATAACCCTGTTATACGAACATTCATGTAATTCAAGTACCGCCAGTAATTCCGCTATTCGATTATTAAAAATTCAAACTTGCATGAGACGAACATGCAATTCGATTCGTTGTAATTAACCGAACAAAACTAGATATCAGCGCGTTGAAATTTGAGTATTTAGAATCCCGTGTCGAGTTTAACCGAATAAATAATTAGAGATCAAACGTGCCAGGTCTCAAATTGCATCGCGTTTTGAGAGTCAGCCTGTCGACTTGCGTCGACGGGCCCAGTTTTGGACTTCCGGTTTGACATGAAAAAAATTCGAGCGCGAACGGTGGATTTAAATGATCCGGTAACTACGTCAAATAAACCGTTAGTCCAGATTCGCTGTGCAATTTTATTTGACCCAGTGTCTCGCTGATACGCGCGGTGTTCAAGGTAACGCTTGCAAATTGGATCCCCGCGCTATTTGCATTGCACGTACACCGATAGTACGTTGTTTGCCGGCCCGAAGGAAACGCATTCTCGGGGAAATAAACGTCCGATGCGTTAATGTATTCCGTAGGTGCGGCTCGTTACAGTATTTCGTAACGTTATAACGTTTCGTTGAAAGAAAAAACGATCCCCGGTTTCGAGGGTGTTTTACCTTGATCAAAGAACTTTCCTGTTTCCTTACACACACACACACACGCGCGCACATATACATACATACACGTCGACGCGACAGCGTTGTGTGGAACAAAATACGGCTGTATTTCAGAATTTTTCTCCTTGACGTCGTATTTTATCGGGGAATTGTTATTACCAGGCTGTGAATCTTTATGCAAAAATAAGAGTGCGTCGGTTGCAAGAAGCTGGAGTTAAACAGAAAGTTTGTGCTCTTAAAAAATTGTAATGCGTTGGAAATATTAGCTACTGGAAAGTACTGTGCATTTCTTAAAGTTACATTTCCATACTTGAATAATTGTTATAATTTGACTGTGGATTTCTGTATAAAATAAATATTGCCTGCATTAATTTCAGGATGCAAGAGGTTCGTGGGCATGATTTTTTAATCATTTCAGTGAGTTGGAAGCGATACAACAGTATTTTTAAGGTCTTTGTATGTTTTGAATGCTTGCATTTGGTTGACCCACTTTTGTCGTAAGTGTATAAAATCCGTAGTTTAGTTGCAATACTTGCTTTCTCGTAAAGTATTTGGTATAAAAAATTCAAAATTGGAATGTACGAAATTCTTGTTGAGCAGGCTTTTGAAATATCTGTGATATCTTTTTGAACACCCTGTTTCAGGAATAACGGGAGATTATAGTGTTCAATGCGGTGTATGGTCGTCGTAATTAAGTGCAGGTGCCATTTATTGATGAAGTTATCCATAATATTCAAGAATAGTATTTTAATGTCATCCTATTTACACACAATCGATTTCTTATCTACCTGTAATTCTATAAGGAAAGAAAATGAATTTTGAACGAAAACGTTCATTACTCTTCGAAACGGTATCTACTTTCAATGTGCACGTGATATTAAATGTGGATCATCTTTCGATTCGTACCTAAAATATGACTTTTTCTCGATAAGATCCTTAAACGTCTAGATCAAAATTAAGGGCAAATCTCTTCGAGAAAGATAATACTTTTGGATAAAAGACGACGAGGGGAGGAAGAATTTAGACATGCTCGCGCCGCGTCTCGTGGATTTCGTTTTAAACGCGGTGACAAATACGCGTATTAAACTCGGCGATAAAGATAATTACGAGCACCGTTTCGAGGAGGAATCCTTCGCGCGTGGGCCAGGACACTCGCAGCAAGAAATTGATACCCGCGGAATTGGGGGCGAAGAAAAATAGTCGCGAAATTAGTCCGGCGCGTAACGCCGTGCTAAATATTTTATCGTGCTGGCAATTTGCCCCGACGAAATTTTCACGTCGCTCTCCCCTCCGCTCGTGTTACGAAAATTCTCATTTGCGAAAAATGTTTCGAAAAACTGTTTCAAATCTGGCGGTCCAGGAATTTCGAGCTTCACGGACGAATTTGTTGAAATGGACTTCCGAGCGAAATGGTGTTTTGCGAGAAACCCTGTGTAAAATCAGTAAATAACTCGAGCTTCTTTTAATTCAGGTTTCGGCAACCTGGAGCATTTTGATTTTTTTTTGGAAACTTCGCAGGCTTGTAGGGTAACTCAAGAGGAAGCATCGGGTAATTTTCTTTTTTACTCATTCCCGGTTCTTCGGGGTGGAAACATCCCCTAGATAGAAATAGGCGTTACGCTTTTTCCATCTGTGTATCTTTGGAAATGTAGTAGATGTAAAAAAGAGTTTCAATTAACATTTAATGGATTTATAAAATAATTTGTTAATGGCTCTCTTATGAAAGCTACATAAACATAGCTTTAGATCGGCTCCAGGTCATAGGTCGACACCGGATTATTCCTAAATGCGTATATTCGAACGTATGCTATAATGCAAGAGGGTTGTAGAGCCAATTACGCTCGTTGTAGCAAACAATCCCATAATCGGAACGTAACATTAACGTCGCACAAGAACCTAACTCCGGGCTTAACACTGAAAGTGCCAAGCAACTAACGTGACAACCCTGTAATTTATAAATTACAAGATTGCGTTCACCGAGATTCAAGTCGGTGATAATAAAAATTTATCTAACGATATACGGCAAAGGGAATTTGTATTTCCAACACTTATAAAATCGGAAAATTAATATTAGAATGTTCTGTCTCTACTACAAGTCAGAATAAGTAGATCAACACCGTGATGAATCAGACAAGAGTAATCAAGAATCTTTATCTAATCTTAACTATAATTTTAATGTTCACAGTCGTCCAAAAATATGCAGATACTTGTAATTTGTAGCAAATTTGCGATATGTGAGCCTACTTAAATTTTTTCATTGAAAAATGCATTGATATTAATTAAAAATTATACAAAATGAATAAAAAAAGAAATATTTAAAGAATTATCGGCAAAAGCCGTGAAAACAAAAGCCCATTAAATTTTTGTGAAGCACATTCATGAATTTTTGATAGCAATTTTAAAGAACCTATTACTATTATAGACCGTGTAAATTCTTAAGTTGAATTTCCATTTTATTCCCCACCAATTTTCCTAAAACTGATCAATAATTTCTAAACAAAGCTGATCGATACACCCCAATTATCAGACATGAATTTAGTGACTTTTCTGGTCTGGGTCCATCATGCCCAAGGGTTAAGAACGTCAACCCGGAGCCAAACAGCCGAAGTGTCAATCTTCCATCAAACGCGAGTCTACAAGGATCCTCAAACATGTGCACACAACCATAGACAGGGTTTCTAAGCCAAACTCATCGGTGACACATCATGGTGCTCCTCATTAGGTCTAATCCATTGATAACCCCGATCTAATCGCATCCCAGATCAAAGAGGAGCTAGACGACCTACCCCAACAAAACCAGGACTAACCGAGATATAATCTAAATTTGGCCCGGTTGTTTACACTATCAAATAGGTTGTAACGTCGCTTCAGATGATGATGCGAACTGATCCAACATAAATAGGAGTCCGGCGGGAGGGAGGGGGATTCCAGATATCATCAGAGAGAAGGGAATCCAGTTGATGGGATTGGCAACGGGTCGATCGACTTGTTTTTATTTACATTCGTCGCACCTTAAATATAATCCCGCGGCAGCCAGAAGCTTGAAAAACACCGGAAGATAACCGTTTGCGCACCGTGCCGAGCTGAACTTTGAACTGAACCTGTAAACGGTGAACCCGAATGGAGACCCGAACTCAACGACTTCGTTGGCGACACAAAAAACTGCGAGTACTTCGGCGAGAGCGTTACGCCCGCTGCCTCGCAGCGTCTTCTTTGCCGAGGGAGAGCCGTACCAAGCTCTTCGTCTATGAACGCCGACAACAATAACAACAACCGGGACGAAAACAACGAATCAGAGACGCGTCGGCGACGGAGACGAGAATCCGCGACGCATGGGATCAAACGGGCCTGGGAAAGAGAGTCGAAAAACTGAACAGCGCTCGTGAAGGATTCAATTGTTTGTTTCATCCGTCTAATATTATTAAGTTGTACATACAGTAGTGTTTGGTTAAGTTTATCACTACGCACACCGAGCGTAGAAATTTCCAATTTCAGCGGGACCTACTTTTTATTAAGGTGGGTTCCGAACCACCTATTTTGCCAACAACACGTGAAACGCACCCAGAGGGTCACTTCCCGGCTTTTTACCGAGCGGTCACCCATCCTAGGTGCGGACCCCGTCCTACGCCGTTTAACTTCGGTGATCGAACGAGAACCGGTATTTTCAGCGAGGCAATGGTCGTTGACTTCGCACACCGAGTATTAAGAGAGATCCTCACACTCACATATTACTAGATCCGCATATACAGTGGGCCGCATTAACGTTCGGACGCTATTAAAGAAACGATAACTTTGTTGATATTTGACCATACCAATTGAACCTTTTTGAGAAGTTAGACCAGTTAGTTTACTACATGGCGTAGCAAAACAATTTTTCGAAATTGCAATTGGTCAGAATTGTAAAGAAAATACTAAAAGATGCATTTTATAACTTTTTTATGTGGGTCTATATTAAAAATTGAAAAATGCGTCTTGTAGACCTGTGTCAATTAAATGCATTGCGAAAGTTTCCCTGAAATCGGTTGATGCGGGAAAAAACAACGGGCATCGAAAGATGTGAGAATTCTTAGATTTATTGCAGTTAGAATCCGAAAATCATGAAAAACTGCAATCTTTAAACGTTAGTAGCTATTTGAAACGTTGACCGATTTTGATGAAATTTTCAGAATATGTTTAACTGATACAGATCTACGAAATGTGTATTCCAAATTTTCAATAGAAGCCCACATAAAAAAGTTGCAAAATACAACTTTTTGTATTTTCTCTGCAATTCCGACCAATTGCAATTTTTTTCAAAAATTCTTTTCACCTTACGTAACAGACCAATTGTTCTGACTTCTTAAAGAAATCCAAGTCGTATGGTCCAAATTTTAAAAAGTTATCGTCGTTTTAACAGTGTCCGAATATTAAAGAGAGTTACTGTACTTATAGGCAAATGCAAGGGTCAAAATCCGGAGAAACTAACGCTTCAATGTCTCGATGAGGAGTTCAGAAGTGGTCAAATGTGGTTCCTAAAAGTCCAATCTGTGTTCGTTTGGTCTCCAAAATTCTTTTTTTTATGTTATCGTGGAGTTACTTGTAGTATTCGGCAGCATACTGCCTGTCACGAGGCATTCGAAGCAAGCGTGACCTCACAAAATGGCAGTCCCTGACAGATTTTCTTAAATATCAAGAGATTTAGCGTTCGTATCGAAAAAATACCACTCTGACAGAATTAGGACATGTACAAACGCGGTGGTGTGTATTTTTAGTTGATTACTTACTTATTTAACACGAAAAGTCTGGATTTTAAACAGCACCTCACAGTTCCGACTACTAGCGCCTCTGTCTCTTTCCCAGCAAAAACTGCCTATAAAGAAATCTGTACATCGTCCATGCAAACACTAAATTTATTTATTATAAACTCTGGCGACAGACGGCTATCTCGTGACGTCACGCTTGCTCTGGATGTCTCGTGACAAGCAGCACGCTGTCGAATATTACAAATAACTCCACGATAACGTTAAAATAGGCAAGAAAATTAGACCCACACTGCCTATCGGTCGAAAATCTTATTAATCAGCTTCGTCTATTGATTTTTCGCATGACTATAACGCGACGATCAACTCCGTCAAGGTTAAGTCTACTCGGGCTCTCTTAAAAGTGAATGGTGAGTATTGTTTTCTAAGAATGACAAGATTGAATTCATTCTGTTTCGGTGCCATTTTTATTGAAGTATATACTTTAAGAAAGAAATCTTATCTTACCTCTGAGGAGTAAGGGAATAAAGCCATCTGTAAGCAAACAAGCCTAACTAAGACATTAGTTTCTTCATTTTCGAGAAGCGAGTTCCCAAGTGACTGTTCTAACATCAGAACACTCACGTATCTTTGTTTAATTCGTATAATCTCGCTTCTACGGTACATCATACATCACTGAAAGCGTCATGTAACAGTTACGTGTCTGTCGTTAGTCCCCCCCCCCCCCAAGAAGCACAAAAACCTCGGGTATCACCTGCTGAACGAGAAAGGGAGCAAATAAAAGAAACCATCTGCAAGCAAACAAGCCTAACTAAGAAAGTATTCATAAAAAGGCAGTACAGAATCATTCGTAGACAACGCGGGGGTAGTTTCTTCATTTTCGAGGGGCAGGTAGCGAAGGGATGACGTCGTTGCGTGTCGCGTCTCGGTGTATCTGTCTCTCGCGTTCCTTCGTCGGCGCGACGAAGATGGAAAAAAAGGTTGAGGCTCGAGGATGAGCGGGAATGGAGCAGAATGGAGCAGAACGGCGTAGCTTTGGCGAGCATCTACGCGAGAGAGGTACGCATAGGTACACGTACACGGTAGCTGGCGTCTATATTTTATATCCGGTACACGAGAAATGTCGCTAGGGCGCAGACTCGAGGCAATCGGGGTCGGTCGGCTCGCCAGTTACTTTTCGCGATCCACCGTGGCCGCCTCTGCCGCGGCGCAGGTACACACAGGTCGAACGGTCAGTCGGAGTCAGTCGGTCTGACGACAGATAGAGACGAGGGCGAGAGAGCGCTGCGCGGGTAGATTCGACGAGAGGGTGCGAGAGCGGGTCGCGCGAGTACGCAGCCGAAGGCATAGGGGAGGATCAACGAGATCAGGAGGGCACGGATCGATCGCAGCGCAAAGGATTTGAATATAAAAGGATTCGAGTCGAAACCGTAAAGGATCCGAGTCGAAGGGGTTCGCTTTAGAGAAGACCCGGTCACGAGGCTGGACTGCCAGGCGAGCGACTGTCAGGTTGCCGATCCCACCGGGCGCTGCATCTGCCGCACAAAAGCACAGCTTGCGCACTGTTCCGTTACCGAGCTGCTTGCGCGAGACACCGAACTGTACCCGCTCTCTCGGTCATCCCTGCCGAGCCAGTCGAGAGCTTTCGTGCGGAGTGTTTACGTCGCCGCGCGGGTAAATACACGCGCGCCTGCTACCCGCCTCTGGCTCGCTTCCGTTGTGCGTGTTTCGCGTGATCCTGCCGTTGGATCCTCGATCAGCTGAGCACCTGCTCGATCCTGCCGAGCGTCGCACGTGTGACGGTTCCTTCTGTCACTCGTCGATCTTTCTTCCCATCGGGTTCTTTCGTCTCGCCTCGCGATCGTGCGTCGATCGGAGCTCGAAATCACTTTTCGATCGTTGTCTCTGGTGTTCGACGCGGTTCGTTCTCGATTGCGCGGGTGTAGGAAGGCCGGACTTCCTCGTGACTGTCGCGTGTGTCCAGACATAAGAGACTCAGTGTTGTTGGTTTAGTGTCGTCGTGGAGGTTCGATCGGGAGATTCTTGACCGTGGTTTCTCGAGTTGTGACCGGTTCCAGGTGGTTCGTTTGTTTCTAGAGGAGTTTAGGGGGTGTTCAGGGCTTGTTGTCCAGGGGCCTTTGGATTAATATCTTTGATGCCCCGGTGCAACGTGTGGTGAGAGTACGCGCGCGGAACCGCGTGAGCAGCCGCTCTTTTTTAACAGATCGCGGAACAGCCGTGCGGCAAAGTGACTACCACGAAGTGCAACGAGGACAACACCATACAACCTAGGGACGTGATTGTTAGCATCAATGACAAGCGGAACCAGAGCATCGAATTGAGGTGAGTGCAGATTCAAAGGGAACAGTGCGGATACGGTGTGTGAGATCCGCGTGGTTTCGAACGCTGCTTTTGTAATTCGTTGATGATTCGTTCGAAGGTTTTTAATGGGAGGTTTAGGTTGACACGCCGATTACTCAACTACGATCATCCGTTAAACGAATATTAGTTAAACGAGTATAATATTAATCATGGTTTTCGGATCCTAACTTTAATAAATTTGCTTTTCCGCTCCTACCGAATTCGATGAAAGTTTCCGAATACGTACAACTGACACATATCTGCCAAACGCTGTTTTTAAATTTTTTATCCGTGTCCACATAAAAATGTAAAAAGACAATCTTGCAAATTTTCTTCGCGATTCTGACCAATCCCAATTTTTTGTGTCGTGTAGTAACCTAATCTTTCGAACTTTAAAAAAAATTCGATTCGTTTACTCTGATCTTAAAAAAGTTTTCAAAAGTTTGCGAATATTGCTCTGAATGACTGTACCATCCCAAAATGTCCCATCAAGGTAATGTAATTTTGGTATCGAAACCGGAAATGGCAAGATAAAATTTGACAGAAATTTCTTTTTGAACGTTTTTCGATCCTGTAAATTTTCATAATATCTGTTTTACATAAATATGTTATGACGAAAATGGGTTCGAAAAATGGACGTATTATTGTGTCTCTCAAATATGATCGACGTGACAGATAATAATAACGTAGAGGCAAAAGATTTATTGATTTTCCCAAAATTAACATTGTTCCTGGTATAAACTGATAGAAGATGTAATTTTGATTTTTATTTAATTATCTGTTCAACTTAATATGTCTGTTGGACCTCGCTCGCGGATTGAAAATTATTTGAACAACTTTATAGTGAAAGCTAGGAGGTGTTGTATAATATAGAACGTGCGAATACTCGCGTTGAAATTTTTGGCACGACCGCTGAAAGCTCGGTAGTAAATCGCAGTGGATACAATTTCATGGTTGTTAATCTCAAGATCGTGCTATAATGCTTGGAAACAATGCTCCAATCCTTGAACGAATGTGCTCTTTCCTTAAAGATTTGAGGCTCTCTCAACTTCGTTATATGTGGTTGTTCGATGCTCTCGTGTGTAAAACGTGTTCAAAGGGATTTTGTCCTTTGATAAAGCTATCTGCAATCCTGAGGCAATGTTTGGGATGCCATTCCTTTACTGACAATCAATAGTGTACACACATGTCTATTCTGCGAGTTTATTTGCGATTTCCGGGCTTTATAAAATAGAATAATATTAATGAAAATACTTGAAATTCCTGTACCTCAATTTTATTCGAGCAACCCAACAATTTTTAATACAATCGTGGCTTTGTGAAAAATTCTACTGAATTTGAAGGGTTAAAAAAATTATTGAACGCAATAAATACCTTTCGTACCTTTTTTATACATTATATCATGGAAGCTATGACCTTCACCTTCAATATACATATATTCATAGGCTCATGCTACCGAAAGATCATTTCCACAGCTTCCCCTGCCTTACCAAAGTACTAACAATGGCGGATTCAGATCCGGGAGATTTATTTTCCGCAGCCTGTATTTTATGTGACCTCCTCTGTTTGTGATAGTGACCTCGATTCCTCGGAGCATATTTGAAATTCTTTTATTTCGGCTGAACTTCCTGAATCTTTCGGATAAGGGCATCCTTAGACTGGTTAGATCCCTGGTGAATTGGGCGTTTCAATACGATCTGTACCTTTCGAACGAGTTCATAGTAGACCGCAGATTTCATCCATTCATGAAAAAAAAGAACTAGCGAAAAGTAGAAATTATTAAACGAAGAAATGATATTCCCTATGGTTGTTTTTTTCGTGATCGAAGCAAAAAGATTTCATTGAACTTTCATAGTTGTTATCTGTCAACACGGTCTAATTGACTCAAAATGGAATCTGTTATTTGTCCATGGTCAAATATTTGCAAAACGCGCAAACATATACGTTTTGCATGCATGCGCAAGAGCTTTTACCACGAGGTATCGAATGGCATCAATCTTCTCTTGACAATCGCGTTGAGAGAAATTTAAAAATCCATTTGAAGCTCTGGCAATGGAATATTGTATAGAGAAAAATAGTTGTGCGTTAAGAGTTTAATATAGCTTCAATTCTCCTGGGAATAAAATTACTTTTTTTTTAGAATAGCCTTCCATAAAGCCCGGTGTCGAAAAAATATTGAGTTGATGCACGTGTCCTGTCGCTTAAGCACAATTTTATCTTGAAAAATCGATCATGTGTACACACAATTTTATGTGTTCTTCGTAGAAGTCACTGAGATCACTCTTGAAACAAGAAAATCATTATTTAATGATAAAAATAATTTTGTAATATTTTTATTTAACAAAGATAATAAGCCAGCTAAAGAAACTTTCAATCGTACGAAAAAGTTCGCGATTCGGAATTAGAAAATTGAAATTTTAAAATGGCACGAAACATGTTGTTAAGACTCTATATTGGTTAATACGCTACTTTGCGAATTCTCGCGGTTTGCATGTACCCCTCGCGAGTATACCGTTCGATTTCTTCGCGATGGTGCGAGAGGAGCCCGCGATCGATCGAACGGTGGATTCGAAACTGTGCTCAGGCTTGTACGCGGGATTTAATTAGAGAGAACGGTGTTCCGCGCAGCCACATTAATCGCGGGAAATTCGGCAGAATGAAATTATAATCGACTGGAGGCGAGAGAGGGTCTCGGGAGTTACGTGCCTCGAGAAATAGGGTAACGGTGTGTTTGGCGCCACTGCGTCAACTAGAACGGCTCGGAGACGTTCTTTTGGCGGCCGGGTTATTGCCTGCATGAAAGCGGAGCGTTCACGGTAAATATTTCGTTTAATTTCGGGGAAAAGTAATAAACAGAGCCCGGGATACCACGGAACGAACAAGGAGCTTTTCTATCTGGGAAACGATGCACGTACTTCCCTCTCACTCTCTCTCCCTTTCTATCTGATGAAGCTAATGAAAAGCGTCGCGTGTGCGAATTTTGTAAAGTATTTCGGAAACTTCTCCCGAAAGACGAGCACAAGGTATTTTCAAAATTTTTTCGGTTTTCTTCTTTCTAGCATTTATTCATCAAAGACATTCGTATCAAATCATTTTTATCGGTTCAACCATTCTAATACAAAACGTCAACGACCATTGCCTCGCTGAAAATACCGGTTCTCGTTCGATCATCGAAGTAAAGCGGCGTAGGGCGGGGGACGCACTAGGGTGGGTGACCGCTCGGTAAAAAAGCCGGGAAGTGGCCCTCTGGGTGCGTTTCACGTGTTGTTGGCAAAATAGGTGGTTCGGAACCCACCTTAATAAAAAGTAGGTCCCGCTGAAATTGGAAATTAGGCGATAGTTGAGGTTTGGTAAAGGGAGAGGTGGTGGAATGGATTTGAAACCCTGAGGGGACCAAATATCATTACATACATACATACATTCTAATAGAAACAAGTCATTTAAACCAGTCAGCATCAAACTGGCTGTTAAAAAATTAGATGTAGTGGAGACAATTTTAACCATTAAAATGTGAACAAATGTCAATGCCATGGAACGCGCGCAGTTGTCAAATGAAATGCCGCTTTCACCTCTAATTCCGTTCGGTCCAACATCAAGCGCATCCGTCGTTCAGCGGTCGTAAATATTCAGAAAATTTTTTCGCGCAGATAATTTTGGGGATTCGCAGTGGTTTATGCTTCCGTTTTACGCGTGGTCGGATAGCGGTGACACTCGGGTCCATGGTTTTCGCGTTTTATAAAAAGCTAGACTCGCGGGGGTTCGCGTCCGCGAAATATCCGCGTAGCGTAATCGCCGATTAAATCGGCGAGAGCTATACACACGTTTCGGAAGGGGGAGTGATCTGGTCGTGTGCGCGTCCGATTAAATTAACTTTGTAGTTTTTTAAAGCGGGTAAAACCGGGCGACGTTACATCGGCCATGCGAGTTTTATCCGGCGCGGTACCAATGATATAGCTCGGAATGATCCACTTAGGCGACATCGCGGTAACCGCGAGTTATACGAACAACGTGATTCGCTTTTATTAGAGTATAACGCGGCCAATTTCACCGGCATAACTTCATTTCGCGGTATGATAAGTCACGCGCCGCTTTTAACGCGCGTTAATTCGTCCCCAATCGTAACAAGCGTCGTTTTAGCCGCGCTTGATTCAGCTACAACCGGATCGTTTGTTTCAGTCATAGGCGAACAAAAAAAAAAAAAAATAAAAGGAAAAAAAAGAAAGAAGAAAAATAAAGCACACCACCCTGGTAGGTACTCTCGATGATTATAACGCGGTTTAAGCGCGGCGCTGGAATTAAGTATTAAATCGGAACGAATGGAATCGCTAATAAATTTAACTCGATATGTGAACTCTGCACGTAACTGAATCGCAGAGTGGAACGGTGAATAGCTAATTGAACGCTTGGACATTCTCATCCGCCCCTTTTATACATTCGCGGTAACTTTGTTTCGAAGCGAAATGACGGCGAAACTTGCAAATATAAATATAAAGAAAGTGTTCTTTATGTTAGTAGAATGTGTAGAAAATTTTTAATGTCTAATGTCTAATAATACTGAGCTTTTCTTTCTGTGTCGTTTATTATTTATATTCATAAATGTTTCATATAATTTGTAATTACACTGCGCGATTTTTTATTTCCTCTTTGATCAGCTTCTGTTATTAATTGATTTAAATTATTCATTCGTTCGTTGGTTTATATGTGTTGACATTATTACGGTGCTTTTATACGATTTGTAACAAATAATTATTCGAAAATTCTGTAAATTTCTCCATAATTTTCTCACAATGGCTGTCATTTACATTTACGTTCCTTATATTTACCTACCTGAAAATAAAATAATAATTGCAATGAAATTATTAATTCCTTAGAATGTTTTGTCGAATATGAAACGAAATTAAATAAATTGTTGGCTGAATTGCAAATTTTTAGACGGTATTGGATAATAGTTTTAGGTAATGTGTTAAAGAGTTGAGAACGACCTGAATAATTGCAGAGCGGATGTTGTTCTTTAATTTATCGACCGTCTGAAATGAGATGTTCAACTTCTTCAGGATACTTACCCGTTCGCTCCCGATCTAAAACAGTGGCGTTTGCATTTTCCTCTCAATTATGGAAATATGAAGGAGGAACGATGAGAACTTGGAGTATCCCGAGCATAGTTAATTTCTATTACATTTGTATATTTAATCTTTCCCCGGAGGAATAATTGTGCCAACGGGCCAGGGATTTCCGGAACTTCTGATAAAACTGTAAATAACGAGGACTATGAAACTTGAGTTCCGCGAAGAGTTCTGCGAGTCCTGTAATTAGCATCGTTTCGGTGAAAAAATTATTAATGCCGTTGCTCAGCGAGAGCTTTAAACCGCTCCCGATACGAATAAATATCAATCATAATAATAAATCTGTATGTCAAATATTTTGAACATTTGAGGAGACTCTGCGCGCACTTGTTAAATCTCAAAAATGATAGAAGAAATAGATTTTTGCACACTTTATGAGGGCGTTTACTTCAATAAATCCAAAGCATAACAAAATAAAATTCCCAAACTACCTACAATCAATATATATCAATAAATACACTTTATTTTCAATTTGAACATGGAAGCAAATGTAAGAACATGATTATGTTTCGGACACTGTCCAATTTTCAGCAACAATTGAATTAATTTGTGCAGCAAGTTTAGAACATTTGCTTTCACAACTCTAACTGTTCGGAGTTTGTCAGGTGTATGTAAACTTTTGTGACCAACTGTAACAAGTTGAAAGACCGTTGTTCACCGCACCCTTGTTCTCTCCCGCTGAGAATCGAGAACGGCCGCCAGCAGCGCTAGCGAAGGGAGCAAAAGAAAGAAATCTCCATACGTACCTTAATTTCCTCGAGAAGTCTCTAAATATTCTAACTCGTCACGCGATGCGGAACGTGTTCGGGAAGATCGCGCGATGTGCCAAGACAAATGAGTCCGGCAATCATCATCGATCCTCCCGTTGGACGATCGATCATCTTGGAACGGTTAGCTCCGGCACTATTTTCTTCGCGAGAGTATCCGAACTTCGTAACCCTCGAACTATGATCATTTTGACGCTTCATCGAAGTATCTCCTAACAGTGTATTATTTACTTCGAATTTATATCTGTTTTGCGATAAAGAGTCTTCCGGTTGTGATAATTATAAATGTTCTTATTTTGATTTTTATCAAGTGACTGTAGAAAATGAAAAAATTCCACAATTTTTTACTAAAGTCTTGTAATGAAAGACATTTGCGTTAAAGAAGTGGGTTATTAATATTTGAATGGACCTAGCGATGGCTGCCATAAAATTGTTAGAAGCTGCCCAATTACCTCACCTTAAAGTAGAGAATATTAATTTCTAGGATTCGACCCACTATACGAGCGGGTCAAGATGACCCAACATTTGTTGACCCAGGGTCAAACATTCTCTCGATTACGAGTTCGTGTGGCGGCGACTCGATTTCGCTGTCACCTCACGTGACCATGCAAACATCCGCGATGCATCCTCGCGTCGTAGACACTGCACCGGCCGGATGCGTGTGCGTGCATCCGCCACAAAGTAGAGTCCTATGCAAATATGCTGAAAGCATACCCGGAACGTTCGCGGAGTTTTAACGCGCTACTTAACCGCGTATTACGTGCGCCGACAGATCGATTTGCCTCCTAAGGCTCCTCTCCTCTCTCTTTCACTTTCTCTCTTTCTCTCTCGCTCAGCTCCCCTTTCCCTCCTCATCCTCCCGATCTCTTGTCCATGAAATTTCATTGTTGCAACGTGGTTCATTAGAGAGCCGGGTTAAGTTCGAGTCGCGTGCATCGGCGCGGCAGAACCTTCCGGCTGATCGCGATGCTCGATGAAAGAGGATCTCTGATCTCGGTCGGCTGATGCACAGGCCTGCAGGTGCCGGGATGCAGTGCCTCGATGCACCCGAACGCGGTGCACTAATTTTTCAACCGAGAAAACACGGCCGAATTCTATCGTAAGAAGATCGTTTTATGATCCGAGTCAAGATTCTGTTCAAAGTTTTAGATCAGGTGACCTATTTTCATTTTCACCGCACGATATAGTTGATTGTCAGAATGCAGATCTTTATGCATAATAGAAATTGTTTGCATCAATTGCAACAAGCAGAAGTCAAACAGAAGTTTCATTCTTCCTTCTATAATTCTATTACGCTGAACCTGACACATTGTTATTCTTAATGCTAAACTTACCGACTATCATAAGTGACTGACGTGTGTTGTATTATAAAACTAACAAGATTAAATTTATTTATATTTTGTGCTATTTGTATTATAATATATAGTGGAATTAAAAAATATATTCAATCAATTCCCATTAAAACGGCGTTATGATTTCAATAATTGTGAAATAAAAAATGTAAGATCGATAATTTGACCGGCTGTGGTAGGTTTAGTGTTAAATTCTTTTTTCCATACAGATTGAAGAGAGAGAAAAAATTCTTTTCAAATCAAAACTAAACTAAAAATCGTACTAATCCTTGATGAAAATTTCACGTACCACAAAGAGCAATAGCCCAGCAATTACGATATGTATCTTCGTTACAGGAAACAACATTCATTAGGAGCGTTTCGTCAGTGTTACATTGTTTCCCCGGATAAATTTCGTCGAAATGTCAAAATTTCAATTTTCAAATACTTCTAGATGGTGCTCTACATACTACCAATCGTTGTTCCACCATCGCTAATAGTTCCCCATACATCACTCGGTTAATTAATTTGCTGTTCGATATTTAACGACGACCGACCGTCGCGTCGTTGTTATCAATTAGGCACCGAGCTCGACTCTCCTCGCAAAAGTGGTTCTACTTTTTCCCTCTTTCTCCTCTCGTTTTTTATTTTTAAATGGCGCACCGTTGTTTCGGTCTTCAAGGAATGTTCATTACGCCGGCGCGGCTTTTCGTTTCCGACTTTATTTCGCGAGCTCATGAAAATTGCAAACGGAAAGCGGAGAAATTAAGGATGGAAACGTAGAAAGAGAGAGACGGCCGTTTATAAATAAACTCGACGAGCGCGGTCCGTTATTGCGCGCCATGCACGGCGAAATGAGATCCGTGAATAATGCACACGGATTGAACGTCTCGCAATTGATAAAGTTCATTCTTCATTCCTCTATCGGTCCACGTATGATATGGGACGTTTGCTTGCACGTTTCGTCAATTCGATTCTCCGGAACCGGAAATTCGGGACGACGCTAATCGTCGTCATTCGGTCTTCGTGCACTTCCCGCGATTCTAAACTTGGAAAATGGGGAACATCATTTTGCTGTGGTATTGTTAGACTACGGATTTCATGCATTTATGACATAAAGCTGCAATGCGACACAGTGTAAAGATTGAAAGAATCGGTGTAGCATATTACAACAGAAAGGAAACATTCTTAAGTGGCTCCTGTATTCTACAACAAATGCGAAAACCTTTTTTATTTTGCAGAAAAATCCAATGATAAGAGAGTTTTGCTCTGTATTTACATTTTCAACAAAGATTACAATGATCATGTCACACTCGAGCATCCTCTCATGCTTGTTACGAGCCAAACGCCTTTATTCTCGATTGCACAGAAGAACAATCTCCGAAAACGAGTGTTGCGCAAGGATCCACGGTCTGGTAATAATACTACAAAGACGTCGGAGGACGGCAGTAATGAGAATAATAAACAGAAAATCATTTCATTGTGTGTGCGGGGCGCGCGGCGGGTAACCGATATTCTCGACAGTGGTTTTTCTTCTGTTGTGCTTTGATTAACCCCCGGCCCCAACCCCCGCGGGGTGCGGCGCGCCCTTAAGAATCACCCTGTCTGTTTGCGGAGCGTTTCGCTGGCTTTCCGCTTGCATTCGCACAGTGCTCGCAACACCAGAGTTCGCCAGCAGGACGGGAGTGGAGGAATGTTTAAATATTGAAAGGAAAACCTCGCTCGTTGCGTTGCGTGCCTCGTGTGGCCTGGAGCAAGGTGGCGAAAAGGAATTTCCTCCTCAATGAGACGAAACGTTTAATCGACTGGCGGCGGGGGTGAACACGCGAACAGGGCGCCGAGGGTGCCTCAGAGGAGATCACTAATTCCGGAGATCCACCCCCGTGCACCCTCGCCCTGAGCGCAACGACTGGTTCTCGCGTCTCGCTTCGAGTCATACTTGACCCAGTGCCGTCACTGGGTAATCACTTTTCTTTTCCGCGGAATTCTCCTTCGATATTCTGGCGAGCCGGGACGAGACAGTTCGGGCGACAGCCTGTCCAACCTCTTCCGAGAAAATCGTTCGATAATATGCGACCAGCGGTGGATGGAACGCTACCCCCTTTGATCGACGCGACGAGATGATACTTTGTCGCTCTATACGTTTTTCACGATTAACAGAGTACCACGATAAATTCAATTTATTCGTACATTATTGTATGTAATGATATTTGGTCCACTCAGGGTTTCAAATCCATTCCACCACCTCTCCCTTTACTAATCCTCAACTATCGCCTAATTTCAAGCGGGACCTACTTTTTATTAACCACTTCGTTCTCACTGATGTGTTACGATGCGACGCCGATACTGTTCGTACAGATCACAGACGCGTTATCACGCGACGGAATACCGCTTCCTAAGTGCCACGGACGTGTAAACAAGCTGGCTTGTCTTTGGTCCGTCTGAGGACACCGCTTATTTCTATTGTGCAAATTGTGATGTTGCGTTATGTGCAGTTCCATGTTTTGAATTATATCATACACAGAAACAATAAATTTAAAATATCCTGAAATCAATGTTTTTCTTTACCTACAGCGTTCCCAGAATGAATAATTTTTCAAATTAAAGCACTTAATCTAATAAAGAAGCACGCGAGATATGTCGCGTGTAGCATCGAACGAACGGTATTATTTCGCGTGTTTACACGTCCGTGGCACCTAGGAAGCGGTATTGCGTCGCGTGATAACGCGTCTGTGATCTGTACGAACAGTATCGGCGTCGCGTCTTAACGCGTCTGTGACCTTATACGAACGGTATCGGCGTCGCGTGATAACACGTCCATGAGAACAAAGTGGTTAAGGTGGGTTCCGAACCACCTATTTCGCCAACAACACGTGAAACGCACCCAGAGGGCCACTTCCCGGCTTTTTACCGAGCGGTCACCCATCCTAGTGCGTCCCCCGCCCTACGTCGTTTAACTTCGGTGATCGAACGAGAACCGGTATTTTCAGCGAGGCAATGGTCGTTGACTATTCGTACATTATTGATTTATACAATAAATTATTATATGTTGTACAGTCACTCGCAGTAATGATAGGGCAATTTTAAACATTGTTTACATTTCCGTTCGAACCGAGTCAGTCACCGTTGACTGACAGTCTATTTTTCGTGTAGGCCGCGTTAAAAATTGGGCTAAACGGAAAGAAGGGCAAGACAGGATTGGCGCTTAACGTGTTAAGAGAGATCGCGCGAGAGTGTGGTAGCACACTGACACATTGCTAGATCCTGACGTATACGTAAAAGTCAAAACCCGGAGAAACTTACGCTTCAATATTGCAATGAGGAGTTCAGAAGTGTTCAATTATGTTTCCTAAAACTGCAATCTGTGTTCGTTTGGTCTCCAAAATACTAATTTTTACGTTATCGTGGAGTTATTTGTAGTATTCGGCAGCATACTACCTGTCACGAGGCATTCGAAGACGTCACAAGACGGCAGCCGCAGATAGATTTTCTTAAATATCGTGAGATTTAGCGGTCATATGGAAAAAATAATTCCGCTCCGACATATCCAGGACATGTATGTATGTATAATAACGGCGGTGTGTATTTTTAGTTGATTACTTACTTATATAGCACCACTGTCTCTTTCTCAGCAAAAAATGCTCATAAAGTAGGTTAATTAAAAAATTCTGTACATCGTTCATGCAAACACTAAATTTATTTATCATAAATTCTGGCAACGGCCGGCTATCTCATGACGTCACGCTTGCTTCGGATGCCTCGTGGCAAGCACTATGCTTCCGAATATTACATATAAAGTAAACAATCGTAAAAACAACCGTAAAAATTGGCAAGAAAATTTGACCCACATTACCTATCGGTCGAAAATCGTACTAATCAGCTTCGTCTACTTACCGCTTGCACGACTTCAGTCAAACCTGTTTTAGTACGGTCTTTTTCTATGCCATTCTTTTTTGTGGGATTTGTTTTATGCAATTTTTTTTATACGGTACATGAATTCCAACGGTGTTGACATTATAACACTGTTGTAATGTTTTCTATCAGTGTACATATGTACACTCTACATATATGTACATATGTATGTACACTCTACATATACATATACATATGTACATATGTACACTCTACATAAATGTACATATGTACACTCTACATATATGTACATATGTACACTCTACATATATGTACATATGTACACTGATACGATTTATATGTTATACAATAAAAAAAAGAAAAAACTTATCACCGACTTCATGGTAACAAAAAATAAATCAACTGTATCTTCAAGTGACGAAAGCGATTTTGATTGTGAGTTCATCACAATTAAAATGAGAAATTAAATTTTTTAAAAATGTTTCCGTGTATGTTCATTATTTATTTTGTTTGGAAAGCACTTTCTCGCTATTTCGTAAATCTTTTACATACTTTCTAAGTGAGACTTTTTTTACGCTGTTCCCCTTCACCGCATAAAAGAATTTACTTTAATATGTTGTAAAACATTATTTGTTATAGTTATTTATGAAGTTTCTGAATATCTTTTTTTGTGCGGTTTCTTTTATGCGGTCCCTATTTACCGCATGAAACAGGTTTGACTGTGTAGCATAACGATCAACTCGGTCAAGCTCAAATCCACTCGGGCTCTCTTAATGTCGCCGTATCGACGATATCGTGAGGTGCTTCCAACAATGCGAACTAACAATAAGTAGGAACAAGTATTCCCGAAAAAACAACTTTCATGGGATCTCGTCGCGATGTTTGGCCAAAGGTAGAAGGATGAGGGTGAAGATGTGGGGAGGGCAGGTTCGTGCGAATTGAAATTCGTAATACGATGTAAAACTTGCAGGTCCTCTCTTTCTCCGTGCACCAGCCCTTGTAAAAAGCACTTCCGCAGGTACGTAAAGTTCCCTCGGCGCGGCGCGTCGTGTAGAATGTGGCGCAGAGTCATTTGCGTCAATCGTACGGAGGCTGCATCTCAGGTGTTTAACGTTCCCCATCGCGAAATTGTTCCGGAACCGGCGTCCATTGTGCCCGGGAATATGAAACGTGTTAAACTAACCGCCAACATCCATTAAAATTAATGGGTATTGAATAGCGGAGATGGTCCGGCGGGATGAGGGCCGCTGCGTGCAGCTCGAAGTCGAATGAAGTGCTGCGCATCGTCTGCCGATGAAGCATCCCCTGAATCGCTGGTATCACCCTGTCGTCGATACAAACTACCCTCGCCGTTGCTAAATAAGTCTACCCTAGCGGGTGGGATCATGCGCGGCGGAGAGCATACGAACATCAAATGAAGAAACGATTAAACGCCGATGGCCGTGATTCGAACGTTGGGGATGACGATGGCCCGATCGAAACGTGAGACACCTTGCAATATAGTCTAGAATCTTTTCTTGTTCATCATCTATTCCTTTCTCGACGACGCACAGTGCGGACAAATGGCCATATATTCGGCAATTCTCTTTTGTTTATTAATCTATATATATTGGTAATTATTCTCGGAAAATGGAATTTAATAATACAATTAATAAATTTAAAAAGAAATTAACAATTTTTCCACAAAAGATCCAACATGAAGAAAACGGGCACTCATTAAAATTGCAAAAAATTGCAGTTAAAACTAAAAAATTCTTAAACTATAATAAGTAATACATTCGAAATTGGGAATATCTCAGGATATTTTTTGCCGTTTTTGTTTTATGTTAATTTGAAGTTTTATATGCGATTAATGAATGAAACCGCCGTTGAAAATGTTTACAAAAAATAAATCTACTTTATTAGATGTATAATAAAAATACATACATCTTGGTGAGCCAGTTTCCATTATACAGAATTATCATTTTAACAATGATTTACAAAAAATGAAATATTACTCGATTTTTGGTCTCTAGAGACTGCGGCAAATGACAAAATTAAAAAAAAATGAATTTGATTACTAATGTATGTGGGAGCGGGAGCGTTTCCTCCGCGAAAGCATCGCGGAGCGTTCGGGAAGCGTGGCGACCGTTGCGATTCGCGAGCGTTCGACATGTATAGCAACGGTTAAAGACAAGCGAGAATCGTAGTGACCGTTACGATTCGTGAACGTTCGAGATGTCTAGCGACGGTTAAAGATAAGCGAGCATCGTGGTGACCGTTGGGACCGCGAACATTTGCGAGTCGAGAGAGACCGCATAAAAGCGCGGAGGCACCGGGCCTCGGGGCCTTTTCTTCGCCGTATCCCGAACTAGACGGGTGATTGTTGAACTTATACATTTTCTATTAAATCGTTATTTTACAGTACGCTGTGTTTAGTCCGTTCCCCGTCTCAATCCTACATGTACTTATAATTGTAATTATGTAATAATTTACAAAAAAAATGAAATTAAACAATAAAATTAATAAATAAGAGAAAATTAACAATATTTATGCATAAAAATAATTGTTATATGGTTAATAATATATATTTCCTAGTAACATGCAGTTTTGCCAAAGGAATTTAACGTACATCATAAGATACGCGTGTAGTGAGATATGCCATGTTTGTCTGTACTATGCGACGTCCACAAAAAATTAATCCTCATGTCAATAACCAGGTAGCGGGCATCCACTTTCATTTCTCTTTAAAACTTCTTTAACATTTTTGTTGATAAATATCGAAATTATTGTGGATTTTATGTTCTTGAATCATTATAGATTAATCTATATTTGACGAATAAAAAAGATAGATAAAGATGATAATAAAGATGAGTTAAAGAAATTGTTGAAGAAAGGGACAGAATCGCGAAATATAATGGATGATTCTATTTGTTAACGATGTCATAAAACTCGCTAAAAGAGTACAAGTTCACCTAATGAGACTTTCAGCGCGCTTACGAACCTGCAACGCCTGTAACTTTAATTTCCTTTCTGTTCTGCATCAATTAGCCCCGAACGGCGGATTTTGATGTCAAAGTTTCAATGTATTCATTATGGACCGAAATCTCTTCCGTACTATCAAGCTCCAAAAAATATTATAAAAGCAAGTGCCTGCTGGAAATCGGATCAAGAGTCACTGAATTATTGAATCAGCCAGTTTGAAAAACTTGGTTTCGAGAAAACCACTTTCAAAAAGATCACATCTTCCATCGCTGGGGAATATTCGTGGATTATTAATACAATATATACACTGCTCAGGTGTCGCTGTCGTCCGTGAACCGTGACTCGCATAGACAATAAAACGCGCGCATTACAATTTATACAAATACCTTCAACACTTCCTCCTAAATGTGTGCATTTTAAATTATTACATCTAAGTACAAAATTTTAAACCTAATCCTAATACACATGAATTGTGCTTACTTCTAGACAGTCCTTTTGTGAATACATCCGCAAACATTTTTGTCATGCTTCGCGAACAAAATGATATTTTATATCGATATGTTTAGATCGACTATAATAAACTGAGTATTAAATATACAAATTGCAAGCATTGCATTGCATTGCATGTATTTCTTTCAATCACCACATCTTTACAATTAATATTAATTAACTATGTTTCGTTATATCGATCGTATAATGTTAATAATAAATTTCCAGTGTTATTGGCGCTACGGTTCGATCAATTAAACAACCAATAAACAATTTTGCAGATTATCAAATAATCATCGACGTTTCGATTCACTTTTGAATCATTTTCAAGATGTATTTGTTTGCGTCTGTAAAAATATGCGTATTATAACAATTTTCAAAATATATCAAAAGATATTGACCAAAAATTTTTATAACTATTATTTAAATTACTAGCTTACTTGTTTTTGATGTGAACTAATATTTGAATAGGAGGTATGGGCGATCGATATTCGGCGGTAAATTTGAACGAAACATAGTACTTCTTTTAACCACGTGTGTGAATATACCGAATCGGTAAATTCATTTATTAACATTCAATTGTAGTTGGAAAAGATTTAAATGAATATTATTTTTATTTATGTGACAAAGAATTATTTTGATGTAAATTAGCTTCTTTGTCTACGATTTTAATATTTTGAAAATCAAATCTATGATCCAACTCCAGGGAATGTTTCGTCAACGCTGTGTGTTGTGTTGGTGGTAAAAAAATATTATGTTTATGTTCAGTAATCCGTGTGTCCAAGTTTCTAGATGTTTGTCCAATGTATACCAATTCACATCCCGAACAAGGGATTGAGTAAACAACATTAAAGTTTTTTAATTGTGGTAGTTTGTCTTTAATAGGTGGATATAAATTGAGATATTGAGGTATTTTGAAAACTGTGTGTAATCCAACTTTCTGAAAAATCCTTTTTATATCATTTGAAATGTTTTCCACGTATGGTATGATTACCATAATATTAATTAACAGTCTTCCGCGTAAAATTTTCAATGCACAACCTCAGAATCGATTTAGCTAGATAAACATGTTCCTGAAACAGTCGACAGAACACTGTTACAGAGCATACCTACTCACGCACCATTTTCTCCGCATATTCAAAAATGACCCGTCGTGGTAAAGATTGCAGATACACAAAGCGAAAGCGGATCAGATCGCGAAGGAGGAGTTCACAAAGCGGCAACACGTTTATCCTGGACGACTTTATTTCCAAACAAGATTTTCCACAATGCTTTCGATACGTCGAGTATAGTATACCGCAGCCGCTTTCTTCTGTGTATTAAAGAGGGGTTAAGCAGAAGAAAGGGTAGGTCGAGTCTGGTAGAAGAGAAGGGGAGGGGCGGCAGGAGGTCGGCGAGGGGTTGAAAAAAGGAATTGGTTCTCGAAACTCTTTCAAACGTTATCTCTATTGACAGGCCAGATAACCGGGCCCGGGGTATTCTGATCGCGCTTTCGAAACGATATCGTGTTCCCTAACTGTAATCCATACACGTGTGCGCCGCTTCGCGTCTCTATGTGTGTGCATGTATAACAGTATGTAGAAAGCACAGGTACGATCGCACACAGAGGGAAGAAGAGGGTCGGATAGGCAGAGTCGGGGGTGTAACAAATAACGGGCGCGCACTTATCTGAGTCATGCACTTTTCAGTGACAAGGGCGTATGATTTATTGCCTACAAGCTTGCTACAATGAGTCCAGGACGTGTTAAACTGACCGCGTTCATCATTAAAATTAATGGGTATTGGATACCGGCCGCAAACCCCGGAGGAAAGGGAACAGGAGATATATCCCGGGACAGATAGAGAGAGCCAGTTTCCCGCGCGCGCAAAAAGGCGTCGTAATCATTTGCCCGTATTAATTATTCGTCACCGCAGTGATATCCACGCGTATCGAGCATAAGAACGCTCGATGCGTACGTGAAAGGATATCAAAGAACTCGAGCCTTTTTTCGCTAAAAATATTCTTAGCCGCGGATTAACGCCGATGGGAAAATCTACGGGCCCGTAACAAACGGCTCTCATCAAAGAAAGGATGGCTCTTTGATTTCATTGAACCCCAGGAAATTCATATCGTTCTCTTCTGGGTACGCTGCTGGCCATTGTTCCACGGAGGGAGGAGGGAGGGGGATTTTATTCGAACGGGAAGAACCAGTTAATGATTAATTGGTATGTCGGTAGTTACTGGACGAGGTTTTCATTTGACGAACCCTTATTTGGGATTTATTAGTCGTGATTAGTTCGTCGTCACGTGACCGAGCCGTGGCGGAAGCGTGGGGGAATAGCGTCGTAGAGTGGGAGGCAAAAGTTAATCTGGCGACTCTGACAGAGCCCGGTAGGTAGCCCTACCAACGAGTCCTCTAGCGGGTCTAGGACGAAACGCTCCCTTTCCTTTTGCTGCTCTCTCTCTCGCACGCGCGCGCATTTTCCGCAGCCGCCGAAATACTAATTGATCGACGAGCAGATGATGCGACAGGCAATCGGCTGGCTCTCGTTCCGCCATAAAAGCGTCGACGGACGATCCGGGATGATCAATGCATGCCAGATATTGCGCCGCGGGCATCGTAGCCGCGCGATATTTCGTCGAACTTCTGCCATTTCCGTGGGATTAATACAATTCCTGGGAAGTTTAACAATCCGCGGGAGCCCGGTTAAACTAAACAGATTTCGTTGCGCGAGGAAACGTCAATTCTGACGTGCGCGTTTGATTTTAACAAGTTGTGTACACCGATACAGAGGGAGCCTCGGGCGTGCGAGACCTCGTGCAACCAGCAACGAGCCCGAGTAACTGACGGCTTGACGTTTCCGCGCGCGCGAGCTGATGTGCACTGATTTTAGGATTTCCATCGCATCGGCGGGCGCGTGCGGTGCCTCCGCGTGTTCCGACGGCGGCGCGGCGTCACGGTTTAATGCGGAAATCATGCCGGCTACAATTAATTCCGCGGTGAAATCGTTCCGACGAAATACCCTCAATTAGCGCGGAGATACACCACCGTCAAGACGATTCTCGGGTAGCGGCAAAATCCGCGCAGGCCCGCGTGCACCACCGAGCCTGTAAACAACAGCGTTAATTGATCAGCCTGTTCGAATGGCTTGCCCATTTCGACGTGCCTTCCGCCGATCGGCATTGTTATCGTGTTACGGGAATTCGCTTCCAACCCGTTCCTCATTACGTTATTCCCTGCCTACACTTGATTTTTAAACCGTTCGATTGACGCGAGAGCTGCGTGGAACGCGAAACCCGACACCCCGCCGAATTCTACTCCCGTTCTTTGTGACACCCGATGACCGACTGCTGCTCCGGTCACCGCACCGGCTGCGTTTATGCGAATTCGGAATTTTGTTTGGCCAGTTTTTCGGAGTTATTGCATCGTCTTATGCAGGTAGCCGGAAAAGTCTTTGTACACTCTTTAAGGAGTATGATAATTAGTATGAATAAATAATTCAATATAAAATTGAAATAAAGTGATTTTTTCGATCGAAAATGGAGGCTTTACTGCTTACGGAACCTAATACGTTTCTTGCAGGTGTTCCGGGTTCGACGTCTAGCGACGACATTTTATGTACTAGAACAAAAAAAAATTTCGTTCGAATCTGCTTTAAAATGCCTACAAAAGAATCTAGGGATATTTGATTTTTAAGTATCTCAAATCAGAATTGGGTAGTAATATTTCGTAATTGATTTCTGTAATCGATTATTTAATGTGATCATAGTAACTGTAATAATTAATTAGTCAATCACCGTTGAAATAAATCAGTAATCGTGATTACTTTCTGTAATTTGTAATCATTAAACAGTAATTTTTAAATAATTCAATGATTAATTATATTTTATGCAGATCTGTAATGTATATATAGGGTGGCCCGCGACTCATGGTCAACCGCTTAGATCATTCTACATGTAAAAATGAGTCGAAAAAAAGAATAAAATTTTTTCCTGTGAGTCTTCGTTTTGGAGAAAATCGACTTTGAAAATGCTGAAAATACACGTGCTATTAATAGGAATCGTTTAATGCGTCTGATCATGACCGACCTATTTTACTTCCTGCGTATACCAGAGCACGCGATCTCGATGGATTTTTAAAGTCGATTTTGATCCAACGTTGAAAGTTGTATTAAAAGCAGAGTACTAAAAATAAACAAACATTGTATTCAGTTCTTACGCTAAATTTGATCGCAATATGACGATCAGTGTGTTCACGGCAGTTATTTGCACCAGTCGATCTCGAGTGTGCTCTGCGATTCTTGGATCCTGCACCACGATAATGCTCCGTTGCACACGTCGATCTTGGTACGCGAATTTTTGGCCAAGAATTCAACAAATGTGATCGAACAAGCACCGTATTCACCAGATATGGCCCCTGTGATTTTTTCTTATTTCCGGAACTCAAATTACCCCTTCGGGGAAGGCGTTTTGAGTCGATAGAGGCCATAAAAGAAAATTCGCAGAAGGAGCTGAAGGCGCTACCTTCTTCAGCGTTTAAAAAGTGTTTTGAAGACTGGGAGAAGCGTTGGCCTATGTGATTAAGTAGGATGATTAAGTAAGCAATTTGAGTTTTATTTACAAATTCCGGGTACTTATTTTACATAATGTAGATGAGCAATTTTTTGGGACTACTGATGGCACAAAGTATCGGGGCGCTGAATCACTGCTGAACTTGGGCCAGGTGATGTGTTGCGAGGATCGAAATCGAACAATAAGTCCACTGTGCGTGTAAATTGATAATTCAATACAATTCAAGAGTCAAGCATCCTAAATACAATTCTAGATTTAAGCATCATAAATACAATTGAAGTATAAATACAAGTAAGTATCTCAAATACAATTTCAGATTTAAGTCTCTCTCGACTTTGTCGTTTCCAAACACTCGAAGATCGAATCTTCTTTCACCGAGCATCGAAGAGTAATTTTTTGCTGGGAAGCTCACAGAGGTAGAATTAACGCGACCAATTTTTGTTGTGGTAATGGACAACGTTGGATGTATCGCGTGTTTTTTCTCTGTGTCTACACGTTCGCGTCAAATTCGTTTCATTGTGCGACCCGAAACGAATTCAACGGGCCGAATAATACACTTCTGATCAATTATGTACGGGCTGGTTGGTATTGGCGGCGCACGGCAAGTATACAGGTTTCAGAATGGGGAACAAATTGGCTTGACCCACAAAGGTTTCATTCATTTATCGCCACTGTTCGTACAATTCATATTTCGTGGATTGGTGTGTGTGTGTGTATGTGTCTGGTTAGATATGTATGGTTTGTCGGAGTTGCGTTTTCATTCAGCTCGTTGAATTCGTCTTGGAATTCGCTTCGGAACGGCTGGAATAGAAATAACCATAATGCGTGCCGTGGGGCATTTAAAGTAGCGCATTCGAACGCTTCCGGCGGCAGAATAATCCTGCTGAAAAGATAATTTCCCTTCAAGATACTGTTAACATACAGATTAGTTGCCGAATTCCAAAGCGTCCCTTTGCTGCTTCATAAAACATTCAGTGCCTTCATCGTAGCGGATCGAAAGCATAATTGTTCTACTAGTTCATGGCATTGATTCTGTTTATTTAGAACTTAAGTGCGGAAACATGTAAATTTTAATGAAACGTAGCATTCCGTAAATTGCGGAAATTTGTTAATTTCAGTAAAAAAAGTGTTGAATTTTGTCGCGGTACACTTGCGCTCGACTGTTTAAATAAATGTAAGATAGAGCTATTGCAACACTTATTTATTAATATAATAATTGTTAATATAAATTAATACGCGTAACGCGAGGACTAAATTATACTGCACTCATCAAGATCAGACGCTCAGGTCGAACTACATGTTACAAAACTTTTCGTTAGTTCAATACAAGAACAAACGCATCCAGTTTCAAACAACAACCAACCGGCTCATGGGTGCCAACCTAAGCCGAGATGATGATTATTTTTTCACAAACACAAACAGAAATGTTTCAATTTTAATTAAACGTTCCTCCGCATTTTATACAGTGCAGAAATTGTTATGATTTTTATGAAAAATAGCAGCCCGTACAGGTACAGATATGATTGAAATGACACATCGAAAGATAGGAATTTCTAACAGGGTTCAACGCGACTGAATAAATGATCACATAAATATAACTAGTAAGGAGAATTATCTCGAAGTTTCGATCTCAGAGCTTTTCTCTCTTTTAATCCGTCGAGTTTTTTTACGCAAAGCTAGCATGACCGCTGGAGCAACGTTCTATTTTATACTGCACTAAACAAGTAGTACACCTTATCGTGAGTTCTAATTTGAATATAAACTCTTAATGCCTTTACTTTGTTCGTAATTTATTTTCATTACTCGTTACTCGTTATTTGTCGTGTTTATTCTCAGAGTACGCGTTCTTTTCTGTGTTCCTTGTACTTTAATATTTCACGATCTTTTTATGTTCCCCTCTTTTGTTTTCCCGCTGTGCTTTTAGACCGTTGCTGATTATTTTCGTTATGTATCAGAGGGCTACAATTTAATAAAATTATTATCATTAGTACTCTAATTATTACATTTTCGGACGATACAAAGTAATACTTTCATAATTGTACTGTGTCAAAGGGGACTTCTGTTATAAAATAATCCCCAACAGAATGATTAAATTACGTTACGAACGGTAATTTACTGTTTCACAATCGAAATTGCTGTTGGAAGATCCATTAAAACATCCATAATCATGCAACATATTCTCAAAAATTATGAGATAATCGCCGGTACATAATTTCTCATATGACCAACAAAAATCTTCGCGAAATTCTTCTTCCGTAGAAAAACTGACAGTCCACTCCACCAATCAATTAAAACTCCGAAAAATCCCCGCACAGCTTCCTCTTATCAAGCACCCAATAACCGAGTATAACAGACCTCACGGCAATCATGGTCGTTACAGCGATCGAGGTTCTTCCGCACAAAGCGGCCTAATATCCCAAACAAAATCTCAATTCCACGGCGACAGGGGGTGCAGTTTCGCGTGTGTGTACACGCGTCGATCGATCGTCGACGAATATTACCGAACGGATACAGCGGTGCTAGCAACAGCAGCAGCTTTATCAACGCGCATTTATCGTTCATCCGATCGATGTCGGTCGCGGACGTTCGGTGGCGAAAAAAAGAAGAACAGAAAAAAAGAAAACAGTGCAAAAATCAGGCTCCGTAGGTTACCGGCGAGCGTTTTCGCGGGACGTTCGTCGAAAACGCAGCCCGTTGTCTCGTGTTCGACACCGTCATCGGAATTTCCTGCGACGCTCGGGCAAGGTGATGCTCCTATTTCCTTGTACGTCTCGCGGCGGTGACTCGTGTGACACGGCGCAACGGCGCGGGCATAACTCTCCCGGTATGTAGGCCAGCAGCTAGAGGCGGAGGTTCCGACATCCTGAGGGATAAATCACCGTGCGAGCACCAGATAAGCCGGCCTGTTTTGCATCGGCCGCGAAACTTGAACAGTTTTCGACTCATTTTCGCCGAAACCGTCTGCTTTCCACCGTTTTTTTTATCGTCCACGATGTTAGCCAATTTTCCTGCACGGTAAACGGTTGTAACGCGCCGCTTCGAAGGGCCGTGGACTTTCTCGAAGCTTTTCTAACACATCAAAATTTGTAGTTTTACTAGGGGAATTTGAGTGGGAGGATTAATAAATTAACATGAAATTTTGTTTGTTGAGTTGAGGGCTTTACTTTTGATGCTGCGATTATGTAATGATTTTCGGGATTTTATTATCATAACTAGACAGCGGATCTTTATGCAAAATAAACATTTTCTATCCTATTTGCAAGAAACTGGAGCGAAATAGAAATTTATTTTCTTTCTTAATATGTTTAATAGGTTGAAAATTATATAACAGTATTTTTAAATTCTACTAATGTTTTTACTTATAACGTATAATAATATGTATTATATTTTTACCTTTGGTACCATTATTGATTAGAATTTGAAGGATGTACTAAAATTTGTTTATTTACAATTGATCAAGTTAATAGTAAACGATAACAACTTGTTATAGAATGTAGAAATTAAAATTTCGATTTACCGAGGCACTGTACCTCGCATACGTTTTTTGTGACGTCGATCGATCGTCGATTCGACGTCGTCGGATAAAAGTGTTCCTCCGAGGCGTTCGGAAATTTCTGTGGCCCTCGATTTTCAATCCGCTTCCTCCAGAAGAGCGTTATCGATTACGAAAGCGCCGTTCCGAGAAGAAGCCTCAATGCGAATCCTCTGGCGCGTAAATATTTTTATTCGGAATCCTGCGGCTCGTATAAACTTTGCGTCGCGGTGCAATCGTTGCTGCGACGCTTATCGAGCCTGGCCCTCGAACGATGGATCGTTCGATGCGGAAACGATGGTGCCGCGATCGTTTTGAAACGTCGTTGCAGTTTCAATATGCGACGGGGTCCATAAATATTTGGACACTTACTGTGTTTACCCATCAAATATACAAACACTGCAGGGAATCATTTTTTCTGACGTACTGTAATCGTTTGGTAATTATTAAATTAGACTTCTATGCGAAATAAAAATTTTCTGCATTAATTGCAAGAATCAGAACTTAAATAATCCAAAAAGATAAACTTACTTCTTCTTTTAATAGTTAATTGTTGATAGAGTCATTCTGAGATGATAGTGCTCTGAAATTCTTCTGCTGTTTCTATTATTATATTTTGTTACTAAATACCTGCCATCTGTTGTTATTGCAGATTGTGATGATGTAATTTGAAAATTTTTTGTTTCTGAATTTTCAAGGTCATTCGAATGTCATCTTGTATTTTCGAATAATATTTGTTTGCAAATATTGAAGTATTGTTAGACAGTTAACACTACTGCAAATCCAAAAATGTCTAAATAGTTATGAACAATACTTCCTTAATTAATTGTTCGCGCAGCCACGAATGTTTACGGACTGGTACGCAAAAATTCCGTTTCAATGGAAATTTTATTCCTTTGTTGCGCGACTTCGTTGTCGTATTAATAATGCAAGAACTATTTTAAATTTCAGTAAAATTGTTTGTTTTATTGCGTTTCGTTCGTTCACGAAGACTATATATGCATAAAATCTGCATATTTTATTACAGAACAATTTTGTCGTGTCCCCGGTAATGCTCGGTTTTCATTGAGTCGTTGCTTAACTCGTTTTATATCCCGCTGTGTAGTTTTTCTGGGTAATTAAAATGATAGACCGATTAAAATGGTAAACGGAACATTATTTAACAACTGGGGTAGTGGATGTACGCAGAGGTTGATTGATGTTTCGTCTACTGTTTTAGTCTGCTGTATCCATATACAGTAACAGCTGATCTAATTCCACCATTCATTAATGATACAGATTTTTAAACATTAATCGTTAACATTTAATATTAAATTTGATGTTATGAAATTGTTATAGGTCAATGACGATAAATCTTGTTTGATAAAAATAAAAGAACACGCACTCACCTTAATGTTCATGGTATAGCAATTGACTTTTCACTTGATTTGTGCAATTAAATTCACCTGATAGAGCGTTATACTAACCAATAAAACGCGAACAATATTCCTTAGATTTTCGAGGAGTGCATAAAATTTAACGAGAAATGGGATATTCGTAGAATCTAATCGATTATTCAATAATTTGTGCATAAATAAAATATCCGATACAATTCTGCATTCGTGTAATGACATTTAGTATAAGCGGAGAGGGCAGTGAGAGGTAATTATGATGAAATATTGACAAGGGTTCTTCCATTTGGATGACGTACTCGCGTGAGAGCTAAACCAAAAGCGTTGACATTTTCGAACCGGTAGTATTCACGTATCCAATACTGTGTACAAATTGACCAAGGGGTTAACGACCCCTTTATTATCGTCATTATATGATGAAATAATAAAAACAATTTTCTAACTTAAAAATAAGAAAACTTATGACCAGATAAGTTGAAGTAGTCAATGTATGGTCAGACAAGTAGAATATGGTCGAGCTATGGTCAGACAAGTAGAATATGGTCGAGCTATGGTCAGACTAGTGGAATAGGTATAATCTACGATCAACTTCAGAAACATTGGATAGTAAAAATGTTGATACCGATTCCAAGTGATGCACAGTGGGTCAGGAGCCCACCTTTTGTGGCCAAACCTACTGTAACGTTATTTCAAGATATAATGTTGTGTTATTATAGGTCGTTGAATTCGTATCGATACCAGTTAGAATGTTTTGAAGTAAAAAATATATGTTAACATTTAAAATATTAAGATGACCTTTAGTTTTTATAAAAAAAAATTTTCTTTAAATTTTTTATATTGACATTAGTAGAAAAGTGAATGCTGATCAACTTTTGTTGAAAACATTTGTTTGTCAGACCAATAAAAATATTTGAAAAATTATGTTAACAATGCTCTCAATAGTTCGAAAACACGCATTTTGTGGCCAAAATTAAAAACACGTAATATCACAAGAAATAATATTATACTGAATATTCTGATTCTATGTTGCCTAAAAGTACTTGAACGTACAGAACGCTCGAATATCTCATGCATCTTGTTCTTAAAATCTGTATAACAATGAAACTTGTAGGCATTAGCATATAATGTAACTGTCTTTAATAACTAAATTTTCATATGAATCTTTTCAAAAAGTTTAAATTGTTAAAAGTGTGCACTAGTTGTATATTAATTAAAAAATGCTAAAGTACTTGAACTGCATCTCCCAACCCATATAAAACCACCATTAAAATCAGTTTCCTGATGTTCCAAATTGGTATTGAACACGTTTAATTTTACTTTGAATTTTATGATTTTGTCTTTGGAACGCTGTATCTCATCACAGAATCATCTGAAATGAATAATATTTTGGATTTGGGAGTTTCAAAGGGTTGTCAGTTTTTAGGGAAAAAATTGTTTCAATACATGAAACTTGAAAAATTGACTTTCGTCGACAAAAAGCGGGCTCCTGGCCCACTGTGTGATGTACCAGAATGTGCTTAAATTCTCACAGCCCAAAAATTCCCAAGGAGCACGTGTCTGCCGTGTGTTCTCACTGAAATTTTGATTCCTCTAATTTTCGGAAGTGTACAGAGTCTGATGGCAGCGCGACAGTTGTGTCGGATCGATGAAAAATTAATTTCTCATGTCGCCCACGCCTCGCCGAGTAACAGAGCGTTGTACAGTTAAAAATAAAATCCACTTTCGAATTGAAACATCCGGTGTATTCGGTTTCACGAGGCTCCCATCCATCACGGATCTCGCTAAGTAATCTCCTGGCGAATTCGAAATCCGGGGCCAGCATATTCGACGTCCGGCGAGAGAGGAGAGGAGCGAGAAAGAGAGAGCGCAACGGTGCGCTCACACCGGGCGAAAAAGTGTTGACCCCAAAACGGGATATAATTGGAAAGGAATTATCGCCGCTTTCGAAAGCAGCCGTCGCCGAACGCAATTTCGAATCGCGATTCGCGCCTGGCCCCGAGCGATTCGACTCGTGCCGAATTCGCGTCTAAATTACGTAATAGTTTCGGCTGTCACTTGCACGTCAATCGAACGAGTATCGACTCGTGTCACTGGTTAAACATTACCGGAGGAAAATGCGTGGATCGCGGCGACGGAACCGGATTAATGCCGAATTTCCAATCGCGCCGAACTTCCAGAAATATTCTGGCCAAAAGTCACAATCGAAACTGGCCGACTTCTTCAAATTTATCAATCGCAGTTGTTCTATGAGACATCCATCCACAATATTAATAGAAATATGTTTTTTCTTTTGCTGGGATATGACGGATTTTCGCCACTGCGCGTCACTAAACACGTTTCCAACCCTTAAATCTGCGCGTTTGCTTTGAACATGTCTCGCGGATAGATAATTGACGACTCCCGTAGTCGGATGTAATAAACTAGACTCCCGATAATCGTTTATCGGGAGATTAAACGAGTAAGTGATTTATTTCGGTTTAGCGTCGCGGAACGCGGCCGTGTGTCCCAGCGCTTTGTACAACAAATATTGTTACCAGTTTATTCGGCGACATCGGCACGGCGTTATACCAGCGCTGATTAGTATACTCAGTGTGTAATCGTGGTTGTTAATTATCGGTTAGCTGTCGATTTTGTTGTATAAATTGCGTTGATTGAACCTGGCCACGGCAAATCTGTTTATTAGTGCCGGAATCGAATTTAGGGGGGGATTAAAGCACGGACTAATCGGTTCTGGTCAATGGAGGTCACCGGAACGGTCAAACGCGCCTTGCTAGGGCCTAACTGTCCCTTATCTGCGGAGTAATCTCGTACATCGCGAATTTTGAGTGTTAGCAACAATGGTAACATTTATTCTGAATGTGAATTTATCACAGAATTTGATGTGAATTGTGTATTCGTAAACTCTGTAATTTGAATCTTACTATATTAGTTTGTTTTAACTAATTGATATTGAAGTTAATAAATGGAATTGCGTAATTATTCATTTTGAAATGACGTCGGGGCATTTGCTGTAATCTGCAGTCTGTCCAAACAGTTCAAGCATCAATTATCAGAAACAAATTATGGTGAATGCAGCCCTCGCCTATGCATCTGGTAAAATATACAGACTGTAGATTTGATGCATTTATGATAAAAGATTTCCACATAAAATTTTAAAAGAGCTTAAGCACTTAATTTAATTTTTAAGAGCTTAAATCTGCAGTCTAATTGTCTAGTACGTAGTAGAATTGTATAATTCACCGTAATAAATAAACTTGTTGTGAACGTTTCCGAGTTCGTGAGATTCGTCTGGAGTTTCGTCAAGAAACGTAAATTCGAAAGCTGAAATTTCCTCATATTTTTCGTAAAATCCCGCGTTTGAAAGTGCAGCCAAAGGAGCATGGATTTCAGGCTGACGTTCTACAGGAAGAAGCTCCGAAGCCGAGACGAGAGTCAGATATTTCTCAAGCATTACCGAGCCGCGTTTACCTTCGCTCCTTAATGTGCGCCATCAGACGTCTACTTCGCGATTCTTTGTTGCTCTTAACGGACCTCTGTTTTGGAATTTCTCCATGCTCGTTGCATATGTATGAAGACATTATGTGGAGGGCGCGTTTAATATCACGTACTCGACGATGTCTGCATAATTTATAGATGATCTTCGAGGCGGACCTCGAAACAGGTCATGATATAAATACAGGTGTCGCGACAAATTCGTGTTTCCCGGAGATTCCCCTTCTCTATTCGTCTCTATATATCACGGCGATGTCCATTTATGCGACTACAGAACGTTCCTGTTGTATTTGCATGAACACAGATTCCTGTCGTTCTGTTTGTACGACTCTAGATTACTTCTATTCTAATCGTGCGGCCATTAAGGCGTTCGCGACGAACGAAATTCTTAAAAATTTCCGTGAAATTGTAGTGAGTTGCTTAACGAAACCGTACTTGCAAAATCTTCATGCAAAATAGAAATTTTCTAAGTCAAATGTCAGGAACAAAAATTAAATAAAAATTCAGTTTTTAATTTTTCAGTTCTTCTAATGCCTTCATAATTTGTTGTTTCACCTGTATATTTTCGGTTAGGAATAAATAAAATCTCTACCAACCGTTTACCGCAATGATTGTCTTCAAACAAAGTAGAGGTTTGTTTACTTGACAATTCCAGTAAGTTGAAAATATTACATTGGCAGTCTCAAATTCCGTTAATCCTCCAAGTATTTCAAGTTTTACATATTCGTTCGTCAATTAATTTCTGAGGGGTAGCAGGAGTGAAAAGGCCGACAGAATTATGGTAACGAAGGAGCGGTTTAAAGTTCGAATTAATGTCAGCCGTAGGAGGACTGTAACGCAATCGACATCGCGTATCAAAGGAACAAAAGATTAACGCGGGTTAGCTTTGTCGTTTCAGACGTCTCTGTCGTTCGTATTGGCACACCGCATCGATAATACTCGATCCGATCCAATTACTGTCCAATTAAGTTCTGTTCAGTGATTCAATCATCTTCGTTCCTTGTAAACTTATTGTTGATCGTACGTGGAGCGACTTCGTCTCTTCTGTAGATTTTTATTTTAGATCACGCTCCCCTCGCCGACCGACTCGATTCGGGCACGGGCTCGAACCAGAACAGTCGACGGACAATAGTCTTCGAATTTAATCTCGATACTCGTCCGGGCGGCTCCGGTCAATTTGGTGACAATTACTCCTGTTCCCGAGGAGCGGTTGGAAAATTTTTCTTCACCCCAGCAATCACGAATGCCGAAGCGGACTGCGACACAATAGTTTTCTTGGCACTGGGAAATTTTTACATTTCTGTCGGTTGCAGTGGCGGAATTACAATTTTTCGACCCCCCGTAAAATATAATTTTGGGCACCCTTTTATTCTTTCCATATTCTTATAGGACTGAGATTTTTTAATGCTTTTTAGGAAGGAGAATTATCAAAATTTAATAAACTCAAAAAGTATGTTTTTGTCAGTATACCTTTAATTCAACTTAAATTAGGGTTAATTTTAGTAGAATTACAAGATAATAAATGCAAAAATCTTAGGCTCCCCGGAATACAGGATCTTGCGGTATTATAGTTGCCACTGGTGTGTTGTAGATATACTGTGGATCTTTATGCGAAATAAAAATTTTATAACACAGGAGCCGAATAGAAATGTTTTTCTTTCTGTAATGATTTTAATTAGCTGCTTTAAATTAGGCTTACTCATTTTTAACGAAAATCCATCAAATTCGCAGTCCAGTTGTAGACGGTTTTTTTTAGTTTTATTTGACAACTATTTGTCGTCAACAGGATTCGAACCTTAGTATATTCGCTCCGTAGTTCGACACCTTAACCATTCTGCCAACCGACGATGTTTATTTGATCACTATTTTAAAATTTAAAATGTCCAAGGAAATTGAAGTTGATGTCCGAAATAATAGTACTAACAATAAAAGTAGAACAACTGGGAAAAGAGCGACATTCCTTTCTCTACTGAGAATGAAGATAACTATGTACCCTCTCTAGTTGATTTTCTAGTTGATTCTCCGGTCTCCCTGGCTCTCTATTTCCCTCCTCATTCTAAACTCTCTAGCTAATCGCTCTTTACTGGGTGACTCTCAAACTCTGACTCTCAGCACGCACTGCCCGCCTCTAAGAACACTTACGTCTACGCGCAACCACCCACACTCGCAGCCGCCACTCAACCACTCCGTTGCACACGTTTCTGAAATCCTTATTCCCTAAACATTCCTCTACCACCCTGAGCGTTCAGAAGACTCTCATCCCCATAATACGCGCTAAGTAGGTAATACACAACACCGACATTCGTGGGACAAATCGTTAGGTTCGGTATGGAGAAGCGAAGAGAACCTCTTCTAAAACAATTGCACAATTTTAGCCGAATCATTTAGACCTGGTACAAATGACAGAGAACTCGGGAATGATCTATCACTGCCGCAATTACACAATAAGCGAAGTCACATAACGAGTCGCGTGACTTGTCACGTGACTTGCTGTTTTGGCCATTCGAGCCACTGGGAGGCCTCATTATTTTGTTCATTATACATGCATGCATGCACCTTCGTCTATAAGTATTTGGACACTTATACAGTTTGTAGTTTGAATACCAAAATTTTTTTATGATGACTTCATTGTAGTTCTCGTCTCGTATTAGCATACGTACACCGTTGTTCTCAAGTCGCAGGGTGTTTATCTGCGCCAGCGAATGTTAAAGAATAATTGCTTAGTCTCTACAAAGTGCATCTTGCGTTGCAGACTATCTCGAACAGTTAAGAGTACCATCCTGTAGATCTCTTCCCAATAATTTTAATAAATCAAGAAGAACACAACATCATCCCTTAAATCTTCTAACATCCTCACAATGTCGTATATCCTTCTCGGAAAGACTCCAACGCTTCTCCCCAGAACAAATCATGAAAATCGAGTACTAAAAGAAAGACATTGACAAACACATCTGACCCTCGCCTGCAACCAAGAATGCATCAGGAAGCATCAGAATGCATCATAGTCCCCGAAGTTCTCCGAGTAGCCTCAATAAAAAACGATCCCGGCACACCATACCGATCGACGCAAAGCCGAAGAACGAGTCAGCTCGAGACGTGAGCGCGGGTGTAGCTGGGGGCAGGAAATCGAGCACGAAAGTCCCGGAATTGTAGAAACAGGAATCGCATTAACGTTGCCACGATAAGACGTCTGCCGAGCGGACTTCACGGCCGGCTTGCTCTCGTTATTCGAGTCACACACGGTAAGATAACGCTTTTCCCCTTTCGGAGAGGAGCGACGTGTCCCCCTTTCCTTGGCTTCCTGTCCACCGGGACCTCGTAAACCCGCTCTCGTAACAATCCGTAGCCTGCCCACTTTCATACTCTCTCTGTCTCTCCCCCCTCTCGCCATCTCTCCTTCACAGTTGCAACTCGGTTCCCTTGGGCAGTCCCCCGCTGATCCTTCGGCGGCCTTCCGTGTCGTCTTTCCGCGTCTGTCGGCCAACTCCGTCGAAAGTATCCGAGATGAGAGGCGGAGATGGCCGTGGCAGACACGCGAGTGGCCCCTGCTTACTCCCGACACAGTGAAAAAAAAAAAGAAAAGGAAACGCCCGGGAAAGCTGGAAAATAGCGAGAGAGAAACCGGGGAATTTTCTTTCGCGGATAACACGCGTTACCCCGTTCCTCGGTACATGCAAAAGTTTCACGCACGCACGTACGGATATATGCGTGGCCTCGGAACCCGCGAAAGTTCGCCGGACCGGCTCTCTTAGCCTCTCGCTGCCTCGGGAAATTGCATCCTTTGAAGCTCGGCGTGTGCAGAATCTAGCCCCGCGGAAGAAAAAGTTGGCCGAAATGAGCGCGGAGAGAAACGAACCCGCGCCATGCCGGACCCGGCGCGCGCTCTCTCTCGTTTGCGCAACACCGTTTCTCCGATTTCCGGCTGACTTTCCTTGAAATTCGCCGGATCTCCGGACCCCTAGCTCGATCCTTTCGCTACCCAAATTTTCAAAGGATTCTTCCTTGCCTCGCCTGCCAAGCAGTTCCCGACCAAATTGCGTGCGAGCTCGTTCCGACTGCGTCAATTTTTAAAGTTCCCCGGCCCTTAAGGACCCGGATCCTGCGAAATTAGGAGCCCCCGGATGTGATGCTGGGATATTCTACTCCCTCGGCGAAGGTTTCCGACGACGGTTTCTGGTACACCCTTTGGTACGGCAGACACGGGCTGGGCAGGGTTGTTGAGTTGGTTCAATGATGAGTGGATGTGTAAAATGAAAATTTTCTGTCTCGATTTCGAGCTACCGGGGATAAGAGAATTTTGTCCTTTTTTCTTAATTACTTTGATTTGCTGGAAATAGTGTAGATAAGTTACATTTCTGTTCATTAGCGACAGCTTGGATTGGTTATTTAATTTTAAATTTAATTTTTCAGTCGCAGTCTTATTGTCAACGACCATTGCCTCGCTGAAAATACCGGTTCTCGTTCGATCACCGAAGTTAAACGGCGTAGGACGGGGTCCGCACCTAGGATGGGTGACCGCTCGGTAAAAAGCCGGGAAGTGACCCTCTGGGTGCGTTTCACGTGTTGTTGGCAAAATAGGTGGTTCGGAACCCACCTTAATAAAAAGTAGGTCCCGCTGAAATTGGAAATTAGGCGATAGTTGAGGATTGGTAAAGGGAGAGGTGGTGGAATGGATTTGAAACCCTGAGGGGACCAAATATCATTACATACAGTCGCAGTCTTATTATGCAGATATGTTGTTGCAGTCAACGTGTGTTGAAAGAACCAACAGAGATCTGAATCTTTTCGAAAATGGTATTTCAGGTGAAGATACACTGTTACGAGAACTTAGATACCAAACATGCTGTTGAAGGTGACTGCTCATGCTTATCTGGTAAGATTCTTTTGAGGATACTGCTTTCAAGGTGTAGAGTAAAAAATCTACCTAGTCGGAAACTTTTGCACGTCACTTTATCTACATATTCATCTACTTATCTACCCATCTACCTTTCTACATGTTCATCCATGTGAGTGGATAGGTACTTCGCACGCAACTGTATCTACCTCTCTATCTACCTATCTACATATTCCCCTATCTACAATGCTGCAAAAATTTGTATTACTGTGTGTATTAATTATTAAAAATGTCCATCCTAGTATATTGTCTGAAACGAGCTGGACATAAATAATTTTTATCATATTACTCTGAATAGACTGTAAAATAGAATTTTTACCATCAAGTGCAAGAAACAAGTATTAAATTAAAATTCCTGTGTTCCTTTAATTATTTGAATTAAAAACAATATAACCTACGAACTATTTAGTCACTAAATTTTAAAAATTATTTTCTCATAAATACACTCAATCTGCAGTCTGGTTACGATTGTTACGAACAGACTGCAGATTTCCATGCCGAATGTAAAATTTCAACAAACAGAAGTGTCATGAAAATTACTCTTTTCTCAACAGTTTTAATGAATTGAAAATAATAAATCGATACTTTCGAACTCACCTGATGACTCTCCTGTTCCGCGTTTCACCTACCCATTTTTGCCAGATACGCGCAAAGTCCGCTGCCCCGTAACGAGTATGTCATGAAATTAATTGATGCAACTAGGACTGCATCAATCTAGTTAAAGTTAAACTCCGATCGAAGACGCGATAAAACAGCGATGACAAATGGCCGTTCAGTCCCGTCAATTATCTCCTCCATTTCTGTAAATTGTGAGTACGAAGAGCGGACAAACACTGTTAAAAGACAGTGTACACATCGGGTTGACACGCAGCTCGCACGGATTTTTCTGCAAATGTGTCGGGTCCGTCAAATGGTGCGGTGTGCAAACATCGAGGTTGTGACAGTTTCAAGTGATTTATGTGTCCTCGAAACTGTTGATTGACTAATGGTCAGCTTTGACCATTTTGATGATGTCACCAGGTTGTGATGTCGATCGGAATCGATCATGCTGGTTATTTGCTGGGCGGTCGCTGGTCTTCCATAGTGAAGCGAATCTTGGCCATCTACTTCTCTACTGAAATTCTGGAAACCGCTTCCGACACATGCGTTTGTTCTCTTGACATTCTCTCTTTCTCTCTTCATGCATAGCGTAAATCCTCATTTCTGTGTTACTTTGCATTCTAGCTATTACTTTTTTCAGTTGTGTTACACAACCCTCTCTCTCTCTCTCTCTCTCTCTCTCTCTGCAGGCTTAAAAAAAGCTGATGAGACAGAGAAACCTGTTTTTTCCAAGCCGCAGTAACCTCATTTAATAATTATTTGCATAATCACGTTTTCATACAGCTTCAATTAGCGATTCTTGGCACATGATTTACCAAACAAGTCGAAATGACTGTTTCTTATTTTTCAATTTTGTTGTTGCAGGGATTGCAGAGGTACTTTTATAGAATGTTATTAATTAGATTCATTTATGCGTACGCATGCTGCATCAAGGGTCATGCCGAACAGTGGTGGATTATTGCACAGATGGCTACCTCTGGAATCATGCTTGCCTGAGGCACCATCATCACTTACGCTCTCGTAATTAACATTATTACTAGACAGAGAATGTTTACGAAAAATAAAACTTTTCCATCCAAGTTGTAACAAACTGGAGTGAAATAGAAATTAATTTTTTTAAAATAATGTAACAGTATTTTTAAACTCGTCTAATGTTTTTACTACTTTACGTTATACCTACTCATTTTTGCCATAAGTGCATAAAATTCGCTGTCTAATTATTATACTTCTCACAATTAACTTCAAAAAACTTTCGATGAGCATACAAATTTATAGTCTAACAATAAAACAGCAAGTTTAAACCTTGCATTTAATATTTCATAATTACAATAAATTAATTTTATAAAGACATTCAACGATGTCACGCAATTTAATTGTTCATATTGGAAATTTGTGAATCGATGGATAATTTTCAATTAACATTTCTTTACCGTCCGATACGCAATACGCGATTTTAACATTCAGCTTTTTCTACAGGAACTACTGCAGCGTCCTAGAAATTATGGCAACCCACGATACACACAGCTCATAAAGATCTACAATTTAAATTTGAAACGAATGCAATGCCAGGTTATCGCGATCCAGGAGCCCGAGATTAATAGCTGTTGAGGTATGAATCTCGCGCTGTACGAATCTACTGAATTCAATTCAGTCACGAGAAATATTTTTATGTTGTTAGAGCGATTTAGAAGAATTTCAGTACATACTTCAAATGTTACTCAATAATCCTACCAAGTTTTAAGTTATAATATTCGCTAGCTTCTTCTCACAAAATTGCCAAAGATCGCTTCACAAAATCGCAGAGTCACACCAGGAAGGCTCCTTATGTATTGCTGACGTAACTCGGAAGAAAATCATTCTTATTATGTAAAAAAATTTTAGTAGATGCTTCAGAAATGTTAGTGAATAATCGTAGCAAGTGCGAAATTATATAATTCGCAATTTGAACAGGACGGAGCTGAAATAAAAAGACTTTCCCGGTTGCATATGCACCGTGAAGAAGCTCCTCAACGTTCTGTAGATCTCCTCGTGGTCCACGCTGGTGAACTGTAATGCTGCACATTCGACCTATTAGACAGAATAGTGTGCGGCGGCGCGCGATCGAGCATAGTTCTCGCTGGTCGGATTAATAATTTGAGATGGCCGGGAGCTTGTGGCACGGCCGGCAACGTTCGAATAATTACAGAGATGCTTATAGGCGCATATTTCAACGACGAACAAACGTCAAAATGCACCGGTGGGCACACGCCGTGCTGCACCGAGCACCGGTGCACCCGAGAGCGCCGAAATGAGAACGGCGCGGCTCGGCGCGGCGGCTCGCCGATAGCGGGGTCAAGAGAGGGAAACTATACGTTCCGCATAACGCCGGGGTCCATTTTCCATTATATTCCGATGAAATATAAACCGTGCCGTAAATAACAATCCTTTATATCGAACGGTGTGCACGGCCGCGCGCGCACCGTTGCCCGTTGGCCCAACGCAACGGCGCAACGGTCGGGCACGGTTATGTTGGTGCGATCAAAAGATACGCATGACCCGTTCCGCAATGCATTAGGCGGACTGAAAATACATGACACTGTATTTCGCGCCATTAACATTAGAACGGGCCGCCCGCCGCTGATCAATTAATTACGAGCGTGTTATTCCCGCGTTGCAACGAAAGCGAAGATCCGCGACGCGATACCCCGATAGCGTTTCCGCCCTTCGATGCCGTTTACGGGTAATAGCTGTAATTGTTAACCCATTATTATCGTATTATTTGCGGGGAGCGACATTTTTCGCTTACTCGGCCCGCCGACGTTTTGCGCCGCCCATTTTCCTCCGCGATTATTGATATTAGCTGGAGCTCGACCATTTTGATTATTTGTAACATTGCTCGCAAATTTTTCGACAAAGGAGTTGTACGGTTATTTACATCCTGACTGAACTGTTAGGCAAAAATTGTTGAAAAATAATTGTGCGCGTGTTCTACGATTTTATCCAGCAGTAGGATCTTCGTCGGCATTATTTCACTGCATTGTAGACTGCGGATTTTTATGCATTAATGGCTTCTGAAAATTTTCAAACAATGCTAAAATATAAAACTCCAAAGAATTCAGAATGATTTTTATTTGTTTCAAATCCACAAAGTCTACTACCACTGAAAATAAAATTTTACATGATTCCACTTTCTTAAAACGTTAATATAAAAATTGAAAATTGCATAAACTTCCGCAGTGTTTAGTTATTAGTTATTATGTATCTATAACAAAATTTGGTACGCACAATTTAAAGCAGTGGACTATTTAAAAAAAGAGTATTTAAAGAATTTAAGAACGTCAACGTATCAATTTCGGTTTAACTAATTAAAAGAAGAAGGAAATTTCTGTTTAGCTTCTGTGTCTTGGAATCGACGCAGACGTTCTTTATTTTGCATAAAGATCCGCGGTCTAGTTATTAGTAAGATTTGAGTGCCTCTTCAAAAAGCGGAACATACACGAAAACTTTCCGATCCCAGTTAACAGCAAGTGGTGAATTGACGAGTTGGTCTAACAATCGAAGTATAATATGTTGAACAACTCTGTTCCACCTCAGTCGCATAATTCTCAGCGAATGTAAATTATTACAGTCGCGCCTGCATTGTCGTATTACGCGGAGGATGTCGCGCCTATGCAACAACTCCTTCGATGCACTTTACAAAAGCAGAATTTTCAATTATTACACAGGTTCTCTCTGTTTTCCAGGCGTAAACTCTGCGAGCACTGTAGCATCGCGAGTTGCAACCTCAAAGAGAAGCGCAGCTCTTGGATAAGCTTGCCCATTATCATATCGATGAATTTCTTACGAGCACTGGTCGATCGTACGTACGGAAAAAGTAGCTACAGACACCGCGGTTGCCAGCCTTTGGTGCATCGATACTTATTGACCTTATTAACTGGGATACGAATACTCGAAATATTCCGATATGCAATTTATTTCTGTTCGTTGTAAACGCGAGATGACAAGGGTTTGGGCGTAAAAGGCTGAAAAAGATGGAATTTAAATGCGTTCGCGAACTTCAAATGCACCGCATGAGGAACGGAAAGGTGCATTTTGTGGCTCTGGAATAATTGATTCGTTCTGAATATGGAAGCTTTGTTCTTATGCAGCACAGAATTGCATGTCCGTGAAACTTAAGTGCATTTTACTTAAAATCATATTTTGTAAATTGCTCCCCGCAAGATCTCAAAATTGTTAATTACATTCTTCGTATGTTAGCGAATTAGCTTGCCAAATTTAAAATTATGTTTGCTTAGTACCTTTATTCTAACAAATTCCAAAAAGGACTTACACTCCAAGTCAAACTAGAAAATTTCCTTACTGCTAACACTGTAACTGCAGTGGAAATTACTATTACTGCTACTATTGCTGCGAATGTTAATCAATAAGTGTACCGAGGGTGGAGTTATAACACTCAGCACCTTATTTTCAAAAGATTCTCAAAAAGTTGAGAGACGCCTTACTTCGAAAACGAGGAGATTGCGATTTCCGTGGCCCCTTGTTTAGAGGTTAAATTTGTGTTCTTGGGGTTATTTTAAGAAAAAAATGAATATGTCACAGGTATCGAATGGGCCTGGTTTAGCCGGTGAAAGTAGATTTCCTGATTTTTATAAATCTGCAAATATCTCGGTAACTAGGTGAAATATGGCAAAATATCAAGAGATCTCTTTTGTAGAAAATTAAATTTCCAACAATTTATGTTGTATGACATTTTTTTATCAGTTGCGCAGTTTCGAGTATATTTATATTTCGGTGAAGTTGCAGAACAACTGCCTCTCCCCCGAAATGATGGTCGGGGGAACTTAAAGGCTCCGTTCACAACTGCTTATACGAGACTCAAGAAATGTCTATGTATTAAAACTCAATTAGCAGTTAATATTATTGATGTATTAGTTTAGGTTAGGTCTGGGTTAGGAAAGAAATTGAAATGGTCCAAAAATTTTTTTCGAGTCGCCAAGAATCCTTGTGACAATCATCATTTTAGTTAAAAAAGAACCTATTTCCAAAATTTCATCAAATTCTGAGCACGGACGTTATCGGAAATTTCGCCAAAAAATCGATTAACAATTAAAAATGTAAAGTTTGATTAAATTCCAGTGAATATTTTCCGTGAAAAACGGAATTTTAACATCCTTTTAATGTTTTTTTATAGGAAACTCAATTTTCTACAAAAACGGTCTGTATATATTTTTCCATATCTCGCATAGTTTCTGAGATATTTGCAGGTTTATGAAAAACAGAAAATCTACATTACCGGTTAAACCAGGCCGATAACATATATAGTTTTTTCTTAAAATCACCCCAAGAACACTAATTTAATCTTCAAAGTAGGAGCCACGGAAATCGAAATCGTACCTCGAAAACCATTACAATTATTTAAAAAATTTGGATACACACTTCAAACATGACTTGATAATCGTGCCAAGTTTAAAATCACAAGGTCGAATACTGTTCCTCCAAAAATTTCGCAAAAATCGCCCTATATCGTCACCGTGAAGAGTCTTAAGCTTTCCTGACGTTCTCGATGACGTATCGACTCAGTTCTATCGTCCGTACCCGAAAAACGATTCCCGGTTCCTGGAGGACGTGGATCGTAGAGCTGTAGGGTTAGTCGTACTCGTAAATACTCGGGGCTTAGGCGGATCCAGGCCGGTTTGAAATTGAGTTACGAGCGCGGCTAGTTAAAGTGTTCGGTTCGCATCGGTAACGTCCGGTCCCATCGGGCGTCCGGCCTGATAAACGAAGTTTCGAGTTCTCGCATATAGGTAGGTAGCTAGAGAGACGGCTCTTAAGTTAAGTTACCGTGGCGTATGATTCTATCAAAGGCTTGGGAAACATACGGGGGCGAGGACAGGGCACTCTCGCGTGATCCCGAAAATTCTAGTTTCCTGCATTCGCGTGCACGCGCGCGGTCTATACCCCGAGGAATTATGCAGGGATGAATTTATCGTTACGCGGTTATCGCCGCACTAAATTTATATTTAAATTGAATCGCGGATTCCGGATGGCCGGGAAGTATTAACGACTGCTAACGATTTCGTTGCGCACGCCGTTGTGTGTGCCACGCCATGCCACAACGCTCTGCCCCCCGTAGAAATACGTGCCTTTCGGGGAATATTGCGATCGTTCCACCGTGGAATTATGGCTCGTCGCCGATCGTTTGTGAAACTGCGTGTGCTCCTATTCCTGGAACCCTATATAAACTTCCACACGTTCGAATGTATTTCATGTATTCATTAGTTATTCGATATTTGTTGAAATAACATCCCCACCGACTCGCCAATCCTTCCCGCTTTAACACTTTCTTTTAAAATTTATCTACGACCATTTTTTACTGTTTCATACATGAAAAATGAGGAACAAATTCGAGTATGTAAACCCCTCCCACCCCCAAACAATTCAGAACAAAACATGGTTTTGAAAAGTGATATTTCGATAAAATATATTACACAGTAAAGAAAATGCAACATTTTGATGGGAAAGATGTATTCGTTTAAGCATTTTGGATCTTCTGGCCCCGAACACGAATTTTTAAGCCGACTTCAATAGAACGTAGATCAAAAACTGTTTTTCAATTTTTCGAACAGACACGGACGGAAAATGTAAAGCTGAAGTTGGAAGTAGGTAGCCGGCTAGTTTCGCGAGGGTTAAAAAGTCTTTAAATTTTCAAAAGTATTCAGAACTTTAAATTCTTTGAATCTCGTCAAGAGAGTCTGACAAACTCTCGAGAATCTTGATCTACTTACAATGAAAAGTTTTCGAGGACGCATTCTAACAAAGCATCTCCTATTGTTTCAGGTGAGTCGAACTTCTCCATTGGATCTTACAATGTTCCCATAACAGAACAAGTACACACCGATTTGTAAGTAGAATACCGAAGCAATCTAGATTTACGAATGAAAGTTTCGAACGTATTATTGCAGTTCTATTTTCGTGGAACGTGAACGAACATTCGTGTCACAATTTTTCTAATAATTGTCTGTCTTCGTTCCCCTGTCGTTTGCACAGGTGTAATTAACCTCCGTGACGATTAAAATAACATTTAACTCGGAGTTCGCGTGTCTAATTTGCCAGCCAGGATACGTTTATTCAAACTTAGCGGGATAAGATCCTACGCAAACACGGAACTCCTGTACAAAAGGTTCTCGCAGCGTAGTTCGTTACCACATTGTCATCGTGCTGCTTTCTTTTTTTACTCATTACTGCTGGTAATATATAGCAGGCCGGAAGAAACCTTGGAAAAATTAACGTTCCGTGCAGTTTCGTGGACAAAAAAATTGGGTCATCTTCGTTCTCCTTTTATTGGAACACCGTTTTAAAGGAAACAATCTCTTTAATGCATCCTTGCTTCTTCTGAAAATACAAATTCCATCGTCTACGTTCTGAAGTTGACTGAGAATTGTTTGAAAATGCGACTTACGTCGTTTCGCTTTGCGATCGCGGGTCTTGAGAATGTCTCGTTGTAAAACACTTTTACTTCAGTGGTCCTTTTACCGTTTCTCGCGACGTTCTTTTATCCTCTTAACAATTTATAAAATGTAAGCTATCGATACTCTGCAATGGGAACATTGCATTAAAAAAATTTCACTCCTTTTAAATGACGCTCTTCCGACAAGTTTACATTTTTTATCGTCTCCGTTTTTCGTTTATAACAATTTTGACTCGTTTACTCGAATTAACAAATATTCAGTCTTTTTAATGAATACTAATTTATATCAAAAAATGTTTACAAATTTAATGTTTCTAAATGTAGAATTATACATACAAATTTTAAGAGATTCAGATTAAAACAAATTTTCCAGCCTTCAATAATCACCATTTGTGTGGACAAATTGTGTAGCTAGGTGGTCAGGCTAGGATGAGAAATCATTAAAAATAATATTAAAGTGGGTTAGATTCCTCTGGATCTCACGTGTGCACTTCTTCCTAAATGTCCGTGCGCTCCAGATGCTGCAGTTAGCATTGTTTAGCGTAATTCAGTTTCTGCTATGTCTAATATTAGTTTTCGTTTCTGGGTCATGTTTTAAACACCCCCTGGCTACACCTCGTCCTTGGCGAGATTGTACATACATACGTTCGTATTTGTAATGCCTCTGCACAGCGTTCGCACAATAAGTACGAGATAGTAGTAATAATAATACCAACAACAACAATAGCTAAGTCCGCGATGATGAATTAATATCTCACGGAGCTTGTTTGAGCGCATTAAACCGACTTATGCAAAATTGCCAAATATTTTGATCTGTTTTGCAAATTTTACTCGTGACAGGGGTAGTATAGAGGATAATAATAAAACTGTCCTAATGGTTTCTGCATTCTCGTTGCACCGATGCATGGGAGCGCGTCAGCTGGTAGATCAAAGTGGCCGATTCCGTTCCGGGAACATCCACGGTCAATCTGTTAATTGATTACAGGGGCATTTCTCGCGGTCCCGTGCGGAAGAGCACCGAAAAAGGGTACATATTCCCACGGACCGAAGAAAAATGTATCACGCCACGGCCCCGGGGAAAGCAGATTTGCATAATTACGAGCCGACGGCCGGATGAGGCGGCCGGTGGATCAATCACCGTCGCTATTTTTCACGGGTGGCCAACAGCGGTGGCGGGGACAGACGCGTAGAGAGAAAGAGAGAAGGAGAGTTTGCGCGTGGAACGCAATAAATTCACTTTTTCGTAAAGGGGGATTAAGTTAGCCCCTCTTTCTCTTCGCATACCCCCGCGCACAACCCCCCTCTCCCGAGCCGTTGGATTCCAAACCTTCCCGCTTGGCCCACTTCCGGCCTGCGAGTCCTTTGACGGCGAGTTGCTTCGTTATAAATTTCTGGCGGAACAATGCGGTATATGGTCGTATAAATTTTCGACGAGCATCGATCGCCTTTCCTCTTTTCGCCTCCTCCTCGTGGAAATTTCACGCGCTTCCGGCTGCGGCCGAAAGTTAGTCGAATAGAATCCAAATTCGAACCAATCCCCCTTTTTGTTAGAGTGTTATCCGGAAGGTGTGGATAAAAGTTAAAGTGGCCCGGAATCGTAAAAGGATGAACGGAATTCGTGGCTTAGGGAATTATGCGTGATTAATTATAGACGGAATGGCTTCGTGGACACGGAGTGTGATTCTTGTGTTATTTCTTTCATAGAATCTATTCACATGGAAGATTTTTTTCTACCGCGAAACGTTGCTTATACATTTTATTGTACGATTCTTCGCGAATGATTTCTTCCGAGTAGTTAAATCTAATTGAAGTTAGATCTATCAAAGTCTCATGCAAAATTCATTGTAATTTCATATGAATTCAAATTTGCAAATCGAATTGCAGCGGAAATATGGAATAATATAGGGCTCCACGAAAGGGTTATATCAGGTTCATTGCTTCCAAATTTACATGGATATTTGTATAGTTAAAGGGATGCTCTTTAATGCTGCGTAGTTAGCATAAAAATAACGGTATAAATTTCCTTATTCGACTATTGCAATAAATTCAACGATGTTGTTATAAGTAAACGGCGGATCTTTCTGTAAAATCAAAATTTTCTCCTTGAATTGCAACAAACTGAAGCGAAATAGAAATTTATTTTCTTTCTTAATATGTTTCATAGCTTGAAAATAATATAATAGTATTTTTAAACTCCTCTAATGCTTTTACTGTTTTCAATTATACCCACTCATTTTTATCGTAAATGCATAAAATCCGCTGTCAGGTTATAAATCAACGTTTCCCATATGTGGTTAGTGTTAAATAATTTCTGCAGGAAGGAATTAATAATATGCAATTTAATTCAATTTTGAATCCACTGTTCTACAAGTGTTGAAACACAGTGGACGATAAGTCGTGCGGACGTTAATGTTGCGAGTCCTTGAAAAAAAAAAGAACGAGGACTTCGAAAGTGGTTAGATTTATCGGGGCTTACACGCGACCCCCGGCGAATAATTCGCCTTTTTGTTCCGGAAATTTCAACGGCGGCCAATGAGCACTTGTATTCACGTCCCGTTTTATCTGAACCCCCATCAACCGCAGGATAAACCGCAACGTGCCCGTATAAAGTAGCGAGAAGCTCTCTGCAAAACTTTCTCCCGTTGCTGCTCGCGCGGCTGTTTTCTTGCAATATCACCACCGCTATCGTTAAGAGTTTTAATATCCATTACATACGAAAGGAATGCGATTCTATTACGTTCCATCTCGACACTAGCTCGTTTTATGATAGCCATGAAACCGTGTGTCATTCGCAACTCTTTGGTTTAGACGCCTTCGAATCACCGATTTGGGAGAAACTTTGTTTCTAAATTCTTGCGAACGACCCGAGCTACTTTTGCTTCGATGGGAAATATATGGATCTTTTTATATGCTGAGACGACTCGCGAATGGAAATTGGAGAACTTGGATTGGTTAATTGGATATCTGCATTTATTAAATCGGTTCGGTAACACTGTGGATGAATTCTACTTAAATTTTCAGTACGTTCTCGAAGGAAAATTTATTTTGGATCATTCTGCACGTAAAGACAACCTATAAATGAGAATTCTACGTATCGGGAATTTTTGGTAAATCAATAATGGAGAAATTTGACGTATGGACATCGGTTTTTTAAAAATTAGTTCTTCCATATTTTACTTAAATAAAAATTTCAATAGTTCTCAATGACAGTGATTAATTTTTCATTTTAAGAGCTCTCTGACCCTTTGAGCCACCTTAATTTCGATAGAAAATTTACTCTGAACGATTGCACGTGTTAAGACGATTCTTAAGTAGATTCGACATAGGAGTCAAGTGAGCATTAAGATCCACGAGATAAAAAGTACAAATTGCCGACAAAAGCTAGACGAGATAAGAGGAATAACAATCAGTGGGCTAAGCAATAGTATACCATCCGTCAGAGCCAAACCTTTTCAACGCCCAGTACATGAACCCCGCGCCGATCCAATCCTCGGCGAATAAATCACGCGACGAATCCCTCACGAAACGTTGTTTCAGCAACAGCAACGGCAGTAGCACCAACAGCAGTAGGGGCAGGAGCGGCAGCAACGCCAATAGCAACAGCATCACGTCTCCGTTCGGAAGCGCGTTCTTATTCCCATTTCCATCGGTCTGAAAATTCGCTGCGCGGCGTTCCCTGCATCGATAAAGAATTTCCGTCGTCCCGGGACGCCGATGTTTGCTTTGCTTAGCTGAGAGTGTTACTGTCGGTCAGACGACGCCTAAAATAACCTAACTGAACGCAGGTGCTAAATCGAAGCTCCTCGAAAAGCAAGAAATTCCTGGAGGTAATCGTTTGTCGAAAGGCAGGTTCAATTAGAAAATTGTCATAGAATGATCTTCAATGACCTTCAAAGGCGAACACATTGTAGATCAATATTACAGGCCCATAAAAAAAAATATTACGGGGACCGAAAAGTAATCAAAATTTCTTCGATAAGCTCATTCACAGTTAGTTTGTGTCGAAGGACTTTTTTAAAAAAGGAATCGAACAACTGTCTTCACGTTGGTAAAAAGTGTTAGAAAATGATGGAACAAATGTTTTTCAACAGCAGAAAAAAATTTTGATTACTTTTCGGTCCCCCTAATATTTGTGACCATTATGAGACATTTACTAACAACACCTGGGACATCTTACAGATCCGTCAGTAAAGACCTGTTACCAGTAGCATCGTTCATCCGAATGAAAAACATCGGTATCAGTAAGACGACCTTTTTGTTCCCGAAGAACACGTTCAATTAGAAATCTGTGCTAGATTCCCATGACGCGTGCGCGCTTACCACTCAGCTCCACCTTCCCGCGTAATATACGCGGCCGAAAGAAACACTTTAATCGAAATTCGATTATCCGAAGCCCCCGGTCGAAGGGAGAGAGCTGGCCTGCAAAAGTGTTTCCTCGGAGTCGTGAAAGTTTCCGCTCGTTTACCCAAAACCGTAGAGAGCCCCGATACCGGCCGATCCCACTTCGCTCCCCATGATTATCTCCGACTGATCAAGCTCCCATTGTCTCGGATTCTTTATGAGAAACGAGAAAGAGAGGCAGAGTAGAAGGTCGCTGGGACTCAGCTGCCAGGCCCGGGAATAGAGGTCGTGTACCGCTGGAAGAAAAGGAGGCTAACTACTCTTCGGCATTTGAGCGTGTTGGCCTGAAAAACCCCGCGCCGACAAGTCGCGAACTCTCTCCATTAACTCCGGCGAAATCAACTTTCTTGGATATCCGAGAGTAAACCTTACATCGAAAGTTCTATCTCGCTCGGATGAGCAGCAAGCTGCCTCCGCTCTGGTGCGCGGAGCCGAGCCGAACCGAGTCGGGGCCGAACAGTCACCCAGGGAAGGTATATAATCCCTCTCTCGCGGAAAGTTAACTCGAGACAGATCAAGTCAAATCCACCGTCTAAATGAAGGGACCCTGCCTCTGTTCCCGACTCTCTCCCAGTCTCTGGTTCTGTTCGCGAGGACGTCGTGTAGCTAGCCGGCTCTTGCAGCGAGGCGGAGCGAAGCGGAGCGAGGCGCAAGGAGAGCCAGACAGCCGGGACACGCGACTTCCGGTACACCCCCGCGTTCTCACGGGTGTTACACGCGGAAAAGTAGCCGACCGGATACGTCGAGACGCGCGCGAGATACGGTTATGCTACTATCCATGACTACCTCGACGCTTATGGCTCGAATTGCTGAATTAAACGGCAATTTTTGGAACAGAAATTGCTGGAACGGTATCGGACAATTTTGTTGGGCGATTAGTTTGATGTACAGTTTTTTACCGATAATTGTCCAAAGCACGGGTCCGGCCAGGGACAATTATCCGCCAAGGATACTCTTCTTTGACTTCTGCCGAACATAGAAAAGGACAACGAAGCCCGAGGGGGCCTCGATCGCCGAAACGTGTAAACATGACTAATCCAATAATAAAACTTCTTCATTTATCATTATTTTTTATGGAACTTTGACTAACCAAGTTTTGTGACTGGATTAGTAGTGGTGTCCCGGTCTCACACCGATATACCCGACTCATATTATGTTACACTTCTCAGCGACCGCAGCCTCTTGAGCTTCAGGGCCCCTCACGGGTAGTGGGGATAGTCTTGGGACAATTATAGACCAAACACTTGAGACATTTATTCATGACGTGGTTGGCCAATGTTCCATAAAAAATAAGGAGAAATGAAGAAGTTTTGTTATTGGATTAGTTATGTTTACATTTCTCGGCGTCGAGGCCCTTGGTGGGCTTCGTTGTCCTTTTCTATGTTCGGCAGAAATCAAAGAATAGTATCCCCGGCGGTTAATTGTCCCTAGCCGGACCCATACCTTGGACAATTATCGATAAAAGATTGTAATTGTCATTTATGCAGTCAGTTCCTGTCGATTAAACTAAATCAATGTATTGATGAAATCAATGTATTTATAAGAACTGGTCTTACAAATGTATTTGTAAAAATTAATAATTATTATAAAAATGATTATAAAAAGTATTACTACATGAATACGGTATTCTGCTGGACATTTTGTTGTACAAATAGTGCTAAGAGTAAATTACGAAGAAATGTCGGTTGATTAAGTCTCGATATGCGTTTTCATAAATTAACGTTCGATAAATAAACAGTGGGACACCAGCGGCGTACGCCTCTTCGTTTATTCCTGTTTCAATTAATTCCGTAAAAGGTATTAGTATCCAGCCGGCATATTACAAAAATATTTAATTTCGACGAGTAACAGTCGACCGAATAATCGTTCCACAAGCTCCCGCTCCTGTATGTGTTTACGCTGCAATATCATCCTTTCTACACTGTTATTAATATCACGATTAATTTCAGACGGTATTGATACTGTGGCTTGCAGAAACACTCGATGCGTTTTCTTCATTTTCTCGTGTCCGGATCGGGTTGCTTTCGGACAACCCGGAGTTGTTATTCAGATTTTATCGAAAACTTTTTATGATTAATTTTAATTACAAGCTTTGGACGGTAGTCTGTATCATGTGAATGGAAACGTGGTTTGATGAGATGTGGAAAATATTTTCAACGATATTCGAGAGCTCGCGCGAGAAGTACAAATTTTTAATTTACCAGACGAATTTAAATCTTCGACTAATTTCGCTTTCGTTTTATCCTTTTCCATCTCGTTGCACGATTTCGGATTTGCAAATTAATTTTAAATGTGATACTTTTATTTTTTAATGAACTGCAACTTTTCGTGAAAGTGCAAGTAAATTTATTTATGTTCTAGAAATTTTTACATTTTTACGCCCCTTCGTTTAATTTACCGCGTACTTGTACGATTCCAATTTATACAAAGCTTTAAAAGTAGCATTCATAATAGTATGGTGAGATAATAACGTTTAACTAATAATCCAATTAACACTTTAATTTAGTATTGTCCGTTTATGGTCCAGCGCTGATATAATGAAATCAACAGTCTGAAAGCTTAATGAAAATACATTTTAATAATTATAATTATTCCGATGTATGTAACGCGCAACTGCATGCGTTTTCACAGGGATTCATTCGTTTTGCAATTACCTGGATTGTGAAATTACTAATGTTTGAACACATCAACACTCTTAGAACATTGTATTAAGTGCTCAAATGAATTCAGTACCGTTTCGTTGAAATAATCGTGAAACTGTTAAAACATTTTGCAACATTTCTCAATTATATTCCACAGACTTCAAGCTTTGTTCTCCAATGTTGTCCACGTATCCGTGCAAATTCAGCACAGCGTCATTGCGCGGAGGTGCGTCAAAGATTTATAAAATACATACACGAGTCGACGAGTCTTTCCCGGAAGAGTAGCTACCACCGGGGGATATTTTTCATACTCTCTGTTGCTCAAAAAAACTTGGCGACAGAACGAGTTCACGCAATAGCGAGAGGCGGGCTGTGTGCGCGTTACACGGGGACGCGGTAATGATAATGTTCCAGCCGGGCAAAGTGGAACAGGTTAATCCTGGTTGAACGCGGAGCTGGTGGGCGTCGTGTGGCCGCACACAAAGGAGCATCGAGTGCTAACCGACGCGTTGCACATATTAAAAATATTTGCCAGCATTTTCCCTTTGACCATCGCGCGACTAGAATTGCCTAGACACGGTGTCTGGGTTTATACTGCGGTTGGACGTCCATAGCGCCGGTTTTCAGCTGTTCATTTAACGCACTTGACCCTCGGATCAATTTTAATATTCTGCGCTACACCTGTTCCGTGCATTGTATACTCCATACTTTCTTTATGTTCGTTCAGTAACGTAAATCGTTCATACAGTGAGGATAAAAATTAAAACATGAAAAAAGTGGTAGATCTTTGAATTCTTGTAATTTCATGTAAAAAAATCGTATTCTATCTTTACTAATTGTGAAGAGTGACGTCTCTACTTCCAAACCCTTCAGCTCCATTTTTCCAAAAACGAAGTGTAAATTATTGTTATTTTATTGCAACGCAGTGTGAGAAGCTACTGTTCTTCCAAATCATACAAAAAATTGCTTTCTACTTTTGTTTCGATGTGATCTCATGAGGCAAAGTCTCCCCTTTTGAATGAGTACTTGATAATTGATCTTCGCCTTTTTTCACGATTTTTGGTTACTGGGTGGATGGTTACCTTTTTCTTATCGTTGATATTCCTTAGGAGAGCGTTGATCGGTTTTGGACAAGCAGGCAGTAACTTGTAACTCAGCACCTCGCGGTAGAGTCTCGAATGCGAATGCATGTTTATGTTGCAACCATGTTTCCCCGCGACACTGTCCACGCTTCCGTGGTTGCAACGGTCCAGTTTTACATGTTTAACCGAGAGACCCCGGCTCTCGTCTTCACTCAATTTAATAGCCTCGATAATCGGCAAGTTCCCGGTTCCCGGATGAATGTATAATTCAAAGTTCCCCAAAAGGGCGAGTTATGGCGGAAGTTCACTCCGACGATGGCCGGTGCAACCGGTGAGAAAGTTTAGGTTTCAGGGTTTAAGTAGTTCAATTGAGAAGCAATCTCGCGGTAAACGCGGGTTATGTTAAATAGAAGCCGGGAAATACCGGGATGCGTAATTGTGGGACGTTTTCTCGGGTGCCCGGGGAATTTCGAATGCATTGGCCATGCTGTTCCGTGTCACGTCGCTGGGAATTTGCAAAATAGTTATCCAATAATTTTGTTCAAACTCACAAAATTAATCGGACATCCTCTGAAATTTTACCAAATTTTATGGCGAACGATTGCAATATTTTGGACTGAATTAGTTACAAGATTTCAAATTTTCAGGTAGATTATTCCATCATCGTTGATATTCAACACCTCGTTTTAATCAACTAAATTTTATTTCTTTCCATTTTAGAGCACAAAGGACACTTTCTATAAAAATAATGATGGGAATTTGCAAAATACTCATCCAATAATTTCGTTCAAACTCACAAAAGTAATCGGACATCCTGCGAAATTTTACCAAATTTTATGGAGAACGATTGCAATATATTAGACTGAATTATTTACAAGATTTCAAATTTTCAGACAGATTATTCCATATATTCAATACCTCGTTTTAATCAACTAAATTTTATTTGTTTCCACTTTAGAGCACAAAGGACATTTTCTATAAATATAATGATGGGAATTTGCAAAATACTCATCCAATAGTTACGTTCAAACTCATAAAATTAATTGGACATACTCTGAAATTTTACCAAATTTATGGAGAACGATTGCAATATTTTAGACTGAATTATTTACAAGATTTCAAATTTTCAAATACATTATTCCATCATCGTTGATATTCGACACCTCATTTTAATCAACTAAATTTTATTTGTTTTCACTTTAGAGCACAAAGGACACTTTCTATAAAAAAAACTGTCCCCGTCCACCGATTCGCTTAGAAAAATATCAATCGATTCCTTGAAGCTTCCCCTTCAAAACGAACGTTTTAAAAATTTGATACGATTTCAAGTACCCAGAGAAACATAAATAAAGTCCCAGGCTATTGCAGTATACGTGCTCCACTTGTCTGACCATAGAGCACACCTGTTCTACTTGTTGAATCATAAATCATTACCTTTCCGCATACCTGACGTTAGATAGTTTGTATTCTATTAGTCTCACTATAGGTCATGCCTATTCCACTTGCCCGACTATAAGACCATGCTTATCATACTTGTTTAATCATACACTATCCTCATTGAACTTGTCTGACAATAGTTCGGTGGAATACCACTTGTCCGGTCATAGGTTATCCTCATTCCACTTGTGTGAATACAGATTGTCCTTATTCTACTTATCTGATAATGTCTCTATTCTACTGGTCTGGCTGTAGACTATCTTTGTTTCACATGTCTGACCATAGACCGTCCTATTCCACTTGTCTGGCGGTAAACCACGTTTATCCTGTTTCTCCGATAACGTGGACCTATCGTATTATTTTGATACATTATGGTCATGGTAGGTTTAACGATTTTAAATGACCTATGATGACCTTTACCACTTAGGTGGACGACACTAATTTAATTTATATAGACATAGAATTCGTCGTAATTGTGATGACTGTCATTCGTGTAAACTAATTGTTCATAGAATTGTTAACACATGGCTTCAAAAACATTGAAAACACAACTTTAACCCTATACCTACCACTGTCGATCAAATGATCGGTTTCATATTTTTCATTTTGCAATTATTGAAATTATAAAATTACTTCCATGGAAATTGATTTGATAAATTTTTCTATCCAAGTACACGTTGAAATAAAAATTGCACAATATCTAAATAAATAGAGCCTTGTCATTTTTATAAGCTAAAACATTTTAATCGCTTTTAGTGAGTGATAGGTTTAATGTTAAAATACTGTAAGATAATTTTGTGTAATTATTAGCAACCTTAAAACTTTGTAGGCAGATTTAGAGAAATTGTAATTAAGTATAGTTGTGCGCACATGGTTAAGTGTCGGTCAAGTGTTTCAATAAACAAATCCAACACCAAACATGCCTAATTCGTTTCACGCATCCCGTTGCTTTATGGTATGACATATTTTCAGTCGAAAATGAAAACAGTTCAATGACATTCGCGCGCTTTAAATTGGCGTCGTCATTTCCACGCACGACAGCCGAGTTATCTAGATTTAAATGAAAAAATTTCTGAACGACGGTACCCCGACAGAAACCGACACGTTTTTATTTCCGTTCGTTCTGTTTATCCCGTGAAAACAGATCTCAGACGGCGACGTCGGGATCAACGCGGAAAATAAAAACGACGTCCAAGGTGGGTGTCGGGTCGACGACGACGCGACGTGTTTTTTCTTCTTTGAGGAGAGAGAGAGAGAGAGTACGAGAGAGAGAGAGAGAGAGAGAGAGAGCGCACCGGCCATCCGACGGAAGCAGATTTGCGGGCTCAAATATGAGATGTTTGTGACGCGGCTCGCTGAATATTCGCTTTGATTTCCCGTTATCGGGCCGGGACCCGTCGATCCGTGAACTCGTTTGCCCGCGAAGATTTCTGCCGGAAAGTAAGAGGAATAATTTCCCCGGCGGAATTCAACGTTCGCCGGATAAATTCGTAAGCAGGGAAATCTGATCAAGCCCCGGGCAAATCGACAGGGTCTATTTATATTATTGCTTGTTCGAGGGCGTCGGATCCGGTGTCTCGCGAAATTCCACCGTCTTGTCACGAATCTATTTATTTTCTCGTTGATCGGCCAACCACCTCATCATCCGTTACGAATCATCCGCGTATCTTTCTGTAAATTCGTATTTTTACATGTTTTACAGCCCCTTAGATATGACAATTGTTGAAAAATTCCAGTCAATTAAAAAGAAAGAAATGAATATTAGAAAATTTTTTCAGATTCGAATCTGTTTACCAACGATATAATCGCAAACAAAATGCAAAAACGAAAGAATTGTGCACTTGATCTCGAACTCGCAGAAGCACAAATAATTGCAACGTAGAAGCAGGCAGAGCTAGGCGGGCATAATTTATTAAAATGCGCTTACAGGCAGCTGGATGTTAATGAAAATTGAGAGATTTGCATCGGTTATCGCGCGCCACTAATTAAAAGAGACTTACCTGCGCGCTGCATTAAAATGGAAATCAGTTCCCTAGGATTGCGCGCATTATGCTCGCCGTGACCTGTACAGGCACCCTGGATTTGCGACTCGAGGGTAAATCTTGCGATAATAAAAGGCTCTTCTAATGTTCTTATCCTGGAGAATATACTGCGTGAATACTTCACTGAACTCTTCCTCTGGCTGATTCCATTCAGGATTGTTTTATTTGGTCCACTTGCCATTGTTTTATTCAGCTAGATTTCTGTAAATCCCGCTGCAGCGATATCGAAGGGATTTAATCGTGTTATTTTGAAGTCACATATTGATTCATGGATAAAATTCGCAACAAGTTCATGCGTCCGATTCTACAAGTCGCAAACAAATATTTTAATCATTTAAACAATACATAATAAATTTTTACTGACTTTTATAATAAACCGTGGTGTATATGGATATTGATGTATAATGGCTTTAGATTGATCTGTGGAGGATGGAGAATTTGGATGACATCGGTTCGGATAACAGAGAACCTACTAAATCGTGAATTAAACAATCGAATGTGGTCCGAACTGTGTCGTGTCTGGGCTCATTTTAATCAGAAAAACGTCGCCAATATATTTTTAACAATTTCGTAAAAGAATTATTTAGAAAAAAGGAAATTTTGTCATTGTTAAACAATGAAAATATAACTGTATTTACCTTCGCGATGAGTGTATAAAATCTACAGTCCACTGTAATATCTGAATTTCCGGAAGATTGCACAAGAGTTGAATACTGTTCCTGGACTGTTCCCAGGTCATTAGAACCCGCACTCCGCTAACAACGATAACAGATCTTCGTCATCGAAGTAGAAGGCACTACGGCAAACTTCCCTCAGACTCCCTCGGTCTGAGGGTGGGATCAGTAGGAAGTCCCGGGGGAGGCAAATTTCGCAGAAGCCAACAGGACACTTAGCGTCGCAACTAGAGAATGTACCTTTTCCAGGGTACATTCGCGACACGAAACTCGTCTTTCACGTTTACGCGCGTTGGGTGCCGGCGCGGCACGGCGCGGCACAGCGCGATGTAACCTTCCCTTCAGCTCGAAGCACGTCAGCGTCAGATCGTCGCGAGAGCTTCGCGAAGTACAGGATTTCCGTCGGGGCCGTTACCGAAGTTTGGGGCGGGTCGGGTCGAGATACGGTCGTGTAAAAAGTTGTCAGAGGACTCGGATAGCTGGGGCCGGGATCTCGAGAGCCCTGCGCCTTGGATAACCTGCGAACTATTTTACTGGTCGGCCGCCATTTAGCTGTGGCCTTGGCCGATCCTCGACGTGTATCCCAGCTAAACTGAACGGGGCTAAACGGAACACGCGGCTAAATCCTCGGAACGATGATATTCGCTCAGCCCGGTCTGCTGCCAAACTGCCATAAGTTCCGGACTTACGACGGCATACTAAACGTGTTTCGTGTACTTTAGAAGCAACCGGTGCGCTGCGTGACGTTCCGTGGATCCCCGTATAGATTTCTATGCGCGCGGTGACGCCCGCAATTATCCTTAACACGATTGTCACTAATAATCCGGCCATTAGGCGAGCCCCGCGTCGAACGCTCTTCCTGTTACGGTGTCTACGTGACGCAGATTTTAAAGGGAACTGCTCGCTGTTCTTCCTCCTCCTCCACCTACTCCTCTTTCTTTTTCTTCTTCTTCTTCTTCGTCGGTTGTGCTCTCCTCTTACCACACACAACCTAACCGTCTCGTTCGACGTTTATACCGTAGTTTAAACTTTCCTCCATTCTTCACACTTATCTGCACGCTTCTCGTCGCAGGCGACGTTTGTAGATCGTCTGCCACCCGATAGAGCTCCCCACCCAGTCCGCGTTTACATCGGTATCGGTGTCGGTATTCTTATAGGATCCGTATCAAAGGCGACGAGGCGAAAGACGATTCAAACGCCCACGCGCGCCGCGGCGCATCCGCGAAATCTGATATCGAGTTTTCATAGGAATTCGGTGATCTCCGGATTCGCAATCCGGAGATCGCAGGACCGTACCGGATCGTGGAGAACGTGTCGCGTGGACTGCGTCAGATTGCATGTGCATGCGTTTCCTGACAAAATTTCATGCGATCTTGATGAACATGTTTTTGGGGTTGCCGAATTCGAATATTTTGTCGAAAATCTACTACTACAATAAGCATTGTGCTTTTTATAGAATTACTTACGTCCTTTAATAATAAATATCAAATCGTTCATTACAAGTAGTTTTTATTGAATCACGTAATTGCAATGAGTCTCAACTAAATCGTTAAAAATTGGAACATATTTATGATGTGTGCAACCAAGCGAGTTTCTTACAATCGAACAGAATGCGTCCCCGGGTTCTCGACTTTATTTAAACGTCGCGCACGGGATAAGCTACCGCGCAACATACCCGGCTTCCTACACCGTACTTTCTGAAACATTTTCCGCAGATAATGCAACCGTCAACGTTTACATTCATCCAGTCCCCCGTTACATCGGCGGACGTTCGTTCAAGATATCGCTGCGAAAAACGGAACGAACCGGTTTACGAACGATCCCGAAACTGGCACACGTCCGCCCTCGAATTCATCGCGGGCAACCCGGCAAGATTAATGACCGGAAGGAATACGCTCGCCGCGAATTCACACTCGATAAAATTTGCAGCGGTCCGCCGAGCCACACCGCCTCGCCTCGCCTCGCCTTGCCTCGGCGTTTCGCAGTTACGCGCCCCGGGTCCCGTGTGCAAAATATAAAGCGACGGTGCCCCGTAAATATGTGTACTGGAAGGGCTTCGTCGTCTTCCTCTTTCCCCCATCCAGCGTCTTTTCCATTCCAAGAATCAGCGCGCATAATGCATACACGTACCGCTCCGTGGAAATCGCGAATTCGAAAGCACTCGTTCACCCGTTTCGCGACCCCTATTCGGCGTGTATCCGCGACGCTCGTGCCCTTTTCCGTGAAACCAGCGCAAACGAGACCGAAACCCTTAGCCCTTAGACCCCCTCGACTTCCTGTAGGGCGTTGAAAGGGAACGGCTCGAAACGCATCAGCCCCGAGGTTCGCGTTCGTTCCCTCGCATTAAAGAAGAAGTCGAGAGCAAGTCGGCGAACTGATTAACAAACTTTCTCGTTTTGAACTTCCGATGGAGATTCCGAGGCCGAAAAGAGCTGCGTTTCTGGTTATAGATCGCCGATGAAAGGAATCCAATCTTACCCGCCGCTGGCTTTCCGAAATTCATCCGCACAAAGGATGCGCTATTGTTACATCTTCGGATAAGAGTTCCATATTGTCCGAATTCTGTGAAGTATAGGCGAATGTCACTTTTTAATTTTTTAGAGGGTGACAAGGTTTCTGGAGTTTGTGATTGGGACTAAAATTATACTTTGTATTGCAAAATAATCTCTTCCTTGAGATTCAAATTGCATTAATTAAAAAAAAATAGATATAATTTCAATTTTGTATATTTGTTTCCTGACCTTGTGTGACCTTGGTTGTTACGTTTATACGAATGGATGCGTTTTAACGCACGCTTTCCATTCCTAGCATTCCGTCTAAAAAATCGAAGGTCACCTTCATTTCTTGAAAAATATTGTAGCTACAAAAGAATTACAGACATTGATTGTAAAAAACTGTTTTGACCGTCTCACACTTGATTTGCAGTATTCTCAAACTCTCAAAAAATTTTTACTGCCCTGCACTCGAACTACTCATTTTTCTCATAAATGCATAAAAGCAGTGCAATAGTATACTATTGATTTCTAAGTCCTCGGGAACAACATTTGTCAAATTCTGAACGTACCGCTAAGAACAGAAAGACACCAGCGTGTTATCTCTCCGCCCAGAAGCGAGCTTAAATCTGTTGAGAGAAAATCGAAGACGCTCTCAAACGTAATCGCGTTTACGCGACAATAAACGTCCGCGCGGGTGTAACCCGGACGCGTGCGGTCGTTAGCTCGCCGCGTAAATTCGTCGGCTCGTTTATGACTGGCGTTACGAGCCTGGCTGGAAAGATGCGAACGCGAAAACGCGGTTAAAAATCAATTACGCAAGAACAGAGCAAGCCGCGATTCCATCGCACCCGATATATGCAACCCGGGGTTGATTGCGTTTATTTCTGACCCGAATGGGAACGCGCTGCAATGCATCCGGTTGACAGAACGTTCTGCCATATTGTCGTGTGGCTGAAATGATCTAACGAATCCGTGGAAACACGAGAATTGTACACTCCCCGGCAAAAAGATAGACTGTATAATATTGTCACTCGTTGAATAATCTTTATTTAATCCTTAAGCGGATCTCTCAATACGTAGTTCAAAAATACAATTAATCAACTAAATTATACACTCCTCAAAAAAATTTAGGGTTCACTTCTGCGAACCCGAAAAATTGCTACCAGTTTGTCACTAACTTCAAACACAGCTGCCATAGGTAAAAAATTGTCGCAGCGGATTCATGGGGTACTCAATCGACTCGGCAGAATCTCTGCTTCAATCTGAATTTCGGATCATGGTATTGCAATCATTATTCGCCGAGATATAGCGAGTTAAAGGAAAAATGGAAACTGTGCATGTTTTAAGCGTATTTTCAGAAACACCTGGTATATTGGAAATTGAAAAAAGGAAAGAAGTACCTTGAAGAGAAAGAAACATTCTTTCTATTGCTTTTTTGAACAAGATTCTACGATAATTTTTTGGCTTTATGGAGCCAGTTAAAGTCAAAAATGCAACATTTACTTCAATGTTGAATAACTCGAATAAACAAAATAGCACAATAATCAACAACCACACATTTTACACAGGAAAGATAGCCCTTCCAAATGATATTAACGCAATTTATCAAAAAAATTTGTTTTACCTCGTCTGATGTTACAAAGTTGCAGAAAATTTTTGTTAACCGTAAATGATGTCTTTATTGCGCTATAGTTTTGTAAAAAACAACATAGCAAAAATTTGAAAAAGAGCATGTGAAACTAGAGGTTTCACGCTTTCGAACCATTGTTTAACAATATCGATACAGCAATTTTGGCCGGAGTTATGATGATAAATTGAGATCCCTAAATTTTTTTGGGGAGTGTATTTAACCCTGTGCACTAGGGTGGACTTTATTTGTGAACTATGAAATTCTCGGCACGCTGCCCTCTAAAATTGTTCCATTTTATTTCACGAAACAAATGATATATCTAAAATTGTAGATAAATCGGACGTCGGGAAGACGTGGCACATCGAATGCGAAGTTTTGAAATAGAAATAACTGCACGCTAAATGTGGAGAGTACACTTAAAATTCGAGTTAAATATGTTTTGTATCTCCAAAAATATCATAACTCCTTACATACATTCGAACACAAGTGTACTTTGTACGAATTAAGATTATTCCATATTAATTGGCGTGTCTAATTTCGGTTCGTCACCTTCACAATAACAAGTCCGTTTTCGCGAAGCGTAATATCGGTGAGAACGACGCGTTCCAATTGGAGTAATGACACTAATTCTTTGACCCTAAATCAGGTAAATGGCGAAGGCTATATGTTCTTGTTAGATATTTTATTGGTTATATGCCCACGCCTGATGTACAATCAGTTTACCATCTCGACGCAGTACTCAACACAAAAGTATTATCACGCAAAGAACACACAAAAATATACATATATATATATATATAATACTATATACTACGAACGCACATGGCAACACTCAATGAGCTCTCATACGACGACTAAACGACAGAAGTGAAGTAGCGTACGCACAACACACACTCCAACAGACCCCCAACTAGTGAAATCAGGGGTACCACCCTAGATGATGGTGATCATTTTTCACAGTTCTTTAAAAATATTCTTATTTAGAGATCAATTTGCATCATTAAAGAATGAAGAAAATGGTGTACATCCGATTTGTATTTTTCTCACTAAATTGTGTTTGAAGCAAGGATCCAAGCTCCAATTGCTGCAAAAGGTTCACGACAAGACCATGAGTTTTCAAAAATGCCATTAATGACCAAGTAAATCGCGTAGTACTATAGAAATTTTCTAATCATTTGTGGTATCCAACATTTGAAACTGTAACGCTATTTTTTTCACCTCAATATTCTGCGCCATAGAAAAAAAGAAATGGTTGTAGCTTTAGATACCGTTAATGATAATGATGTAAAAAGATTGGTAGTTAATTCGAATAATGTAAATGAGGACGTTGGTAGCAACATTGCAGACTTTATGTCTAAAAAACATCAAATTTTTTTAAAAGCTTCTCAATTTCCGTAGATTTTATAAATGAGGAACCCTCAGAGTGGCAGAGTGATCTCAGTTACAACGTAGGCTTAATTATAGTACATAATTTAGCTGTAATTAATGATTCGGCAGAACGAGGAGTCAAATTTATGCAAGAATTTAACGATGCACTATCGCGAAATGAAGAAGAAAAAAAGTTTATGATGCAAACTATATCAGACTACAGAAAGCGCTATCCAGACGCAGAAAAGACTACATTAATGAAAAATTTGTAAAATATCTTTAGAATTGTAGCCTTGTATATATTAAAAAGTATTTAAACTCTATTTTCTTTCCTTCGCCTTTATACCGTTTAATATTCACCACATCCAGTTAAAAGTATTATACTCTGATTAAATATAACATATTTATTGTCGAACATTAATTTCTCTACCTTTTAACCTCATATAAGAACACAACTGAAAGAATTGATGCTTTCAATAAAATATGAAAAATGTAACATATATATTTACAATAATACGAGCATTAGTTAATTGTTGTATTGACAAAATTTCATTGTGGTACTGTTATCATAAATATTTTTGAATAAACAAAAAACCTTAAGTCATAATCGAAAATCTTTCCTTAGTATTAGGGGGACCGAAAAGTAATGAAATTATTTTTTGCTGTAGAAAAACATTTATTTATTAAAAAAATCTTAAATTCTAATCAACAAAATAATTTCCACCATTTTCTGACACTTTTTACCAGCGTAAAGGCAGTTCGTTCGATTCCCTTTTTGAAATAGTCCTGCGACACAAACTAACTGTGAATGAGCTCATCGAAGAAATATTGATTACATTTCGGCCCCCTAATATATTACCATTATTATAAAATTTCATATTTATTGCAACTTCAACGTCAATGTGCCATGTCTTCCTCTTATTCAATTAACTTCATCTTTTGCAAGAATTATTTTTTTACGCAATAACACAATTTTAGTATATACAATAACAAATTTCCAAGCTGTTTTAACAACAACATCAAGATATTTCTTCTGACGTACATATTTCCATTGTACATGATTGATTTACTTTTATGCGCATGAACTCAGTTTGTTAAGAAATATAGACAAACGTGAGAAAGAGGGGCGTACAGGTCGTCCAAAAGTGCGTCAGGCTGTTAAAATTATTCATAGACTTACTTCGGTGCGGTTGCTCGCGGTACAAGGTCGAAACTTCGACGCGGATTACGCCTCGTCCCGGGAACTTCTTTCCCTATTTTTGTTTCGTGTTGAACAGCGTGTACGGGATGCCTCGCGTGATCAAAAATTTAAACTTCCATGCTAAATAGATGGGCGAACTTTTGCCTCCAGATATGGGGAACAATGTAACGCGAATGTTGCGTTTAGGAAATCGTGCTTTACCGCATTCGTTTTCGCTTTTTGAACTGTTTGCGGAGATCTCTTCTCGGGTCACATACCGAAAACATAAATGTGTATTCACTTATCTACCTTCTGCGGAAATTTAAGAATTATTTCACACATTTGAACCGGAACATAATTCAGTCAGAATTTTGTGAAATTTTCTGTATCAGTATAACACAGCACTGCTAAAATCGTTGACAAAGAAGTTAGTATACACCATAGGATATTACTAGAGATTTTACATATGATTAAACACCAAAGCGTAAATCTCAGAAAATCATATTACGCGGCATTATTTAATGATTAATGTTTGTTATATGATTTATCGTATCAAAATTTTTCCTCTCAATTTACTTCTACCACCTAGTCACAATTTTTTCAAAATAACATCACTTCTCTAAAATGAGAAGTTAAAAACCTTCTTAGGTTTTACAGATTCTTTTTCATATTGAATGTCAATGATTAAAATTTACCACTAATATCTGTTGGTATACGGCAGTTTTTTTGAGGTTTTTCAAATTGTTTTGTTTCACTGTTCTTAAACGTTTAAAATATCACCACCAAACAACTATGTTTGTCACTTTCTGTATTGCACACTTTTTCCAACGCCCCTATGCCTTGTCTTGTTTACCGTTTACTTTAGTCTACCGGCAACCGCCATACAGTTCACTCGCATATCCTATACAGCATAGATGGACAACTCTAATGACATAGCCAGTTAGTATAATTATTTGATTCTATTTCACAACCATTTTTCAATATAAGATCATTTTGACTCTATCACTTATAAACCCCTCTTTTTCACAGATGCATTTACTTGATTCCGAGGATGATCTGAACGTAGATGGAAACGTAAATCGGTAAATTTTGCAAACAAGCTTTTCACTGTATTTTTTTATTGAACCTAGCGCCGATATCAATTTTCATGAATAATTATAATACAGCACGTTTGGAAATCATCAGAAAAATAATAAAAGAGTAAATGCATGTAAGGGGTGCGGGGAACCATACGCTTCATTATGGTACAGTACAAGGAATATTCAAGTGTCATTAGTAGACGACGGATCTTTATGCATTTATAGTAAAATTGAGTATATAAAAATCGAAGTTATTGAAAAATTTTAAAAATTGAAGATGTCAATATATCTTCTCTATTAAGATCATTGCGGGAAAAAAGTAAAATTCAATTTAGTTTCTATTTCTTTCAATCTGTGTAGAAAATTTTTATTTTGCATTAAGAGCCGCAGTCTAGTTTCAGAAAGGACCGTGCACATTAAATTTTATGCACATTATTATTGTATCGGAAACGGAAATGGTGAAAATAATTTTTACAGAATGAGATTCTGAATATGTTAGTAATGATACAGAAATATGTATCTGGGTATCCAAATTCCCACACGGGGGTTAAAGGGAAGCGATTAATCCATTCGTGGAGATGATTACATTGATTCCGAGAAGCGACGACATTTAATACAAAAAATTGACGTCGATGTTCGAGCACCTTCGACACCTACCCCAATTTCCACGTATTTGCCTCTTTTTAATTTAACCTACTTCCTGAGATGCATCCATTAATAGATTAAAAGTGCAGTGTTCTGCACATGCTCCAGATGTTGATGCGTGGGAAACGATCAGATCCGAGTGCATCCTTTCACCAGACAGTTGCAGTACTATTACGATATGAACTGTTTCTGAATGTGTATGTAAGTTTTGCAGGAACTCTGCAACTCCTTCGCGATTGACTTGTCCAGAAAACAATTTTTGTAGACAGCAGCCAGTTCTCTCGATACATATTACTTGGTATTTTATTCTTGAGACAATTTAATTAATAAATTAAAACGATGTTTATGATTTTATCCCATTCGATAGCTACAGAATGGCAATAAAAATTTTGTGCTTAACCACAAAACCGCAAAATAAAAAATCTCTGCTTGAATTGTAACAAACTGGAGCGAAATAGAAAATTTTAGTTTTGTCGTAATTGCATAAAGTCCGCTGTCTACTTGTTAATTTACTTATAGTTAGTTTAATTTATGTATACAAAAATGGGTACGCACAATTTAAAGCAGTGGTCTTGTTAAAAATATTTAAGGACATCAGCGTATTAATTTCAGTTTAACACTAATTGTAAACCAACCATCATCGGTAAAATGACCGTTTCTAGATTTTGTATTCGAAAATTATTGAATTTATAAAGATTCTTTCATCGGAAATGATTATACACTATATTTAACCACACATTATACATTTTAAAAATCTCACAAAATCCGAATAACTTCGATTTTTCATGCTCGGTAGAATTAGTGTTAATAAGATAATTGAGACAGGAAAAAATTTTTTATTTGGCTCCTGCGTCTTGCAATCAATGCACACATTTTTTATTTTGCATAAAGATCCGCTGCCTAATTATAAGTAAAAATTTGAACGATTTTAAGTTATGGGTTCGAGAAAACATATACAGAGTGAACCACAAAGCATGATCAGCTTAGATTATTCTGCTGTCAGTGGTTCAATCAGAATTTCTTTTAGCTAACATAACATGATTCGAAAAGAGCTTTAAGATGATTGTACCTAATTTCTTGTCAACCCTTTTTTTCCGGAGTTATCAAGGTCACCTTCAGCCTTTTATAGGTAAACCTACAATTTTTTTACACCCATCTTTCAGGGGATACTGAGACGAATTCGGCAAGCATCATACCAAAATTTATTTTAATTTAAAGCAGTCAAAAAGGTAATTTATTAACCGTTTACGCGAGTGTATAACTCTGAAAAAACGAAGAGTAGACAAAAAATTTGATACGATCATCTTAAAGCTCTCAGTGAACCATGTTATTTAAGCTAACAAAAACTTCTGATTGAACCATTAACTGCAGAATAATCTAAGCTGATCACGTTTCGTTGTTCACCCTGTATAACTGGAGGCTAACATTACCACACCTACTTATTTCCCAAAAAGAAAAATGTCGTGGCAGCAGCAATTGTGGGAGAATCCCGAGCACAGAGAGAGAGAGGAAGACAGGGGTGTAGGAGTCGACAGATAGAGGGTGCCTGGAACGGGGCGCACAGACGTCGAGGGATGGTATACGAGAGAGAGGAGCTTCGGGTATTATTTTATAATCTGGCAAAACATTTTTCTGCCTTCGGATAACCTTTCTGAATGCCGCGTATTTCACGAGAGACGGGGATCTGCACAGACGATAGCGGCCGTGCGGTAAAAAGAGAAAGACAGTGAGGTAGAGAGTACGGGGGTGGCCCTTAAGCCGTGGTAAGCCTACTACGGCCGCGCTTACGGCGGATTCTCTTGGGCTCTATCAGCATTCGGATAAGCTGTATCCGGTATTATGTTCTTCCGACGTTGCCAACATCGTGGTTTTGCTTCACGGTAAAAACTGCAATCGAGCGAGAGAGGCAACGGGGCTGGTCTGCGGCGATTCGGCGACTCGGAAACCGTCGAAAAGGGGGGACGAAGAAAGGGGTGACGCAACGTGTTGCTGCACCCGGGATGCTGCAGCCGACTGCGTCCACAGCCTCGACAAACTTCCACGAACAGCCGATACGCGATTGATATTGAATTAGTCGGTGAGAATGCGTCAGCTGCGCGACCTGGCCTCCAGCGATCGAGCAACACCGATTTGCCGGTACCCGGACGAGATGAAATTTTAAAGCCCTGGCTTGGTCGCATCCCGGTTCAGAAGGATTTAGACATCGGCTGACCCATCTTCGACGTATCAATTTACGCGAGAACGTGGGTAAAATTGGCAAACGTTTCAAATTTTTCGAGTTCGATTAACCTTCACTCTGCTTGTAGAGGTGCAACCACGCCCCAGACTAATAAAATCATACACGCAAAACTGCCAAATGGAAAATTGACAAAATAAATTATTAATGAAATTTTTTATTTGAGTTATCGATCGTAGTTGAATAAATTGAATGATATCGGCGTTAGGTTCGATCAGAAGTTACACTGAGATAGCCTATTTGCGTATTATCGATTTACGTTTCGATCTACATTCAAATGTAGAATCGAGTGTTTGCGTCTGTGGAAAACAGGTTTGAAAATAAAATAGTCAAAATCTTTATGTAGTGAATGATGGTTTCAAAAGAATGAAAAAAACCATACTAACTGACTATATCATTAGAATTGTGTATCAAGATGTATGTAAACTGTACGTAACGACGAGGTACGAGGACGTTGAAAAAAGTGTGCAGTATAGTATAAAGTGACAAAACATGGAGTTGGATGGTATCATTTAAACCTTCAGAATAGCGAAGCACAGTCGTTTGAAAAATCCAAAAAGAAAGTGCCAACGGATGTGTACCAACGGATTATCGGTGGTAATTATAATAATTGGCATTCAATATGAAAAAGAGATAAATAAACTAGAAGAGGTTAAAAACAGAATGATGTTGTTTTGAAACATGTTGTAAAAGCATGCTGTAAGATTGACAGAAGGAAAAAGGTCTAAGAGAACGTTAAATAATATAAGTTATATACAAGGTGCGGCCGAATAACATGTACGGGCGGGTACGAGGTTATTCCTTATGAGAAAATAAGAGGAAAATATAGAATAAAATTTTTTCATCCGAAGTTTTGTTTCCGAGGAAACCGAGTTTGAAAATGCAGCGAATATACGTACTATCAGATAGGAATCGTCTGTCGCGTCTGATCATGCCCGACCTAATCTACTTCCTGCATATACTAGAGCACGCGAATTCGACGGATCTTTAACCGCGATTTTTTCGAAAACTATGCGTCATATGAAAAAATGTTATTCCTTTTTTTCGATAAATATTCACTTGTAGAATCACCCTCTGTCCACTGGTACATGTTATTCGACCGCACCCTGTATATAAGATTCACGCTTTGATATTTAATCATTTGTAACGTCTCTAGTAAAATTCTATGGTGTAATTTAGTTTCTTTGTCTACAATCTTAGTATTTTCGTAATCGAAACAATGTTCAAATTCAATTGAATGCTCAATGTAGATTGAAACGTAAATCGATAATAACTTTTTGCAAATAGGCTATCTCAGTGTAACTTCTGATCGAACCCAGCGCCGATATCATTCAATTTATGTTAAATAAATTATTAAATTTATTATGTTCAAAATGAAAAAAATTTCAAACATAGTTTTTTCTTTACATTTTCCACTGAAAACATATAGGGTTAACATTAGAAAATACGTACGCAGAGTGAAGGTTAATCTTGTCAGTTTGTGAGATCAGTACGCAACACCTCCTACGAATAAAGTACGTGAAACTTGCGTGTGTCGCATAAAATTAAAATTTGTTTTAATTTATTCATGAAAATTAAAATCGTGTTTAATAAACTTTGTTGAGAATTGTAAACAAGAATGCTAATAAAAATGTACTAGCAGGTATCTCGATATTAAACTTATTCTACGAAAGTTCTGGATCAAAATAAAGAGATTGGGTATTTTCAAGTGTGCAACAGAAATAGTGAAAAGTCACTTTTCTAATTTAAGAATGGGCAAGTTTAGACGACATTCGCGGTACATCAAAATTTCCATAAACATCAGCAATCTACTAATGGCGAACTTATTTTCTGCGAGTGCAAACATTTCGGTGATTCATCGATTAAACGATAGACTCAACAGTTTCACGTGGATATCATTTCGAGAAGCAACTTTACTATTTCGTCGACCCGGGGAATCCAGAAATTATTGAACGAGCTGGGATTGGAAGTTTCAGTTTAAGGTCCTTTCCAGTTCATGGCGAGGTACAGAGACCCCGGGAGCAGAGCGGAGAGACTGATTTATGGAATTCCTATCCGGTAGCGCAATATTTCGATGAATACTTTTTTATTCATAACGGCCGGGCTATTCTCGAAACTGCATCCTAAGATACTCCTTTCCTATGGAGGAGTTTTCTTGACAGATATCCCAGGAAACGAATAGGATTTATCGGAATATCTATTGGAACATCTGCTACCGTATCAACACGACCTGCTTCTGTCACTAAAATATGTAGCGTGTACCTGAAGCTGCAGATTTGGCTAACGTCACCTAACTGCCGCATTCCCGAGATTACCTGAACGTATTCCTAAATGTTCGGCTGTCTGGAAAATACGTTCAAGGAAATTCAAAGCAGAAAATATTTCATTCATCATTTATCAAAGAATGCAGCTTCCATTCTGGTCGATTGCCTCTTGTATTCTCCACTTCAGGTTTATGAGGCCACCATTATCCTCTTCTTCAAAAGCATATATTAGAATTTCGTTTGACGTAGATCTCTGTTAGTCTTTGAGAAACATTCCCCACATGTCCTCTCTGCAAGTTAAACGTCATTTTTCACCTTTTCTGGCGACTGCAAATAACAGAGTGCGAGCAAATGTAAGTACTTCGATCACATTATGTTGAACATGTAAAAAATTCCGCTACCTCGACTATGAAAGTCCCTTAAAAAACCGCGCTGAGAAAAAGTGTGTTGCAAGAAATTTCAAAAAGGGCTGTGCTAGAATATGTTGACGTGTTTTTTCCAAGAGAAGAATAAAGAAATGAGAACTACGATTGTTGGCAAACCGAGGATAAACCGTTAGGCATACAAATTATTCGAGGCTCAATTGAACTAGATGCACAGAAAGTGATGCAGACGTTTCTTGAGAGTAGAATGTATTTCAATTGTTTATAAATAATGAATAATTTCACGAAGATATGGCTATGAATTAATTTGTACGGCAAATATTTCCAGCAATTTTCTTTGGTGACTTAATACGTTTCCAAAAATTTCAAGTTTTATGTAAACTTTCCTTGCTGGAAATCGGAGACAGGATCCATACCAGATTCATGGAAACGCAAAACTGTGAAATATTGACCCTCCAGCTTTCTTTGACAAGTAAAACACGCCGGGCACTCGAAACAGAACCGTTCATACAGCATTGTTATTCTCAAGTGCCTCCGGAAACTGCTGGGAATAGACTCTGCTTTGTTGTCGCGAACGGTGAAAAATATTTTTATCATTCGCCCGCGGCTAACGATGTAAGTTGCGCAAAAAGTGTGTTGCAAATACCTTCTGTAAATATCATATATACAGACATAATAAAAGGACCGGGCCTGGCTGCATTCGGTAAATTGCCTCCGCACTCGAAAGTCTTCAAAGTCGCCTTTCTCGAGCGCCAAGGACTCAGCGAGAAAACTTTGTTATGAAAAATTCAGTTGTGTCCCCTCGCATTAAGAATAATATTTCACTCTTTAAATTTGAATGTCGTTACGTCGAGTACAAAATATTCCTCCGACTGTCGACGATTTTATTAAATTATAATTCATTTAAATGAATCTCTGCTTTGTTATCGCGGTTGGTAGACGTCCCCGATTTTCAAATGCGTCTGGGTTACTAGTGAGGGTGTAGACTGATTCGCCGTGAATGTGGTGGCACACTCACACACCGCTAGATCCCTGTATACGTACACGAGGTTGCAAGGATCTATGAGGCCTCAAATAATTTCTCGAAATGCAAAGTTGAGACTTCTTAGTAGCCGAATCGCTAGATAAAGGATAAATCTAGCACGCAAGTGTCCCAAAGTGGCCTACTTTTGCGTTTTCCAGGCGTAAATTGCATTATTTGACGACATTTAGGCGTCATAGTTGTATGAAAATGTATTACTCGACAGCTCCGACAGCGGCAGCACTGTAGCCCGCCATATTGCTTGTCGCGGTTCCGCTACATGCTGTCGAATAATACAATTTACGCCTCGAAAATGCAAAAGTAGGCCACTTTGGGACACTTGCGCGCTAGACTGATCTTTTATCTAGCGACTGTGACTACTAGAAGCCTCAACTTTGCATTATCGAGATTTGAGGCCTCATGGATCCTTGCAACGTCGTGACGTATACAGAGATCTAGCGGTGTGTGTGTCCAACCACAATCAAGAATCGGCGAATCAGTGTACACCCTTAAAAGCGAGAAAATTTTATTTATATGACATGAAAGTTAAGAAAAATATATTACCGATTTCTAATAATAAGAAAAATAATAAAAAAGGACACGGAATGTTAAGGACTTGATTGGAGTTGAAAATACCAAGTAAAATGGAACACAATGAAAAAATCAAATGAAGCTTTCTACATTTTGCATAATAAATATATCGAGGGTAGCGTTACGTGACGTTTGACCAAAAGTTCGGTCACTTTACTCGAATGATGAAGTACATAGAGTGCACTGATACGAAAAAATAGTGAATTAGCATCGACTAGAGATTAGGGGAGGCGTAGTTCCCGCGAGAAATTCGTCGTACGACCGTGGATCGTTTGATTAGGTCCGATCGGGGGCGTCGACGTTCGATTAAGGTCGAAGGCCCGCCGTTTAATGCTTCCTCCTATAATCTTTATCGAACGAGAAAAAAGGTAGCGGGCGAACGGGCGCGCGCGGGAGCATGAAATTACGAAAGCTTTCGACAAGAACAGGTTGGTGAACGGGCCACGGGGTGATGGGAAATGGGGGAAGGAAAATGTGAGATGGAAAAAGAGGAGGTGGGAAAATGGGGTGGTGGAAAAGGGAGCAGTGGGAATGGGGGTGGACCGGGAGCACTCGAAAATGGAGGTGTAAATGTGGGGATTGTGGAATGTGGGTGAAAAGTTGAGGGTGGAAATAGAGGGTTTGACGTTGGGGAGGTGTTGAAACGGGGGTTTGGAAGTAGGGAATGTGAAAATGGCGATAGGAACATGTGGATGAAAAATTCGGGGTGAAAACGGGGACGTTCGAGAATGAAGGTGATCATGTGGGGGTTTAGAATTGGAAGTGCGAAAATGGGTGGTGGAAAATCTGAGTGAAAAATCGGGATTGAAAATGCAAATGTGAGAACTCGAAAATGGGGATTAACAATGTGGACGAAAAATTCAGGGTGAAAATGGGGTCATTGTAAAATGTGGATGAAATGTAGGGGTTGTAAAATTGGGAGTGGAAAACAGGAATGGCAGGCGCGGGAAACGCGTAACGCGGCCGCGCGAGGAACTATTTAAATCTGTAACGCGGGGTTGTAGACACACCGTGGGCGGGCCGGCCGCCATACCTCACCGGGACAGGAACACGGCCTCGATTTTAGGGACATACTAGATTTCACGATCTAGTTACACGAGTGCAGTTTCCCACGCAGTCTAAATGCGACTAAGCAGATTAAACCTTGTTGCGGCGAATGCATCCATGGAAAGAGAATCGTTCCCGGTGACAAAAGGCGGCCGACAATTTGGTAAAGCGACGGGACGCGACGGCTCGTTCCCCGTCACCGCTCGATGGATCGGTGAACCGGAAATCGAACGCGTGGCCGCGTCTTTACAATCATTTTGTTACCCCCTCTATTTTCTGTACGGGATCCTGTTAAAGTCACGGAACGGTGAGATATGTTCTCAATTTTCTCAAAATTTGATTCGTTCCTCTTTTGGAATTTTTGGTAGCGGAAATAGCTGAAGGGTGAAGATGATCTACTTTTGATTTTTGGAATTGTTTAATGCGTGGAGTATCTGCAAATTATGTTGTTTTTCGGATTGACGAAATATTGTTGCGTTGTTCACGAATGTGAAAATGTATTGAATTATATTCTATTCTTTTGGAAAGAAATCAATTTTATACCAAATGTTTTTCGAACTATTATTAGTATTTGAGATTTTTGCATGATCATGTATTTTCGACTTTTGATATTTACGTGCATGTATGTAAATTATCGAGCAGTGAAAGCAGAGCGTTTGATTGAATGTTTCAGTAGACGTGTTATAGAAAATTCATGAGTAGATTGCAGATGTTCGACCCAAAATATACGTTTGTTCAATTATTTAAAGCATTTAAAATTACAGAGAAACGTTCCGTTTTATTAAAAGGAGCGAGCGATCAATATTTGGATGCTATGTTCACACTGAGCCAGTAACAAGTAGTTGTTTATTAATGTCCTTATTGCCAACAACAATTTAAATATTGTTGGTTGTTATTTGCTTCTATTTAGAGTAGTAACAGTAATACTGAAAAATAGGAAACAGTTGTATAGAGCAAGTCTTCAGTCATCGTTAGCAGCTCGGACCAAACAGACTTGAACGCGAACAGCTTGTTTGTATCAACAAGTGTATCCTTGAGCCGAAAACAAACATGAAAAGTTTCTCCGATTGTGTGGCTTCAGCGTAAGTTGCTGTTTGTTGGAAACATTTGGGGACAAGCATGACAATACATCGACGTAACACCCAAATAACTCATTCAAGTGATTGTTGCCAGGGAAAATAATGAATTTAAGAAAAAGAAGAAATTTCCATTCTAATGGAATAAAAGTCGTGGCTGATTTTGGCCCGTTCCAGTGTTAACATCGAGTGCCAACGAAATCGCTGGCCACCGTTCGAGCTCGGTCGAGATTGAAAGGGCACCTCTCTCTCTCTCTCTCCCACTCCACTAAATGTGGTACCCAATCAGAGTGTCGGACAGAGTGGCTCCCTATCCCTCGGTTTTCAGGTAGAACGCGCATACCTGGTTCACGCTGGACGCTCTCCGGCGCGATAAGCGGCGCTCGGCGTCGCCTTTTGTTTTCGACCGGCCGGAGTAAACACAGAGGGGATCTATTTTTGTCATTCGCTCTTTTCTGGAGGGGCGTACGCGTTTTTCCTCTTCCCGACGGTAATCCCAGCGTGTCAGATCACAGACAGAGAGACACCCCCTCCCCCCTTTGTATCCCTTGCTGAGTGCGCTCGTCTGTTCAGCCTCTTCGGTATTCACCTCTTTTCTACCCTCCCCTCCCCTTCCCAGTCGAATGTCCTTCCTATCCCACGATAGTCTGATGTCCTTCGGTCCTCCCGACGCGACGTGTCCTTCGCACGTCTGACGCGTTGGAGGAACTACCAGTCGACGGGAACGACACGTCTCTGTTCACGTTCACTCGCATCGACCGAAGAAAGTGCTTGAAATCGAAACAGCCGCGACTTTTCCTTTCTAACTCTTTCGCACGTCTCGATCCTTGACCTTCAGCCTGTTTAGATCTTTCTAATAAGTCTCCATGAGCTTAATATCGATCTGCCAATATTTTAAAATTTCCATTTTTTCAGTTCCCCTATCAAGAAAATAAATTTTGAAATATTCAATTTTGTAAACCACACGAAACACAAATGAACCAGCAATAGCTACACAGTTCCAATTTGCATCTAGTATCCTATGTTACTACTACAAATAAAACGTATTGTTTTAACATCAACAAAGCTACAAATTTAGAAACGAAAAGTTAAAATTGTTCGAACAGTGTTATTTACGATATCGAAGAAAGAAACAGTAATTCTCATTCATGATTCGCTGAACAGCAATGGTCCGGCGCACCGAGCAGTAATGACCAAGTAATTACTAATTAATAATCAATAGGTAGGAGCATTAATCGAAGTCGAACGGGCGCGATCCGAATTGTTCAAAAAGTGATGCATTAATCGTGCCGCGCTTATATTACATCGAATATTAATTCGGTCGCGGATGGTGGAAAAGAGAGGGCTTAAATCGCTTACGGCTCTGTTTGCACGTTTTATATTAAACGCCGTATTTTACTTTATGCCCGGCGCACATGGCGGCCAGTTTAGTGCGATCTCAATAAAAAGTAACCTCGTTCGTATATTCCCTATTACGGTCGAGCACGTGCAGCCTCGCATGACCGCACTTGTGTGGTCATTGCCGTGAAAGAAAAGGCTCCACGTGAGCTTATTATTCGACTCTAATAACGAATGAAAACGATCGGGATCACGAAAATCCGGCGAGAACCCCGGAACCCGTTAAACAAAATCTGGGACGATTGCAAAATCAACGGGGACGGTGCATGCGTAACTGGTATCGACTAAAATTTCCCCTAGAAAACTCTCTGTGCAACAAAATCATCTCCGTTTTGTATTGTAAAATGGTCCTCCCTTCGAAAGACTCTCGACTCACTTTTTAATAATTAATTCAAACTGATGTCTCCTGTTTTAAATTCTTTTAAATCGTTTACCGGAGACTGAGTCATCACAGTTTCATGAGCGGATATTCACGCGGTTATTTCACAACTGAAAAAGATTTTCTCCTTGTTACGAGCCAGGGCCGCGAGCAGCTCGAGTGGCCGGCGAAGGGTTATCACCCTAGGAATATGGTCTCAATTTGTTAGTTGAGGTGCGCGGACGAACCCAATGTAAAATTGGGGGGCCGCTAGGATTATAGACAGCGAGGACGAACCTGATACGATTGTCAGGGAGCCTCTAGGTTTGGAGTCGAGCGCAGACGAACCTGATGGGATTGTCAGGGAGCTGCTAGGATGGTTGAAACTTCGTGAACGAACCCAATGCTAGATTGGGGAGTCACTAGGAGTAACGCGCAGACGAACCTGATACGATTGTCAGGGAGCTGCTAGGAGGTTGTAAAACAGCGCGGACGAACCCAATGCGAAATTGGGGAGCCGCTAGGAGGTTGACAGAAGGCACGGACGAACCTGATACGATTGTCAGGGAGCCGTTAGGATGCGGACGAACCTGATGTTTAATCAGGGAGCCGCTTGTAGGTTGGATGAGAGCACAGACGAACCTGATGCGAAAGCAGGGAGCTGTTTGGATGCGGACGAACCTGATACGATTATCAGGGAGCCGCTAGGATGGTGTGACTTTCGTGGACGAACCCAATGCGAAATTGGGGAGCCACTGGGAGGTTGGATAAATCTTTGGTGGATGATTTGAATGTCGCGAACGAACCTGATACGATTGTCAGGGAGTCGCTAGGAAAGTTAGTGGGCCTCGTAACTAGTATAATTTAGTTGATGCAATCCGAGCGGTTAGATTGTATCATGTGGGAACGTTCAATTGTTCTATTAGGATATTGGACGATAATTGTGGGTTTAAGAAGTTCTACTGAATTATCGGTAAAACACAAGTATATTCTATAATAGAGACTTTGTTACATTTGTGTAAATGACGCGATATAATTGAATTGAATAGAATAAAAAGAATAGAAAGGTAAGACTGCTACCTTACTAGGGTGCTCGGTTTTGACGCACTGGCAATGCGGGGGTCTCGGAACGACTTTAAATGCTTAATAGATTTTAGACCGACTCGCGGAATCTATATGGTAATCTTTGATCGAAGGGGGCTGATGCCCGATCTCACTGGAGGTCGATTCTACGAGATATAGCACGACGCGACACGATTCGTGACTACAGAAGTACTAGCCCACGAGTACAGAAATGCAAGGGCTTTATATACCCTTGCAACGACAGGTGGTATTTGTCAGAACTCATGGAAAGAACGGATGGTCCTTGTCTTTATCTTCAAATAACAATCGTGTCTCATCGACGACCAGTGGGTCGTGCGTTTGTTTGGTTTTAGACTAAACATATTTTATCTAGAGTGGATTTGTGCGTTTCTCTAGGACGGTTCCTGTCAGAAATGATCTTAAACAACTGTTCGTCATCCGTAACATCCTTGTAAATATTTTTCATTTTTTATTCATTCTCTCAATCATTCCCGGTGTTTTCGTTTTAAGTTCTCTTAAATTGTTAATTGGAAATTGAACGACCAAAGATTCATAAATTCATTTATACTATCTATTTGAAGTTTTATTATTAGATAGCGGATCTTTATGTAAAGTAAAAATTTCTTACCTGAATTGCAACAAACTGGAGTAAAATAGAAATTTATTTTCTTTCCTATTATATTCAGTAGGTTCAAAATAATATAATAGTATGTTCAACTTTTTCTAACATTTATAGTAATTATAAAACCTACTCATTTTTGTCATAAATGCATATAATCCGCAGTCTATTTTATCTATCATGTGGTACTGTTAATGCTAATACGCAGAGTGTCTCAAAACTCCCAACTCCCAACTTCAACACCCTGAAATGGGCGGTTCCTAACGTCATTTGAAGCGACGTTTACCTTTTGCAAAATATCCTCCTACGAAAAATACAGACCAATCAGAGCGCAGCTATAGTGAATGTATTCCGACTCGGCGACAGGTCCCGCTGAGCGTTGCGATGCCGTTGGACGAGTCAGAGTCCGTCCGCTGTAACCGCGCTCTGATTGGTCCGTGTTTTTTGTTAATAACACCCAAACCACGGCGGCCGTTTTTGCAAAGGAAAATGTTGCTTCAAATCATCCTCAGGAATCTTCGATTTCCGTGAGTCGAAGGAATTTTGGGACACCCTGTATATCAATGTTAATCACGCCAGAGCATTTTTATAACATCTACAGTGCGTGATCACATTACAACATCATAGAGGATGGCGTGGAAAAATATTCATATATATTTTATTAAAAATTCTGGCAAAGGATTAAAAATTGTTGCTGTGCGTCATTTGAAACACGTAACAATACATTTTTTATATTAAATCATCCAACAGACTTTAGTTAGTTTTACATGTTTCAATTCGTTCACTTCTCTAAAAATCTGCAAGAACTGCTCCCCGATAATTGGACCGTAAATATTTATCGAACAATGGTGTCGCTAATTGGACCGAGACTTAACTACGTGCTGATTGTGTTCCATACGCAATGAATAAAGTGGTGGTCTTTCAATAACGTCGGAATGTCAGGCTGTGGTGTAGATAGCGATATTAATTGATATGAATTATCGAGTAAATTGTGTAGCCATTACTACGATTATTATTTTCGAGTAAAGTTGCAGGTCATTCAGGCACATATTTTGCTTTAATATCAGTCTTCAGAAAAGTACAGGTTCGTTCAATGTTACTTCATCTTTATTGCACGCAATATCTATACGTAAACCTTATGTGTACATAGTTTATACAATATTGCGTAAAGGGCGTGGTGTAGCCAGAGGCTGTTTTAAAACTCGCTCCAGAAATTTATACCGGAGTCTAACTAAACGAAAGTACATGAAAAATGCAGCAGAAACAAGAACAAACCTCCCGTTATAGCTGCAGAATGTTGCGGGAATATATCAATAGCATAACTTCACTGTGGTGGAATCCTTAAAGGGGTCGTGCTATTTGGGGCTATCAATAATACATAAATTTTGTTTCTTGACAGGAACAAATGCGGGTATACACATAACAATTCTGAAACAGGGATTTCTGTTCGGCTGCATCGATATTAAATGGGTTTGCAATCTTTTTCTCTCGGTAGAACGAAAGCAAATATAGGTTGCTTCGTTCTGGAATACATATATTCATTGTCCTACAGTTTTCGTTGAAACAAAGATTTTTAAAATATAGTGTCAGGTTTCTGACGTTACAACTTTGAATTACAAGCAAGTCGTCTACGTAATCGACTATCCCCACCCAGCCGTTCAGCACGAGTCGGCCTGTCGCGGCAGGTCCGGACAGGCTACCGGAGCGCGATGGTGGGGTAGCCGATTCTACGTCATCGACTCTCGGATCTAAAACCCCAGGATCTAAGAAACAGCACGGACCCGAGGGTTTGCTTAGATCAAGGCTTTTCTTTTTTTTTATAAATTAAAAACCAAGACGAAGGGGGAAATCTAATTAATTCGAACAATAGTGCGAACCATCGACCGAAAGATGGTACGATAGAATTTATAAATCACGTTTGGTTTTCAAAATACAAACAGGTTTCACGCATCTTCGACAACTCTCGCTAAACCGGCTCGGGTTTTTCGACTCGAACGGGATAAGCCTCGACTTAGGCTCGTCCAAGCTGAAGGTGCTCACCTAAATCTATCGGGATCACGTCCCGACGAAGCCAAAAGTCGCTTTCCTCGAGCTGGGTCGAATTTGCGAAAGTTCGGCAACTTCCGGCGGAGAAGAAGCACGGTTGAAATTGAATTATCGATGCCGCAGCTAGCAGTAATATTTCAAACGTTCTCTCTCTCTCTCTCTCTCTCGCTGTATGTTCGCGAGGGAAAAATATGCCACGAGCGAGAGACACTCAAAAATGCGAAATCCGTTTCCACCGGCAATTAATACGCTGAGATTAATTGAACGTGATTTATAAAAGTGTTCCGGTGGCGAGCGCGCGCGCGTCAGCTTCCCGCCCCCCTAGCAAAAACACCGTTATTTCGCGCGAGCGTCGAAATTAACCTATTAAATCGTTTGTGAAATGAGTTTGATCGAATCCGATTGAGCTGCCGGCCGGATCCACCGCGGTTTAATTACCGGCCCATTATCCGCTGTTCATTGTCCGGATTAATCGGCCGTTTGTAAATTACAATAAAATGTGTACTCGGCGTCGCGTCGCTCAAGTTTGCTTTGAGACGGGCGCCGGTACGATTTCGTGTAACAACGGTCGCGGGAAGAGGGAGAATTAATTAGCAGCGTACCCTTCCCCCTCCCTTTATCCCCCTTTTAACTCTCCCCCACGCTGGAAGAACGCTTTGAGATCGGGTGCTGCTCGTCCTTGATTTTAATCGTCGCGTTGCGCGAGCAGAATTTCAATTAGAGGGCCACGTACGTACCCTTGTGAAGATCGAAAAATCGATTTTGTATCCCTCAACCCTGCTTCTTTTCTTGGATCCATTTACTGTTGTTCAATTACAATGGTATGCAGTATGCACCCTTGTTGAGATCAGAACACGGATGTTTTATCACTTAACTCTGCTCGTCTTTTTCGAGCAAATAATTGTTTACATTTTTAAAGCAATCCTTCAACGACTCATCGTTGTCTCTGAATAAATTTGTGGGTCATGTATGTGTATATACATATAGGGTGTTCTAATAAAGTTGTTCTTCCTCGAAAGGCCTGGTGGTAATTATGTAGAAGTTGGTCTTCCTCGCCGATTTTGATGACCTTGAATGATGTTGTCAAGGTCATAATTTTGAACTACTTTTCCCTATACATGTTACCGTCGCTCGTTTCAAAAGATTGCAAAATAAAACCAAAACTATTGCTAATACTGTATTAAATTTTCTCTCTTAGATTTTCGTATATTAGCATAGGCGATCGCTTAACGGCGTTCGTAACGTATTTTGCTTCTTACAAATGTTATGTTTTTCTAGTTGTTTGGCTATTTGATACATATTGCTTTCGAGTGATGTGTTGTCATTAGTCTCCTAGAAAAATAATATAGTATAAAACGTGCATGGCGAGATACAAGAGCTAATATTCTCCGTTATGGAACTCGTACGTCTCATTACGTAGGATACGTAAATAGAATAAGTTGTAGTTAAGTTAGGTTAGGTTAGTATAAAAACTGCTTGGAATCTATGGCACTATATCATCAATCTATATCATGTTTGTTGTTATTTTTATAAGAAAAATACCACGATTGTTTTCTGCGAACACCTCGAAAACTAACATATAGTGGCGGTAACATGTATAGAGAAGTTGTTTAGAATGATGACCTTGACAACATGTTTCAAGGTCATCAAAATCGGTGAGGAAGACCAACTTCTATATAATTACCGGGCTGGTTTCTGAGGTCATTCGAAGTAACCTTTTCCTTTGCAAAAATGTTCTCCGCAGCTTTTTTAAGCAGTTATTAATGGAAACCACGGACCAATCAGTGTTCATGTCCCGCTGAGCGTGCTATCAGTATTCGTGGCCGAGTCGAAATTCGTTCGCAGTAGCCGCGCTCTGATTGATCCGCGGAGAACATTTTCACAAAGGAAAAATTTAGTTCGAATGACCTCAGGAATCATCTCTTTCAAGAAAGTACATTTTTGGATCACGATTTGCAGCTTTGATAATTTTTTCTACATGACCAAGAATGCCTCCCTTTTCTAACAACAGAATGTTAAAATCGAACAATCCCACAAATAATTCTTAGCGATTCTTTTCGGGGAAATTCTCGAAAAAGAATTATTTATCTCTTTTAAAGGAAAGGATGCTTGAGAAATACTGCCACGCAGCGCCTTGTTTTTTCCGGTCGGTATGAAATCTAGCGGGATCATATTTGCTTGTGCGTCGATCGTCGCACAGGAACGTTTCGATGACAAAGAATATAGTCCGCGCAATAACGGGTCCATTCTAATTCGAACAGCGGAGCATTCGAGCAACGGAAGTTCGAACAATGCCGGACCGCGGGCGCCCACGGCCGTGTGTTGATTTCAAACAAAACAGAACTGAAATAAAAAAAAGCGGGCGAGAGAAAGAGAGAAAGCACCACAGGGGTAGAAACGGAGGGGGGAAAGAAAAACGGTCCAGATATTCCGGGGGAAAACTGTTACCGCGGGTTCTGTAGATCCTGTAATTTGAATGTGCGCGTTTTCAAAGCACGTCGATACACAAACACGAAAGGAAAGAGAGATGTCGTTTGAATATTGTTCCCACGGCTTTCGCGGACCCTTGAATTTCAACGGGCAGTATTTTCAAACACGTTCGATTGCAAAGGAACGGATGTTGTTGGAAAACCGTCGCCGCTGCGGTCCTTTCAGCCGCTTTAATTCGAACATGGCGGCTTTCGGGAAACTCGTGTGGACACTGTCCGCGCGGAATCCTCTCTCCCCTTTTCTCTCTTTTTCTCTCGCTCACTCTCGCTGTTTCCCTTTGTGTCCTCGTAGTTTTTCGACGCGCCCGGTTACCGAACGCGCGGAATTCCCTTATACACACCGTGAAAGATGAAATATGGTTTCGATTGGAAACTATTGCGCCAGCAGGCAACGCCCGATGTTTTATTCGGAAACAGTAACAAAAACATAGAATAAACTTGTTCGCCGCGACACTTTATTGCCGAGAAAATCGACTGAATATTTGTACAGCGTACAATTTGTTCGCCCAGACTCGCGCGCCATGTCTGACCATTAATCGCCGGTTCTACTTGCTGCACCCCCCCCCCCACACCCGGACACCGATGTACTACTAATTCGACTTTGCTGCGGTTGTTCGATAAATTCCGCTCGATTTTCCCACTGATATTCGCTTCTTTGGAATGTGCATAATTGTGCACTGTCGGCCGCGATTTCCTGTGCAGTTTTGCTCGACTATTAGGCGAAATAGCAGGAGGTCGTGTCGTAAGTAATGCGAATTTTCCTTTTGGATTTTTAGAAGCTGAAAGCAAAAGTACGATTATAATTTTAAACCTTGTTTATGGTTTTATCATTTATCTATCTTTATTGCATGTTCTATCTGGCTATATACTGATTTCAAAAAAACTAACTGATTGTTTTTTGTCATAGCTGTTCATATACTACCTGCAGCGGAATATGTTCGATCGAAATACTGCGAATATGATTGTTAAAACAATTATTTGGGCGTTCCGAGCATGTATACGGTGTATTTCCATTCGAGCATATCGTGTCTGACCATTAGTTGGCGTTTCTACTTGTTGCCGGCGGGACAGCAATGTATCACTAATTCGACTTGGCTATGGTTATTCGATAAATCCCTATCGATTTTTGTATTTTTGAAACGAGTATAGTTCGCTGTGGTTGTTTGATTTTCGTATCGAGATTCGTTTTTTTTTTGGAACGTGTATAGTCTGCCCTGATTGCCTGTATGGATTTGTTCAGTTACTGCTAGTGAAATTATATAGATTCTGCAAAGTGACGATATTATTATATTCGGTCGTGAGGGAATATTTCCGAGTTTGTTAGAAAATTGGTTACGTTCTGTATGATTAGAATGCCTAATTATGTTTTCTAATTTTATTTAAAAGAGACCCGTAGCTTTCATTTTGAATAAATTTTATTTGGAATTTTTATTGCAATTTTGTATCGATATTATACGATAAAAGTTAACAATATTTAAATTCATATTCACCAGAAAAAATTTTCTGTTTAGTGAAACAAATTTTTAACCCACATTAATTTTTGAAAAATTCACTGGGAAACAGGAAACTTTCGTGAAGGTTTGCGATCTAATTATACATACATTAATTATTAAACTTGACAATTTACACGTGTAAAAGTTTAATGAGTCGAAGCAGATTTTACGCATTTATAAAACATGATCAGATGAAACTTAATACTAGAACTACAGAATACTAAAAGCGACTAATATACATTACTTTATAATAATGAAACAATTGGATTTATTCAGATTTAGTTCAGTTTCTATTTTAGCATGTGCTCGAATAAAGGAAGTTATTAAAAATTTCTCATGAGAACGTTTTTATGAGTACTGTAATTGTGAAAGAAAAAATTGGGAACAAGTCATTTTAATTAATTTGGTAATTGTAGTATTAAAACAATAAAAAATAAGCTTTTAATCACTAAAGTCATTGAAAGAGGAAAGAAATTTCTATTTGGCTCCTGTTTCCTGCAATTGACGAAGATAATTTTTATTCTGCGACAGATCCACAGTCTACCAATAAGGTTTTTATTTCCTTTCAAGTATAGTAGGACCTCTAAGAATTAGATGAGATAAAATCGTTCTGAATTACGTTTACGAATCCGCCATTTGATAGTGTATACTTGATAAATTAACACTTACAATTCGGTTGCAGCAGATCGTAAAAAAATCACACGGTGCCCGACTACCAGCTCCTCTCATTAACAAAAAATGCTCTAATTCCAATTCTGAATCCTCCAATTGAATTTCTAAATCATTACTCAAATTAATATTTGGCAGTCCGCCGCGGCTCTCCAGTTCGCCACTCGAAACCGAATCGAAAAAAAACGGCTCGATCCAAGAGGATCTTCATCCAGCGACGGAATAACTTTAGAATTAAGTTCGAGGGAATCGACGAGTTTGATTCGGTGGTCCGTTGTGAGTGCGGCCTGATGAACGAACCATCGAAATCGTCGGTTCACCGGCGCATCGTTAAAGGGAGAAAACGAAGAGACGATAAAAAGAAGAAATCACCGGAGAAGAAAAAGACGGTCTATGAATGGGATGGTACAGTGTTCCGTCCCTCTTCAGGTTCGAGTGTGCCTGGAACCGTCGGGCATTGCAGCGAGTTTTTCAATTAATATGTTTGCGCAATGACGTTGGCGATCGAAAATTTGTTTCTCTTTCACGTTTTACTTTCTCTGAGGAAAGGAGAAAAAGTGGACGAGAAGAAAAAGAAAGTCGGCGACGACGTCCAGAAGAGGAAGAGGTAAATCGCGACCGGCTATACGTCGAGATATCGATTCCAGGATTCGAAAGGGGGACACGGTGTATCGGTATTTACATCTGCGGCCACGACGCGGCATAAATCAGCCATAGACTTTCAATTACCGACTGCTAAGCTCCGCCAGGAGCCGTTCAGACGGAAAACAATATTCAGCAGTTATTCGGGGCTTTGCAGCCGGGGATTTTTTTCATTATCGTATTACAAGCCGGCGTTGCCCACTCGTAAGGAGATAAATTGTTCCTCGGCAATATTGGAATATCGGGAAAGCATATTTCATTAGAGCGTGGCGTAGGCACGCGTATTATACGTGTACGTATACATATACATAAGGTTAACCGTGTATGAACGCTCGCGTCTATATGTATGCAACTACGCGCGAACGAAATTTCACGGGGAACCGCTTAAACGTGATACCGTCACGTGGAAATAAGTGCTTTGTACGACACAGTCGTTCCGGTTAGAAATTTATGTATCGTCAAATATCATGCAGATTTCCGGAGACTCTCTCGCTCTCTCTCTTTCTCTCACTTTCTGTGGAGATACGAGAAGCATAAACACGGGCCCTTGTGTTTCGAGGGAACCTCCGACCGACGAACCAGGCGCAATCTTCCACAAATATCCCCGATGTAACCTTTCAAATTTTACGCCGTGCCATTTTCTCTCCGAAATAAAAGAAACTCGGGCTTAAAGCGCGATAGAGCCTTCAAGACTCTCCTCCGATTGGAAAGAGGAGAACACGCGAGTGCTACAGTAGAACGAGTCAGTGATTACGTCAGACATTTGGATATAAATGTTCAAACTGATGTAATTAGACTGCGGTCTTTATACACATATGAGAAAATGGGTGGCTGCAATTAGAAACAGCAAAAATATTAAAAGAATTTTTTCTTAATAATTTATTTGTAAATATCTTTATTTTTAACTTTTAAACTCACGAGACATTCAGTTATGGCATAAAATTTTTTCTGCTTTTTTTGTTTGAGGCGTTCCAGTCTCTGGCACTTTCGAGAAAAACTTCAGTTTTCCACTCCCATCAGTTCAGTTCACTTCACTTGTTCGTATCGTGAAAATACCATTTAAAAGAATAAACCATAGGTTGCGAAAGTGGATATTGCAAGTTTTAAAATGGGTCCAGGTATATTGTTTTATCATTCGATTTTACGAATTTATAACAGTTTAATCAACAGCAATTTCCCGAAAATGGAAAATTTAGTACAACAATACTTCTAGGAGCCATTGTATATATGAAGTGTACTGTAATAGAATTGTTATTGTAACGTAATGTTATTGTACATGTAATTTGTAATTTGGCATCTCTATTTTGTGGATTCATCCAGAGAATCTGTGCAGATCATGTTATTATTATTATTATTGTAATGATTCTAGAATAAACCGAAAGTTCTCTTAACCACAAAACGTATTTCTTAGTATTGTTATACTTTATAGTACTTTATAGTACTATATTACTTTATATTATAGTACTTTATATTACTTTATAGTACTTTATATTACGTAAACTTCCTTCAATTACAAAACTTGCTTTCACCTCTCAAACAATTTTTTTAGCCTTTGTTTTTTACATGTTGCAGTAACATTAATATTAAGTGAAATTGTGAATGGATCATTTCCTGAAGACATTAGCAAAGTGTAAATCAAATTGATTGGTTTTTCGGTCCACCACACAATTGGTAAACCATCATTCCCAAGGAAGCGTGTGCAAAGTTCCACGCACTATTACAAAGTATACTTAGGAGAATTCTCCACTTCGCAGAGTTGCCGGTCCTTCCAATTAGTCTGTAATACTTTGTGATTACACCGTTGAAATATAAAACTGCAGGGAAATGCAAAAGAAAATCGATTTTTCGAAGCCGTCACGGTAGAGAGCACTTTCAAGAGACTTTAACAAGAGCCTGTTAGAATACTTTCTTCGACACGATTAATATTCACCTCAAAGAATACTCGTTCTTCCATTTAAATTTACATTGAGCGAACCTCGGAGGCTATCCCTTATCAAAAATAATGCTGCGCCTTCGTTAACATATCTTTCGTCGCAAACTTCCCGTCTCAATATATTCTGCAACCTGCGGAAAGTGCACCAAAATCTATAACAATCATCCATTTGTTATCGATGAACAAAAAAGTTAAGATTCGTTAGGCGGCGTAATTAATCGTTCCACATTACTAAATGTTCGATCTAGTAACATTAGGTGCTGCCAAATTTCAGAAATCAAATTTATTTATTTTACATTTCGAAAAATCAAATTCTCTAATTAATACGACGGGATAATTCATGATCTAATTAACAACGTTAACATTTTCAATTGAAATCGCTTCAAGCGCAAGTATATTGTAGTAAAACTAATCTTCATGAATCAGGCGAATGTTTGACATGCAAATTCACAAACGTATTATACTATTCTACGTGGTGGCACACAGACTGACCAATCTCATCCAATCATCATTTCATGATGTTTGAAGCCACATTTTCCTGCAGATAAATACCAAACGACATAGAAATTTAGATTTCATGTTTTGTACGAATTTTTGTATTTTATTTCCTATAGAGTGCACTGTATTTCGTTATAATTACACAGCGGATTTGATGCATTTATAACAAAAATGTGTAGGTGTAATTTAAAACAGTAAAAACGTTAGAAAAATTAAAAAATACTGTTATATTATTTTCAATTTATTAAACATATTAAGAAAGAAAATAAATTTCCATTTCACTCCAGTTTGTTGTCCAGTTAAAATATTTGTAGTCCCAAATTAAATAAATAGAAGGAAATTTAATTTCAGTTTGATTTCAGTTTTATAAAAATTCAAAAATCGATTTAACCAACTCTCCTGGAAATACTAAAACTCAAAAACCAGTTGTTTTTAGAGTCAGTTTCCGTATAAATCGTATTAAAAGCATGCGAGTCATATTTCATATGTCGGAACCGCGGAATTTTTATTTGAATGCTTACGCGGAAATTGGTATCGAACCAGAGCGGGACAATGTTAATATCAGAAGTATAAGGCAATGTCTGCGGTAGGATTTCGAGCATCGCGTAATTAAAATTTCCGCGGCACGAAAAAATATTCGCTCCGACGAAGCCCCAGAGGAAATAGATCTTCCGCTGGAAAATAAATCAAAAATGTGGAATGAAATTATTCCCGGTAGCTAGGCTTCGAAGAAAAATCGATTTCGAAAATACACGAGAGCGCCGCGCGCACCGGCGCGGCGCTATAGCGCGCTATTCCTTTCGCGCGCGCGTCCATAAAGGTCGAAGTTTATAACCGAGGGAATTTTGCATTCGAAATGGTTTTCCCGACGAATCAACGATTTTCCGTGTATTGCGCGCGCGGCTCATAAATTGAGAAGAGCTTTTTATAATGCGTAGAACGTGTATCAGAGCTATTGAAAAATTGCTACGGTTGTTTGTTTAATAATGCCCGTTAGTTATTACGCGCGTCAAAAGGGAGATGGGAATGAGGGCTTTTTTGCGATGTACGGTGAATGCAGAGCGCTGCTGCAAATCCAACTGCAAAACAGGAATTATTACAAAAGCTTTATAAATCGTGGCTTCAAAATCCACGGCTTTGCGAACGACCGATGGGAACATTATAGTTTCGAAATCCCTTTTCACGTTCCATTCGGTAAAACCGGCGATAACGCGCAACATTTTCCAGTTCTGATGGACTAGGTATCGTTTCATGCTTAAATCCTTGCTCTGCAATTCTTTTTATGAACACGCAAAAATAGCTACCTAAATATATTCTTCAGTTGCAATTATATCAAAAATATTTCATATGCTGCTGGAACGGCAGCAGTGGACAAATACGCTTAGAGAAATATTTTTATACTAAAATAATTTTTTAGTGCTTTTAAGGTCACAAAAATTTAGAATTGATGCATTGGATGTACAAATTGTTAAAGATATTTACGTAAATCGACAAAATATCAAAACAATTTTTGAATAGAACTTGAATGCTTGAATTGATTTCTTTTTTATTTTCGTAAAATATCTTGTGTAGTATTAAATTGTAAACGTAAGTTCAGCAATACTATAGATAGCAAAAAAGTCGAATGTTTAATAAACATATTTTTGGTTCTATGACTCTCGTTATTTGATCGCCAGTACACTGCAGTTCATTTCCATTGAATTGCATACAAAATATTTTCTATATTCAGGCGGCTACCTTTAGATAGATTTAAAATAATACTTGGAAAAGAGATACATTCACGCCGACTGCATTTTTCACTGAATTTTGCGAAATATAAAATTAACTTCAACAAAATCCAGACTCGATTAAATCATAAATTATTAGGAGAATCGTGACGGTGATAAGTATGAATGGATAAAAAAAGTTCCAAAGAACGCAGCAGAGGTGTACAATCAAAATGAACAAGTATTATATTTAACTGTACCCGGGAAAATTTTTAATCAATCAGACTCGAAAAAAGAGACAATACCGTATGGGAGGGGTTGAACTGTTTCCACGAACAAATCACAGATTGTCTCGCTGTAATCTCAGGGACTGAAGTGTTCGGAAAGCTTATCAGCTGGGCGATTTGCATAAAATTACACGTTCGTTTCTTCCGCGTCGTAGCGAAACTTAAAATTTGTCCTCGCCGATGCCGTCGTTCAGATTGGCCGCATCGATAAAGCTCATCTCCAGGGAACCAACGGGGAAACTTTCGAAGATCATCTGGTTCGCTCTGAGATTTCCATCGAACCCAGCTGAAAATACACACCGGGACGCCGTTTCATGGCTTCGTGTGTTTCAATCTTCCCCTATTCTCTTTGCCTTCGCTCCGCTCTCTCGATTATCTAGGCAGTGAACGACGTGAGTGAATGTTTATTAGAACGCCCGGGCGTAATCGTGAATTGCTTAGGGATATACGATAGCCCACATCCAAAGACCATCTCGATGTTAGTGACTCTTCTATTTTCTGTTAGTTCCCTCGACGAGCTTTAATATTACTCGATTATAACGCTGGAATTATTAAATTTTTACTGATCAACTTCTGAGAGTTTTTCGATTGTTTTTACTAGTGAAAACATAATAAAATATAATAGTTGTAAGAATTGTAATATCGCCTTGTGGATGACTGAGTATGAGTGTGCGTGCGGTGGTTCATGTCATATTGTTAACGGTCATATATGTTTTAACAAATGTACGTTGCGTTGTGGTTTTGTCGGCAAAAACACCAACGAGCAGTTCCCCGCGAGCGAGCAACCGATAAACAATCATCGCGCCGTGTCGAGCCTCCTTACATACTTGATTTACGATTTAAACTAATATTTGATCCAGGCAAACACTAAATATTAGGTTGTCCTAAAAGTTTCTTTCACTGTGTGTACATTCCATATTGTTAGATAACATCAATTTATACGAATAACAAAATATTTTGTTCGTTAATGTCTTATTATTCCTTAAACTTCCACTTTCTTAACCATGCCATTGGTTTTCTTAAAAACTACTCTGAATTTGCATCGACTACATTAATCGAAAACGAAACGAATTTTCGGGACAATCTAATATATTCGTAAAAAACGTTGTGGCATATTTTGAGACAAGTACGCCATAAAAAGGAAACATTTCGAAATATTTTCAAAACAAAAACGAAAAAAACATTGTAAGCAGTTTAATATAGTGTGATCGATCACAGATGTAGAAATTTTTGCACCGCTAAGCTGACACGTCAAAAATCCGTGTACGAAGGGGTTGAAAGAAGAGATTTAAGCAATCACCATGTCAGAAATCCCAGAGAATTTCACCGACGAAATTCAACTCGTCCAGAAAACCAGTGATCCAGCACCATTTCTGGGGAACAATATCGCAACGTCGCCTAATTCATCCTATGGCAGCCTGGTTTTTCCTGGCCGGTGGTCGGTGCATCTAACGTTTAAAAAACTCCGTAAGACCGCAACGAGCGCAGTACGGCGCCGCTATAATCTTCCTAATTAGCGACGATGGTCTTTGTAGGCGGTTCCGGTCGTTGCGTTGTTTCCTTCCTGGCCACCCCGTGTGCCTTCCGACAACCCCCGTGGCAAAACTACCCCTGTTCTCGCATTTTATTCGCGAACAGCTCTCTCTCTCTCTCTCTCCCTCTCTCCGCTTTGAATTCGTCGGGTTTCAAACAGTCCGCGACGACGTCTGACGGGCAAACGAAGCTGAAGGATGTTGGGCTTCAGTGCCTTAAATATTTCCTTACGCTCTCGTCTCGCTAATTTCTTTGGGCTGGCAACAAAATACCCTGGCCGAGGGTTGCAACGTTCAACCCCGTGCACGCACCCGACCGGCTCTCTCTCTCTCTCTCTCTCTTTCTCTTCGGAGGCCCCGGCACTTTTCTTCCTCCTCTTCCTGTTTGTTCTTTTGCTCTTTGCCCGCCGACCGTCACGGTGCACCGTAAGGAATGAATTATTACTTACCGCCGACGCGTCCGTGCCTCTTGCCTTCGTCGAGGCGCAGCAGCGCAATTTTTGCGCATACGTAACGAACCGTGAAATTAGTTTTTCCATGCGTAAGCCGACGGGTAAGCTGACTCGTAATCCGATTGGCCCGTCTTCCGATCTAACAACGTTGCGGAGACCGCTTAAAACGCCACCCTAAACGCCCTTCTCGCCACGCACGTGCTATGGCACTCGCCAATTGCTGCGTATTCGTTAAAACCCTTCCACAGTGTTCGAGAGAATGCTGAAAAGTGGAATTTTTGAAGTGTTGACCTTTTGGCAACTCCAAAGACTCCTTTTAGAAATAATTACGCGGCGCGTATATTATTAATAATGACTTTATTGAACGTTTAACAAAAGTGAATATAATAGAAGAAGAAAACACGTGGTGTCACGTCGATTGCCCGGTCGGAACTAACTAAAGATTTTAAATCTAGATGAAACAATCGAATCGCCAAATCGCAAGGCGCATTCCGACGGGCTACCGTCGAGGCATAGAGTATGAAAAGCTTATATTTCAATAGGAAGTACACGCAATCTGAAAATTTTTTGTTCAATATTTCTTCGTCGTGTTATGTCTTACTTTCCAGACTTACCCTGGAGATACACTGACTCCTATTAATATTGGGACGCTGTTAACAAAACGATAAGTTTTTTGATATTCGACTATACGATTTGAACTTTTTTGAGAAGTTAGAGCAACTAGTTTACTACATGATGTGAAAAGAATTTTTGAAAGAAATTGCAATTGGTCGGAATTGTAGAGAAAATACTAAAAGTTGCATTTTACAACTTTTTTTTGTGGGTCTATATTGAAAATTTAAAAAATACGTTTTGTAGATCTGTGTCAATGAAAGAAGTAAGAATCCTTAGATTTAATGCAGTTAGAGTCTGAAAATCGTGAAAACTGCGATTTTTACCATATTTAAACTTTGTAGCTCAGTGCAATGTTGACCGATTTTGACGAAGTTTTCGGAATACGTTTAATTGATACAGTTCTACGAAACCTGTTTTCTAAATGTTCAATATAAGTCCACATAAAAAAGTTGCAAAATATAAGTTTTAGTATTTTCTCTGCAATTCCGACCAATTGCAATTTCTTTCAAAAATTCGTTTCACGTTACATAACCCAGTTGTATGGTCCAATATTAAAAAAGTTATCGTCTTCTTAAGAGTGTCCAAATATTAGTGGTAGTTACTGTAAGTAAACTAACCTACTCGTTCCTGAATGACTGTGTGTTAACGATTTAAGAAAAGGGCACATTTTTAAACTGCTTGTGTAGTAGTTGTACGATTGTTTATAATCTGTATTGCATTATGTGAAGTACCATAATGTATTGAAACGTCTGTACAGTACTGCAAAATAATCTCTCGAGATTCAAATTGTATTAATAAAAAAAAAAATTTCTTCTAGGATACGAAAAATAACGACGGTATTCAAAAGTTTTCGTTTAATTGATTTTAATCCTTAATAGTCCGGAAGTATTTCAAGTTTACTTGAACTGTCGTTCCGTTTTGTTTTATATTAATATTATACATCACATATATGTTCTCATATTGTTGGGACATGGATCGTGTTGGAAACTATATACTTTATTATTTGTTGTAACAGAAAACAGAGCGATCGCCAACCGTCGAGCGATCGTCAACAGTCAGGCGATCGTCAACTTGTTCAAGCGATCGCCCTATGGCCAAATGCCGCGGTGTGCGTCTTTCGTTAAGTCAGTCCTTCGACAGTCGCTGTACCTTAAACATCGTGTCGCGAGGCTCCACCGATGTATTACTAATAATACAATAAAGTAGCACTCTGGTTAACCACTTTGTTCTCATGGACGTGTTATCACGCGACGCCAATAGCGTTCGTATAAGGTCACAGACGCGTTAAGACGCGACGCCGATACTGTTCGTACAGATCACAGACGCGTTATCACGCGACGCAATACCGCTTCCTAGGTGCCACGGACGTGTAAACACGCGAAATAATACCGTTCGTTCGATGCTACACACGACATATCTCGCGTGCTTATTTATTAGATTAAGTGCTTTAATTCGAAAAATTATTCATTCTGGGAACGCTGTAGGTAAAGAAAAATATTGATTTCAGGATATTTTTAATTTATTGTTTCTGTGTATGATATAATTCAAAACATGGAACTGCACATAACGCAACATCACAATTTGCACAATAGAAATAAGCGGCGTCCTCAGACGGATCAAAGACAAGCCCGCGTGTTTGCACGTCCGTGGCACCTAGGAAGCGGTATTCCGTCGTGTGATAACGCGTCTGTGATCTGTACGAACAGTATCGGCGTCGCGTCTTAACGCGTCTGTGACCTTATACGAACAGTATCGACGTCGCGTCATAACACGTCAGTGAGAACGAAGTGGTTAACGTTACCAACGGGCTTTATCCTTGACCACTGACATCCGCATAAAAATCTAATAACTACATTATTCAATAAAAATGATAAAATAAATAAAACTTTTGTCGTCATATAAGCATCATTGGACCCAGCAAACAAAAGTGCCATGACGCTTATATCTGTAATTGTAATGAAAAACGCCACATGTCACAATTTCAAAAAATTCGAGTTTATGCGTCAATTGAGCTTTAGATTATACGATTTACGTATACACCAGAAAAAAAGTCATGAAAAATTCGAAAGGTTCAAAAAAATAATGTAATTTAACCGATGTCCTATACAAAGAATCAGTGATCAGAACTTGAAACGGCAATATGTCGAAAGTGAATGTGCGTGACATGCGGCGTTCTTCCTTACAACCACAGATATGACGGCATTGGTCGGTTAAGAGTTAAAAGTACCACGTTTGTTGGAACCATAGCTTTATCTATGGTACGACTCGAGCAGAATTGAAAGCAAGATAATCGTCTCACCGGTTGTTTTCTTTTTTCGAACAACAAGCCTAGCTTTGCCTGGGTCGACACCCTTTCTTAGGCTACGTGACGCGCTCATCCTCTCACCGCCGCGCCATAATCTCTCGGCAGCATCGTTCACGTAGACCGTAAGATCACGGCGTACGCGGCATAATGATATCTCGCGGCGCGTTTTTGCTGGGGGAAAATTTATAGCGAGGTAATAGAGGGCAAATTAGAACCACATGACTGGCTGCGCCATCAATCTCCTTGGCCTCGGCTTTAAGCGTGCTTCTTCCGGCTTCAGGGAATAAACTAAACTTGTCGCGTGCCTCTCGTCACCCTGAATTCCTGGCGAATCTGCCCCTCGACCAATGAAAATCTTCGCCCCGCCTTCGTTATCTAATTACTCTGCTCTTATCTGACAATTATACAGATTAGGGTTCACCTCTGATTCCTGTGATCTTGAAATATGTTCTCAAGGTCAGCACTCCCTTGTAATTTCGCTTACATCCATTGGCGCAGGCATTTGAAAACTGCTTCCGGAAAATTTAACTCGATGCAGAGACTCTAAAAAGTAGACCACTTGCGTTTAATATCATATTTTCCATTGTTTATTGCCCGCGGTTGATAAAAAATGATCGTTCGGACCTTAGATGTATATTCACATGCAAAGTGTCGACTAAGGAAATGAGGGTTCTTTCCTCTTTGATTGAGAAAAAACTAAAGTTTTCAATATCAATAGTGGACGGTATTTTTCAATGTAAGCTACAAATTCGCGACGTGTTATGTACAGGGTGTATAAAAATTATATGTCACGAATACCATGGAGGGATTCTATACCTCTGGATCGGTGGAGATCTGTTAAAAAATTGGACCGCAAAATTGACCTTGACCCCTTCTTTTAAGGTTAACAAATTTTTATTGTATTCATCGCAAGGAACAAAAGTCTCAAAGGATCAATGGATCTCAAGTGAACCGTTCTCTTTAAAAACGACTTTGAAGATTCGTGAATGAATTTCTTCTATGTGTCTACAGGGTTTCCAAAAATGATATAAACGTGTAGAGAATGATTCTACATGAGAGAATAAATTGAAAATATAGAATAAATTTTTTTCGTTTGACGCCTGGTTTTCGAGAAAATTGACTTTTAAAAATCCGTCAAGTTCGCGTGCCTAACGTTTGGAACAAGTAGAATTAGTAGGTCATGAACAGACGCGTCAAATGATTGCCATTCAAGAGCACGCGTGTTCGCTGAATTTTCAAACACTAACTTCTCGAAACCGAGGCGTCAAATGAAAAACATTTATTCTCATGTTTTCAATGAACCTTTCACTAACATATTATCAATTTATTTTCTCATGTAGAATCATTCCCTCTACGTTTATACCATTTTGGGACACCCTATAGGCATATGAAAGAAATTAGTTTATGAAACGTCAAAGTAAATAAGAGAACGGTTGACACGAGACCCATTGTTCCTGTGAGACTTTTACGATACAATAAAAAATTGTTTAACCTTAAAAGAAAGGGTCAAAGTTAATTTTGCGGTCCATTTTTTTAACTGATCTCCACCGATCCAGAGGTATAGAATCCCTCCACGGTATTCGTGACATATAATTTTTATACACCCTGTACAGAGTTGGAACCCAATTGAGGGAAGTCCCAAGTGTAGCCGAACGCAAGGCTCAGGACTCCCCACTATGTTTGGATTTTTCTCTCTTCCTAAACTCGAAATGTCTCCTGGTTGGTAAATGCAAAAAGGGGGTGGACGGCGACGAAAGCTCAAGATGGGCCAGAAGTGCAGCTTGGAGGACCCAGGACATCTGGAAAACCCATAAAAATTGCGAAACGTTGCCAGGGCCTGATTCTTGGGAAATCCGGCGATCCTGGCAATCAGCACGCACGAGAAAGGACAAAGCAGAAAGGGCTCCGGTATTTTTATGACATGGGCCTAAGCAATTTCGAGGGTTGCCGTTACGCCTTGAGATGGAAACGACTGGGCCATAGCCCAAATTACAGTGACAAGGCCACTCCGTACCTAAAGCTAACAATTCTACAGTGTAACATCACAAGAGCGTAAGGCAATGCCCATGCCATCACCAGATGCCCTAAGCTGGCCTCAACATCCATATCAAACGCAGCGAGTGCAACATTTTCTTCAGTCTGTGTGTCGAAAGAAAATTTCCCGGCAACGTCGGACAGCGGTAACAAATTTCACGGCGATTAAAATCGATGACCCGGTCCCTGATCTATATAATTACCAGTTATCTGTAGACCGGAAATCACCGCTCGTACCTCATAACCGGCTCTACCGTGTGCAATACTTTCTTGCGCGGCAGCGGCGTGCTCTCCCGGCCCCGCGAGATTTATCGTCGCATTTTCTTCCGGCTACGGAGAAACGAGTTTTCTTCTGTGTTTTGGGTTGCCTAGCTCTCCTTATTCGCCTTGTTTCCTGCAACACGATGATAATAATAATGGCGGTGATGAATACAGGTAGACGGCGATATGAAACTATGAAGCAACAAAGAAATTAGGACTGATGCGCCGCGGCCTCGACGAGTGGCCTTGTGCCGGAGAAATATTCTGCGACCACACAAAGCCACGACCTTAAAGGGGTTCTGCGACGATTTCAGGAAAAAAGGTTTCTCTTTCTTGCGGCTTTGCATTTCAAGAGATGCAACTACAGATTTTCAAGAATTACCAAGGACTTTGTTTTAAATCTTTTTTGACTCTGCTAAATTGTAGCGATATTGGGTTTTTAATTGGATGACCCTCGACATCTCAACATTGCACAACGAATTTATGAATACAGCTGGACCAATGGTAGGGATACAACAAGAGGTGACACTTATAAAGAAAACGACTTTTTTGAGAGAGACAACCCATACTACCAATTTAAAGGTCCATTCGGTGAAGATCGGTAAACTTTGGCAATGCTTGTTGAATGCTCGTGTATACAGGGTAGTCCGTTTAAATAAGGTCATCTAAATATCTCTTCAGGTTATCGTGATGCAAAAAATATTTGTTACGTAATGTGCATGATGTCAATGGAACAAATATCTGGCAAGAATATGTTTTTTCCGAAGTTATCAAGGTCATCGGTGTTTTTTGGTACATAACTACATTTTTTTATTGCATCGTGTAACTGATCGAAAAATACATTCAAATATGTATAATACATGACCTTGAAATGACCTTGATCTTCGAAAATTAAAGTTTTTATTCACCATAAAGTATGATGAGTCTGTGAAGTTAAAATTATAACAATATATATATTTTTAAGTAATATGTTGTCAGTATATACAATAATAATTTATTTGTAATAAACATTCTTGTAATATCGCCGTAATGGGTATTCTTAGAATATATTTTCTACCGTTTTTATTTTATTATATTCCTTCTGTTTGAACTTTTCAATTTTGTATAATTAACGTAAATACTTCGAAAATCAAAGTCAATCCTTCACAATTGTGTCTGTCTAAACGAGAAACAAAGAAAAACGAAAATTTGCACAAATGTTGATACATTCATTTCGTATTTATTTGTGATGACTTATGTATGTACATAAGAATACGAAACATAAACAATCTACGCACTTGTTTCATCGACGCAATCTCGCAAATTAAATTGCGAATAAATAAAAGTCAATAAGCAACCTCTATTCCCGGCATAATTCATCAAATCGCTTATTGACGACGGCCGTATCTCACAAAAGTTAAAGGGTTAATAAATCTCACATTCTAAATTAAGATAAATAGACTTGTAATTATTAGATATTGAAAAAAGAATATTAAATCCAGTTGATTTAAATTTCCTGCAATCAATTCGAAGGGACAGTCAAACGAACGACATCAAAGGTACCGCCCGCGCCCGGAGTATCGCCTCTTGTTATATCACTACTCTTTGTTTGGATCACAGTTGGGAATTTTGCAAACAAAGACAATTTGATTAATGATAAATTTTACAATGATATTTCCTAATTAAACAAGTATTATAAAAATAGCTCGTTCCACACTTATTGAACTCATCTCCTACGCGAATCTCTGTAAGAGACTGCCAAACTGTGGGCGCGTCAAAGAATGAATCTCCGAAGAAGGAGTTATTCGGTATCGGAGGCGTTTGGTTTTGACAGCCACTTAAGGACAGAAACTCCGCGGAGCTTTCGCTTGCCAAGACTGATTAGGTATTACAGTTATGCGCCCGCGAACGGCAGTAATCGGTTTTACGGAGGCCAGACTGCGCCGAGCTCCGATTGAATTGATACCCATTGACAAATACGTTTAAAGAGCGTCTACTTGGACCAATCGAGCCAATAATTTATTCGTCGCCGTTATCCCGTCGCGGACACACTTTTACACGGCTCGTATTTCCGGGAATGGCTCCTGGAGATTCATGGGGGCTTCGAATAAAAACGGAAAATGGAGAACCTCGACAGCGGCGACCCACGCCACGGTATGAATACTCATGTCGCATTGCGCGACGATTACTTCCCTACACGCATGCTTAATACTGGTTTGCAACGGTGGCTCTGTGTTGCACGCGTGAAACCATTTAGAAGGAAATGCAACTAAAAACCGAGCTTGATTGTAGCGAGTACCGACCGCGTTTCTTTCCCGCGTTTTCCTTCGCGGGGAACGTTACACGAGCCGCGGATCCCCCGCGTCTGGAAATTGCCGGCATTTCTTACGACTCGTTGAATCCTAATTGTTTCCACATGCAGTCGCCATGGCCGGGAGAAAAAAATCCCTCAGCTCGTTCCGCTGAGATTTCCAGCGAGAGCCGAGCTACTCCGCGGGCCATTTAAGCCGTAAACGCGGTAAATAAATATGTTTGCTGGAACCTTATCGATCCCGTTTTTCGTTGCAATTTAAACGGCGGTGCATGGAACTTGATCACCTCGTACAACTTCGAATGTAGAAAATTTTTTTTTATAAAAATTGCATAGTTTGCAGTAGCAACTTGCGTGACGTATGTAAGAAAAATTGTTTAATTCTGAGATACTTTGGCCGCTAATGGGAGCACTGTTTTCTTGGATTAAAATTAGTCCAGATTATTTTTTAAACCGCTCGTGCAAATCCCTCAAACGCTTTTTAATCCGCAGTTTCATTATTTGTAAAATCCGGACTCCATTGTTGTCAGAGATTTCAGTAGGATTCCGCTGTTGTGAAGGATTTTACTAAAAATCCGTATTTCATTGCTGTCATACATTTTCATAAAACTGGAATTCCATCGTCGCCGATGACTTTAATAGAGCACGGATTGCATTGTTGTCGGATATTATTCGAAAATTTATTCTTCCAGGAATCGCTTGGCGGTTAACTCGGTATACCGTAGAACGAATTTTCCGTTCTACGACACGCGATTTTGTACAACGACGGTTCCGGAGTGTGTTCTTAACTACAACCCCAGCGGAAATGAACGATAATGAAGGTGAGGTACGTTGACATTAAATTGAACGCGAAAAAGAAGCAACGACAGCGTGCGGAAAAGGAGGGAGGGGTTGGGAGGCGAAGGGTGGTTACCCCCTCCGAAGGCAAATGCGTTGCGTGCTCGGTTTACGTTTTCTACCGGTACGAAGGCAACGGTAATATAGTAGACACTATAACGTAAGGCGAACGATACATTATGCTACGGTTCCCCGAGAAACAGAGGGAAAGAAGTTGACGAAATTACGACCGGCGATAAATCATCTCGTAAGCTCGGGTCCGGGCACGTAGAATCAAGAAAAATGCCTAGCCTAACCGTTTCGTCTCCTCTCTTCTTTTTACATTATTTTTCCCTTTGAACGTTTATCAGGCAACGTTTCCTTAATCGATGCACGAGGGACCGGAGTATATAAATTTCGCCGAGTGAATCTTGTAACAAGGGAACAGATTGCCGCTGTACTTTATGACGGGGGACAGAAATAGAATGACACGGGAGAAGTTGCATGGCACGGCGGACAATAGTATTTATTACTATCATTTTTATCTGGAAGTTAATACCCGGAAATTATTAGCTTTAATCTATTCGGGAATACAACGCGCTCCAGTTCTTCTTATTCTTTGCTCTCCCTTTGCTGTTGTTACCAAATTTATTCTACCGTTCTCTTTCGTTTCGTTAACTTTAAATGCTAATACACTTATACAGGGTGCGGCCGAATAACATGTACAAGCGGGCACGAGGTGATTCCTTATGAAAAAATAAGAGAAAAAAATATAATAATTTAGGATATCGTGCAGATAAAATAAATGTTGAACAACACGTGTGTTATGTATTAACAATTGTTTAATACAAAAAGTCTACTATAAATTGAGGAAACAATAGCGTCGCGTTAGCATAGCACACGAAATACGCGCGACGAATGTTGCTAGCTTTCTGCCAGCTCAAGTAAAAGGGGGCCTAATATAACCCTGCAACGACGTCCCAAAAACCGTTAAAATAAGGAGAGGAACTTTCCATCCTTGAAGATACAAGGAGAGAATTTCCTCCCCCAAGACGCTACATATGGGGACATCGTTGAGGAACTGCAACGGTCGGGTCGAGGTTCTGGTAAATGTCAACTAAATGACCAAAGCCTAGAACCCGACCACCTACGGCGTGCACCTCGCGTCCGAAAATTCCCTCTTTCCCTCGCACAGCATCCGCTACAATAACATTTTTTCATCCGAAGCTTCGTTTCCGAGGACACCGAGTTTGATAATGCAGCGAATATTACGTACTATTAGATAGGAATCGCCCGACACGTCTGATCATGACCGACCTATTCTACTGCCTGCGTATACAAGAGCACGAGAATCCGACGGATCTTTAACCGCGATTTTTCCGAAAACCATGCGTCACACGAAAAAATGTTATTCCTTTTTTTCGATTAATATTCACTTGTAGAATCACCCCCGCTGGTACATGTTATTCGGCCGCACCCTGTATACTAAAGTAGCGCGTTCGCCTGAACCCGACCTCGCGTTTTGAAAGGCCCCGCGGTCTATAAAAACTCATCAGACATTTTGCAAGATCCGACGTAGCAAACTCAATCAATTTTGGTAACGTAATCAAAGATTTTGCGGCGAAAAAAGCGAGAAAAATTATTTAATATTCATCTTACAAAAAATGTAACATCCTTTGAATGTACTTATAATAAATAATTCCTTATTGTGAAATTTAAGTACAGGATTTGAATGTGTATTCGACCCCGCAAAATTTTTGAACCGGGCCCCGCAAAAGGTCACACCGGCTCTGCGTATAATTATACAGGGTGTCCCAAAATTCCTACAGCTCCCGGAAATGGGAGGTTCCTGGGGTGATTTGAAGCAACATTTTCCTTTGCAAAAATGACCGCCGGGGCTTTGTTCAAAAGTTATTAATCAAAAACACTGACCAATCAAAGCGTGACGTAGAGGCGTGTTGGCAAAGATGGTTCGGCGCGCCAAGCGGATCTCCTCGCTGGAGCGTTAGCGGTCCACCGCGAAGAAGAAGTGAACAAGTGAAGGGGTAGAAATTTTGAATTATGTATTGTAAAAACTCACTTATTTAGCCGTAAATCCATTTGCTGCTTGGAAATGTGGGTCACTGGCCCACTCAGTGACGAACTATACAGCTGGCCTCAGGTATACGACAGAGCCGAACGGTAAGGGACGTACGGTTAGGTCAACGAACCGCACAGCTGGTGATGAATAGTAGGTATACGACAATCTAAGGCACAAGGGATGCGCGGTGAAATCACAGATCCAGACCTTCACTTTCACTGTTCAAACGATAAATAAATCGTATGATTCTTTCATACAGACGCCATGAAATTTTTCCACACTCGCGATCACTGTTCACACTTGTCTATGCACTAATAACAATTCCAATATCACTTGTATCGCAGCACAAATCACAATAATGAGGTAATGAAATCAGTAGACTACGATTTCCATGCATTTGTAGCAAAAATGAGTAGGTGCAGTTTAAAACAGTAGAGAGATTAAAATAATTAAAAACTCCAATGTCTTATTTTTAACTTACTCACATGATTAAAGTAGAAATTAAATATCTGTTGGACTCCTGTTCCTTGCAATAGCAGTAGTTAACTTTTATTTTGCATAAAAACCCGAAGTTTAGTGATTATCACTATTAAAAACACACATACTAGCAACCGTGAGTTTTGAACTGATAACTCTCTGCAGATGATATCTCTACCACGGCTCGAACGACACTGATTGTACACGAGATTTTTCTGAAAAGTCTACGGAGGTCGTTATGTGTGTCGAAAATGTACGCTGTAGCACGCTTACAAAAACGACGGGATGGATAGACGAAAAACAGGATAGGAGAAGGACCGCTGTAAGACTAGAATTTATGGCAATCACATGTTTCGCTATTCCTGCAGATTGGTACGCAGAGTCAATGCGTAACTGTTCGAAAACGTTGTCCGTCCTTCTTTTAGAAAGTTCCTCAAGAGAGGTGTAGGACAATAGGCACCCTTGCGGCTGTCGGACCTGACTTTTCTACCTCTTGGTGGGTAAAAGGACGGCAACGTTTTCGAACAGTTACGCATTGACTCTGCGTACCAATCTGCAGGAATACCGAAACATGTGATTGCCATAAATTCTAGTCTCACAACTGTCCTTCTCGTATCCTGTTTTTCGTCTATCCACCCCATCGTTTTCGTAAGAGTGCTACAGTGTGCATTTTCGACAAGCATTACGACCTCCGTAGACTTTTCAGAAAAATCTTGTGTACCGCGGGTTTTTATGCAAAATAAAAGTTGACTACTGCTGTTGCAAAGAACAGGAGCTAAACAGATATTTAATTTCTACTTTAATCATGTGAATAAGTTAAAAATAATACATTGGAGTTTTTAATTATTTTAATCTCTCTATTGTTTTAAACTGCACCTACTCATTTTTGCTACAAATGCATGGAAATCATAGTCGACTGATTTCATTACTTCATTATTGTGATCTGTGCTGCGATACAAGTGATATTGGAATTGTTATTAGTGCATAATTACGTGGTGACAAATGTGAACAGTGATCGCGAGTGTGGAAAAATTTCATGGCGTCTGTATGAAAAAATCATACGATTTATTTATCGTTTGAACAGTGAAAGTGAAGGTCTGGATCTTTGACTTTACCGCGCATCCCTTGGGCCTTAGATTGTCGTATACCTGACGCCAGCTGTGTAGTTCGGCACTGAGTGGACCAGTGACCCACATTTCCAAGCAGCAAGTGGATTTACGGCTAAATAAGTGAGTGTTTATAATACATAATTCAAAATTTCTACTCCTTCACTTGTTCATTTCTTCTTCTGGACCGCTAACGCTCCATCGAGGGGATCCGCCTGGCGCGCCGAACCATCTTTGCCAACACGCGTGTAGGTCGCGCTCTGATTAGTCAGTGTTTTTCGTTAATACTCTTAAACGAAACCCCGGCGGACATTTATGCAAAGGAAAATGTTGCTTCAAATCATCCCAGGAACCTCCCATTTCCAGGAGCTGGAGGAATTTCGGGACCCCCTGTATAAGTATACTAAACCTACCGGTCAAAGCAACGGTTGCAGATTCTTTATTTCATGATAATTGAGATTAAATATATGTAGTAGAGCAGATATTATAATATGAACCACAAAAAGTTCAAATAAATTTAATCTGATTATTCTTTGAATGCAAAATCTACCAGCTACTTGTAAAGTTCGGTAAGGCTTAGTGTTAAGTCAGTGTAGATTTATTTTTCATACCTTCCGTAGGTACACTGGGTCGTTTATGCCTGGAGCTATTTTTTTACTGTTTTTAGCTTTCAAAAAATCTGAGAAAATTCTTCAATACTGTTATTGGTACAAAAATTAAAATTTTACTGATTAAATTCGTAAAAACGAGCGTGTCCCCTCCCTTCCCTTTGAAAGGATTCAAAAGTGAAATTTTCCCAGTGTGCCCATGTAGAGTTAAATTGCACTCACTCGTTTTTATTTGAAATCCGTAGTCTATTCATTAGTCATGTAGTACATTGTCGAAATGTTTTCGTGGACCGCGGTCCCTTCTCGTGTACAGTCGCCCTTAGGACCGTTATGGGGGTTCTCCGTCAAATCAATCTGGCTCGATCGAGCCGTTCCACCGGTCATAATAGAGGCGTTTCTTCCGACGTGTTTCCGTTCAATTCTTTTCCGAATTTACGCCTTAGACGATCCCCGTTTTCTCCGCCGCTCGGCCGTCTACCCTTACGGTTAACCTCAGGCTGCCGGTTCAGGTTAAGGGTGGGAAAAACACGAGATGGTCAGCACGAGGCAACATAGAAGGGAATACCCTTGGGTTCACGAGGTGGCTGAGGGGTGGAACGAAGCCGAGTGGAAATTGCCACTACGCAAACTTGCTCGCAGGATCGGCTAAAGGTCTTTTTATAACATCCTACGATTCGCAGGTGTGAGCAGGTGTTGGCAAGGCACGCCCGGAAAATTTACACTGTTAATCGAATTACCGATGTTCGGATTGCGACAACAAATACTGGCTATTGGTGATTTTTTATGGGAACATGTTACCTCATTGTTAGAAAATTAGGTCGAGCAAGAGATTAACCCTTCGTACTCTAATTGCTACTCTGAGGCAGCAGTCAAAATTATTATAGAATAGATACAGTGACACAAGCTGAACAATTCTTTTTAACAAAGGATATTAATTTCTGTTTTGCGTGGAAACATGGTTTAGTTCTTTATTGAAAAATGTTTGTACGAACTGATAGAAATTAATTTTTTACTATTACTTTGCTAAATTACAAGCTTACCAAGCATACAAATTTTTCGAATAATTAAAACATCGATTATAAAAGAAAATTGTACTAGGTACTGTGTAACCGGTTCAGCAAATCGAATTTTGTAAAAAATTTTTAATTAAAATAGTCTGTGCAATTTTTCTGTTATGGACACCTATTCCATCGATACCTGTAACGGCGTTTAAAATTTTGCAAGCGCTGTTTCCGAAACTTGTTTACGAACGAGTTAATCAATATTTCTGAAAAACCAATGCACCAATTTAGCTAGTCACAGTTCACTTTTTATAAATGAAAGAGCAAACAATTTTTAGCGAAAATTGTGTTTTCCGGATCAAAGAACTATGATTTTCCCAAAAACGAAAAATTGATAGTTTCCGAGCCAACTGGTACGGACACTAGATTTCTCTTGGTTTAATATGTATGAAAAAATTATCTTTACATCGTTGAAAGCATTCAAAACTTTTTTCTTGAAACCTTGAAAGTTCTTGGAACCTTTTCAAGAGACGCTGAGGCAACTTTTGAGAGCCTTGATTCACTTAAAATCGAATGTTCTGTATAAAAAGAGGACTGCGTCATAATGTTTCAATCATTCGATTGGCACTGATACATAAAACCCGAATTTTCTGTTTTAGGTAAGCAACGTCCTCCCCTTGGTTCATATCAAATTCATTGACCAGGCAGGTGATTGTAAGTAAAAAAGAATTGGATACAGATCCGCAATCTATACTGATCCTTATAGATTGGCTATTTTTTACTGTTCCATCGAACACAAAGAAATCCATTCCACTCTGTTAGTTTGACACTGTAGATTACCCGAGAGTCCCCGCCTCGAGCGCTCAAACCGTTGACACAGAAGACTTCCTCCCAAAAATAGTCGCATTTTTCACAGTGTTGCATCCGTGCGTTGCTGTCCCGAAGACTGTACAAGAGCGTGTGCAGTTCCGCTCGCAATTTTTCGGTTTGGAGGCGAGTCTGCGCCGCAATTTGCATTTTTATCGCGTCGTACTTTCAACGAATTTACGCGAATTATAACGCCGGTGTGTCGCGGCCGCGCTGCGTTACAATGAAATTTACACCTGGCCTTCCTATTACGTTCACGGTCCCTAGTTCACCCATGGAAGAAACCAGGCCAGTGTGATATTTCCAGCATGAATTGACGACTCTCTGTGGTGGCCAATAAAAAAAGCCAGTTTTCTAATTACACTCCAACGTCAATTCTGCGTTCCAATAATTTATTAGTAGGTGCAACGCGTTAAGAAGCCGGTTCTCTAAATAAAACTCGGAGATTGTAGGCGGTACGCAAAAATGTTTCTGACGAAAGTTTTAAGATACAGAACATGAGGACAGTATTTGCTTGACATTGTAGTAACCTTGACATGTTCTACAAAGTCCAGGAAAACCTACCAATACACTTCGGTTTTTGAGACATTTAGTGGTTAACACGTTGATGATGTGGCCGTACTTTTACAGTCGTATTTGTACCACAGGTGGTACACGTGAACATGTTAAACTTTAGTTTGAGGGTCCAAAAATTTTCTACTTTTAAAAATATAATTCTATAGATTTCTACGAGAAAATGTCAAAAATAAAAGTTTTAATGGCCGGAGTTCACTGATGCAAAAGTTCTACATGTGTAAAGTTGGCAGAGTTCACGAGTTTTTCGCTTGGATAAGTCAACGGTAATTATAGCATTCGAAAAAACTTTGTGGGCAAACTATTTTGTCCAAATATGTATTTCCATTTTACAAAATTGTGGAACGAAGACAAGTGCAATAATTCTTTCTGTCTAAGAAAATTGTTTTCCGAGTGTCAAATAATCAACATCGAGACCTTTTCGATAATGGGACCATTATCAATGTTCCCATTAACCAATGTTCCATTTATTCGTTTGCATTAACACAATAATGTTTTGCTGAAATTTACTATAAGACCGGCGATTTTAGACAATCAATAAATCATGCTTATCGCCAAAACGAGAAATCTCGTTCCGGGTTGCCAACGTACAGTGCCTCCATGAAATATTTCAACACTAAATACGCGATTCTCGAAAAATTGTCAATACTTAAACAGTAATAATTTCGTAAAAAATGACCACTCGATCATAAAATTTGACTCATTCTAAAGCTAAAAGCCTCTACTTTAAAAATCCATCGTTCATTTTGTTTCAAGATCTTTTTTTATGACGTAGCGAGCGAGAAATTGAAGATGCGTTTCTTATTGAAAATTATACACATTTAAATGTCTGTGATGACTTTGAAAAATTTTTCTTGTGACTGAAACCAACATACATTTCAAGATTGAAGCTTTCTCCTTACAACGACACCTTAAAAATTGATGTACAATTTTTTTTAGCCGTTTCATCGAGATTCGAATAAGAGCTGTTTCGTCAACTTTGCATTAGTATAAGTTACACCAAGGGAGCTATATACGATCGAACTTTTTCCTTATTTTTGTTGCATAAAACAGTGAAAAAATCGGACATCAATTTTGAAGGTGTCGTAAAGAGAAAGCTTCAATCTTAGGATCTATATTGGTTACAGTCACAAGAAAAATTTTTCAAAGTCTTCACAGGCATTTGAATATGTATAATTTTCAATAAGAAACGCATCTTCAATTTCTCGCTCGCTACGTCATGAAAAATGATCTTGGAATAAAATGAACGATGCATTTTGAAAGTAGAGGCTTTCAGCTTTAAAATGAGTCAAATTTTATGATCGAGTAGTCATTTTTTACGAAATTATTACTGTTTAAGTATTGGCAATTTCTCGAGAATCGGGTGTTTAGTGTTGAAATACTTCTTGGATGCACTGTATGTCGAATGAAAACGAGAAATCTCGTTCCCGGTCGTCAACTTATGAACAACATAAAATAATCCAGATGCTTGTTACACGTAGAACGCGAGTTCGTCTCTCGGTGTTCCACCAGGCAGGAAATGTGGGTTAAACGGTGCTACATCCAGCATGAGTTCAGCCCACGGCTGGCAGCAATCGGCGAAACGACAAGCCGCGCGTGTCCGACTAATTAGGGCCGCCTAACCGCGGCCACGGCCGAAAGGAACGAACCGGAAGCGCGTCGATACCAGGGACGAGCCTTTTATCGCTGCCAATTTTCGAGCCCGCGCTTTTTCCGATTTCACGGTGAAACGCCGCCGTTCGACAATTTACCGTCCGAATAAATGTCCGCGCCTGCCGCGTAACAAGTGTATTACCGATACGCTCGCAAAGCTTTTTTCTTTTTTTGCTCCCGCGAACCGTGTTTTGTCTCGCTTTTGCGATACGAGGCGCCGAATTCCCGTGGCAAAGTAGTGTTTCCAATTTCCCCGGGCAAATTAGTGAACGGTTTCATGCCGAAGTGACTCTAATTTTAAGAAGCTGGAAATCGTGTTTTCGAATTGTCCGGCTGGTGTGCTGATTGGAATTTTAGTTGGCAATCCTGAGAAATTAAAAATAATTGTTTGGCCTTTGAATAAAATTACTAAATTCCTTTCTTGAAATTCAAGAATTAAACCATGGTGAAATACAAGTTCAAAACAAAATCATTCGCGTAATTCACAACTAATTAAACGATATTCAGAGCACGCTATTTATACGGAATCGATGCAAAATGTATTAAAATAATATGAGGGAAGGGTAAGAAATAAATTTAATAACTTCATTTGGAGTTGACTGACTGATATAGAGCAATATTTTTGATACAGTAAGTGAACTGCCGATTTTATAGATTTATCTTGTGAAACATGACATATTTAAAAATATTTAATTAGATTTTTATGGTCGTTGTAATATAGTAACACCTCGGTCGAGTCTCCGGCAGTGTAGACACACTTTTTACGATTCTATTTTTCATAAATTAGCTTGTAAAAGCTCATATGTATAACATTTGCATAAAGATTAGCGGTCTAATGATAAGGTTTACAACATGAAACATTTTGTGGATTTATTTATTAGCTACAGAATTATGATTGCAATAATGTAAAACTGTTATTAGACTGTGGATATCTACCCGAGTATTAATTATTGCTGCATTGTATTCATAGATTGAAATCGAAATTCCATATTAATTGTTCTATCGGGGTCAAAAAAATATGTAGTAAAACTTGTGTCAAATGTTAATTAAACAATACATTACACTTAAACGTGTAGAATCGTGGTTGCTATAATTAATGCGTACGATTAAAATTAAATAATCACTAGATCTTGGTTTTAAAATTGCGGACGTTCAACCTGATGTAACTTGGTAAGAAAAAATCGTACAGCAATCTGTCTTGGCTCATTTTAAAGGGAAAAGTCTGTACCTTTCCACCCCTGAGTTGGTTTATTGTAAATAATTCTTTACCTCAGAAACAAATGCGAATGTCAAAAGGATGGAAATGAAAAATAGTCTTTGGTAATTCTGCAGAATGTATTTATATCCGCGAGCTTGAGCAATTTTTTACTCAACTAAAATTATCGTGGGCTTAGAGATTGAAGCGTCCCCTTTAATACAAGCCCTTAAAACGCGACGTACGACTCGTCGTAGCTGTTTTACTGCACCTTGAACGAAAAAGTGCGGTCGTCAGCATTTGTATAATCTAAACTATCTGAGTTGAATTAACCCCAGAGGTTTTAGAACTGAAAAGTTGGGGGAATCTTCGTTTTATTCGAATCTATCCGTATTACAAAACCGATGTAAGGCGATTTTAAAGAGCATTTTTCTTTAGCAAGTTTGATTAGGAAAAAAAATTAAACATACTCTTATAATGATATCTTTTCTTTTTACACAGTATATTATTATGGTTTTAATGGTATATGAGAATAATTTCAATTTTTTAAAATTTCCAATTCCCTCTTGAACAATGAAAAATTGTGATAAAATGGGGCACAATTAAAATAATGAATCGACGGGTAGTACCTGGTTTTGGAATGGCGAAAAATGCATCGAATTGCCATAAGGATCGGATGAGAGTTAAGATGTCGGCGGAACATAAAATTCTCGACGACGGTGGTTTTAATGGGGCGCCCGTGATTATGATATTTCGAGGACGAGAACAGAAGGATAGTGTGTACAGTTAGACGGCTGAAATTCCACCGCTTCATCGGTTTTTGTCCGATCGAGGAAGAAAGAGGGAGCGGGCAAACTGCTCGGGAATCTATTTCCAATTACTTTGCCGAGAGTGCTCTGATGGACTTACGAAGGCCATTTGTTTTATCACCCTTGAAAAGACCAGCTGTAGAGAATGGAAGCAAAGGTTCAATGGATACAGAGTACCTATCCAACGTTCCGACGCAACCGCGATGGAATAATAAGGAGTTAGCGTGCATATTTCGAAGTTTCGCGTAATTTCCTTCACTCGTCATGCCATTCCTGGCCAAACAAAAAGAGGTAATTGTAAGAAGAGTTAACGACCCATGTCTCGTTCCTGATTTTCAAGATAATATACCGGGTGGTCTATGTAAAACGTTACAAAGTATGATTTTTTGGAACTTACAGATCTCAACTAATACATTTTTTGTATTTCAACGGTAAAAAATTTGTTTTATTTTTCAATGGCATAAGTCGATTCATCAATAAGTTATGTTTTTTTATGAATAATTCCTCGGAAGGTCATTTGAAGGTCATTATAGTACACATGGTCGATTTCTATTCTACTCTTGGACACTGGATCACCACTTTAGCAAACGTAGCATCCAATCGCCATTTCAGTTATTGTTCTCAACCGCTTTAACCACCTGCAATCTCAAAGTCCTTCCTTTAGGGTCCTCGAAGGGCCTTTGGAATGACTCTCCCTGAGGTCTTTCAAGAGTCTTGAAAGGAATTTCCATCGAGGTCCTTGAAGGACCTTCAAGACAATGTTCTCTTGAAGCCTTGAAGACCGTTTAAGAACGGTTTTTTCTGGGTTCCTTGAAGGACCTTAAAGAAAACATCCTCTGGAGTCCTTTAAAAATGTCGGCCTTTAAAAACTTTTAGAAAAATTTTCTCCGGAGTCCTGTAAAGAATGTAGATGAATTTTCTTAGGACCGACCTTTACAGGGAGCCATTCTCGGATTTTTATAATGAAATCCCTTCCTTGAGGTTTTGAAGTTCTAGACAGCAATCTTCTGAACTTGGACATTTGATTCCCAAAATGTTCTTTCGCAATACCTTCGAGAATCTTTTAAGAAAGGGAGGACCTTGTTACAGTCTTTCGAGGACGTTTAAAAAGATTCTGGTTTGGAGCTTTCCGAGAGCCTTAAGGAGGATCTTCTTTAAAATCCTTGAGGAATCATTCTCCGTACGATCCTCGCTAACTTAAGAATAAGCTCTTCCAAGGGCCTTGTATATGATCTTCTCTGAGGTCTTATAATAGGCCTCAGGGACGACCTTCACTGAAGTCTTTGCACCTATTTAAATTATCATTTTTTTCAGCGTTATGTCCTTGTATATAAATATCTTGTGTAAAATGAAATTAAAAAATTGTTTATATGAGTGAACGACCATTGCCTCGCTGAAAACACCGGTTCTCGTTCGATCACCGAAGTTAAGCGGCGGAGGGCGGGGGACGCACTAGGATGGGTGACCGCTCGGTAAAGAGTCGGGACGTGGCCCTCTGGGTGCGTTTCACGTGTTGTTGGTAAAATAGGTGGTTCGGAACCCACCTTAATAAAAAGTAGGTCCCGTTTGAAATTAGGCGATAGTTGAGGATTAATAAAGGGAGAGGTGGTGGAATGTATTTGAAACCCTGAGGGGACCAAATATCATTACGTATACATAAATTGTTTATATTAAATCCAACAAGATAATCAACGTTGATCTCGAAAAAGTGGGTTCAAAAATATTTAAAAAATGGATTGTTCCATATTGTTAAAGTAAAACATTTATAAAAGGAAAAACTCAGAATTGTTACAGTGTTGTGGAATTGTTGCGATGTCGCAAAGTGGTTCGATGCACTGTGTCGAGGGTGACGATCGACGGAGGAATGACAATTGAAAAAAAGACGATCGGCATGAGACGCGAGTGGGTAGGACGTGGTTTGTACGTCGCCCCGAAGCCAGTTCGATGTAAGATTCGGTATCGGCAGGACACTCCTGGTTCAATTTTATATCACGTTTTAATAAAGTTGTTGTACGAGTTGTATGTTTATTGAGAGGAACTCCACTCCAATCATATCCTTTAACACATATAAATTAGAATGGGTCTAGCCATGGCTGGCATAAAATCGTAATAATTGTTTACATTGCAAAGTTACAGAATTTAGTATCGCCACTTAGGAACGTTCAATTCGATGAGTATCAAATTGCATATCCTTTCATCGCCGTGTCAAACGAACAAAATGTTCCCACGAACAAGATCAAAATTCAACTGTCAGCGAGTTTGCGTAACAAACTTCACCGAGCCTCGGGCATCAACCAAAAATCTTCCGTCTGCTACCAAAAATATCGGGAAATTCCTGAGCAAACCAGCCGGCCGACGATGCTCCTCTTAAATGCAGTGTGTCTCGAAGGTATCAGCTACCGGAGATCAACAGCAAAACAAAGTTTCCAAAACTTTCTTTACGCAATAAGAGGAGTTCATAACCATAGCCACCTATCCGCTATAATTTTCTAAACTGTTCCCGGAGAACCTTTAATGAAACTTCGAAACAATGCTTTAAACATGCCTTTCTTCTCTCCTCGGCTTGTTTATTTTTCGCCTTTTTCTCTCTCCCCCTCTTTCTCTATCCACTTGCAATTTAAGCGAAACCCGTGTACCGTTTCTATTATAATTTATGTGGCAGAAGTTTCCAACAAAAGGTGCTCAATGGACTTTAAATTATTTGTGTTACACTCGATCCTCTTTTACAAGGGCGAAAGTCCAGTGATTCAGTAACGCCGCGCTCATTGTTCCTGCTGCTCCATTAAGTCCGCCATTATTAAATGCGTGACGTCTCCTCGTTGGCTACTTCCGAGCTTAATACTTCGTAACTCCCCCCCTCCCGTCTACCCGCCACTGTTTTTATTTTGTATTCGTTGCTCGCTAATTTATATTACTTTCGCCGTTGCTTCACAAGTGCCGACATTCATCGTCCGACCATCAACCCTTGTGCGAATATAAATTGAAGCTGCAATTTATATTTTATCCATTTGCGAGCAGTAGAAGTTTGTAAATATGATCAGGTATCATGCCTGTACGTATCAAATGCAATTAATATATTTTATACCATTTTTTAGGTAGATCGTTTCTAACAAAATTTACTGAGCTAGAACAGAATTACATATAGAATTTATTATATCTCCAATTTCTCTGTTTATTCCGGAGGACGGATCCCTTTTAATGAAAAGTGATTATTATATTTTATGTTTACATATTACTTTTGCTGCTTGCAGTGCAAATTTCGTGTTGGTTTTACTATACTGGAAGCTTTAATAAAGTAAAATAAATATTATTGATTTTATTTAATATAAAAGTTTATTTCACATGAATGTAGAGTGATTTGCAAGTATTTAAAATTACAGAGATACATTTTTGCGAAATTATTACGAAAATTATTTCATTCGCTCACTTACAAAATTTTGATTCTTCTATTTTGTAATTATTAAAATTATAACGTTGTGCAATATTGATGAATAAATGGATTTACTGAAGCGCACATTGTAACAAACATCGCGTAAAATTATCAAACGGGAAATTTTATATTTATGAAGCAATACACATTAATTGCTTTTAGTGTTATCATCAAAGCATTCCTTTCTCATATCATTGATATTTATGATGCCTATCGTTGCGACGAAATCAATTTTAAAAATATCTTGGTATTAATATGTTCATATCAGCAACAAATGTGGAGAAAACGCAACAAGGCGGAAGATGCAGATTTTACGAAACGCAATGCGAAACATTGGAATACATTATCAGGAAATGCAAAGATGTAGAATAAAACTGGAACAAACCCTAAAGAGAATACTTGACGAATCCAGAGAAGAATATCTTCAAACGAAAGGGATTCTGGAAAAAAAGAATAGAGATTGGAATATTATGATAGATAAACCACAGCAGAATGTAACGAAAAATCGAGTATGATAAATAAATTCGTTTCGCGACTCTAAAAAGTACTTGAATACCAAATTTCTGACTCTCGTGAAATATTTGAACTGGTATAATTTCGTAAAAAAGAATCGCATGACACCTCGTCAGATCGGTTCGGTTCAATGTTGCATGTCGTGCCGAAACTGCTTTAAAAAACGAACGAGAGGGATGCAAAAGTAGAGGCTTCAGGCTTCAGTCTTCAAAATGAATTCAGATTTATTCCCGTATGATCCTTTTTCACGAAATTACAACATTTTAAACATCGTTAATGTTTCAGAAATTACAAAATTTTCCGAATACTTTCTAGTATTTCTACGGCGTGCATTATTTTTGTTTTACAAGATATGGCGCAGTCCGAAGACGGTATTGATTCGTGCTTGAAGCAAGTACTACAGAAATTGTGCAAACCCGGAGCAATCCTTAAATTATGCAGCGTTCGAGAGTGCACAGCCCGAAAAAACAGTTGCCTTGTTCGGTGGCCTCCTTTAAAACGTAGCATCTGGTTCGGGCGCTTGGCGCCCTACTTCGACGAGAAACAGATTTCCTAAGTTTGCCGGATCACAAAAAGGCAAACAGTTCGCACGAAAAACTGGAAAACCCCTTCTCGAAAAACACGGGACTCTACTCCCGGCTTGTCCTCGTACGCTATTATACCCTCGGCCATTTTCTTACGGTGCGCGACTAATGTTCTAATGTCTCCGCTCTGAAGTTTCATTATCCTAGGATGTGTCGTCGACGAAGTTCCGCTGCATTTGGAGTTATGTTCTTTCTATTACTTGAGAAATGTCACGACGATGCTGTTCTGGGTCCTAATTATGGCTGACATATTCTTTCATAGCGAAGTAATCTTATTTTTCTGGTTAATCCGAGTTTTTCGCAGATTTAGTAAAATCCAATTCAATTTCATGGGGATGTTCTCAGTGTCGTAAAAGTTTCTCTATTATTCTTCCTGTATGTACATCAAATATGTAGGTCGTGTTATGGTCCTCTATACAACTTTATACCTCGAAAATTTTATATATAATATTTTTCTTTTGTGCTGTTATACATAGGAGAATGAACGGGAAATTTTTCTCAAGATCATGATGATCATAATCGAGAGCTAGACCGTAGTAGAAAGGCTCATAATGTTCAACTTGGTCAGACTTTTTACGACATTGTCATCTAACTCAAAATGATTATCCATTAAAAGGTTCGCTTATCAGTAGACAGAGGATCTTTATGCAAAATAAAAATTTTCTATTTGCATTACAAGAAACTGGAGTGAAATGGAAATTTATTTTCTCTCTTAATATGTTTATTAGGTTGAAAATAGTATAACTGTATTTTGTGAATTCTTCTAATGTTTTCACTGTTTTGAATAACACCTATTAATTTTTCTCATAAATGCATAAAATCCGCTGTCTGCTTATCAGCGAACACCTAGCGATAGGTGAAAAATATCAATACAGAGAGGAAGCAAGCCCCGCGATCGAAAGTTAGACCATAAGAGGAAGACTCATATATTTTAAGTTTTCGAGAATTTTTACGACGCCACTAAAAATTTAGCTCCCTTCGTCGAAATGAGCTTCTCCGATCCCCAGAAAGGCCATAGAAACGATTTGTCCCGGATGTTACGGGGTTTCCAGCGGAATATAAAATACCATAGTCAGTTTTAGTCATCGGGGAACCTATTCCTGTCCATCAAGCACAGGCTCAGGTCCCATCGAACGGGAGCAGCTTCGAATCCCGACGTTCCCCTGACTACGGATCCAGGGACGAACAAGCTTGCGACGCAACAACGTCGCAAATCACCGTTAAGACATACGACAACGGAGGCAATCGCAACGTCGACGAGAGATCATAACGACGGCGAACGAGACGAAACCCTCACTCGCCTGCCACGGGTTTTTTTGCTCGCGTACGGTAACGACGAAAGTTCGGGCCGTTTGCCTGGTCCCCGCGGATTCAACGGATCACCAATTTGGCAGTTAACGACATCGCCGGGGTAAGCGAGGATTATGTTAATGCGATATTTCGCTGGGAACGGCGACCGAGCAAATAGGCGGTCTGGCGGGCCTGCTGCTGGCACACCCACGACCATAAGTGTCGGTCGGGACATTTGCGATAGACGGAGTTGAACGATTGCTCGCACGGTGCTGCGTCTTTGAAAAATTTTGAATATCTTCCTCGTCATTGAAAAATTTTGAATATCTTCCTCGTCATTGAAAACGGATAAAAATTGTCGTAGGAAGAGCTGAGCAGGTTTAAAAGAGCAAATGTTGTGGCGAGTAAATCAATTTTTCTGAATGTTACGTCTTGTGTCCATTTAATTCTGGGTACCTAAAGTCACACGAAGGTCAAAATAAGTCATTATAATATGATTACAATGACTTATTTTGACCTTCGTGTGACTTTAGGTACACAGAATTAAATGGACACAAGACGTAACATTCAGAAAAATTGATTTACTCGCGACAACATTTGCTCTTTTAAACCCTTTATATTTTATAATATGATTACAAACTAGACTGCGGATGTTTATGCAATTTTCAATTTCTGTACGCAAATTTTAAAAAGGTTGAATCATGTAAAGTCTTATTTTCAATGATAGTAGTATTCGTAGATCTGAAATAAATAAAAATCGTACTAAATTCTGTGGGATCTTGTGTTCTGACATTTTCTTAACATTTTCAGAAGCCATAAATGCATAAAGATTCGCAGTCTAATTATAGCATATAATAATATGTGTAATAATGAGTAACCACTTCGCCACTTGATGCTGCGTCACATCCAGAAAAGTAATATATTTCTACAACTTCGTGGGCAAAAATCGTACGGCGATCCAGCCGGGCTCGTTTTAAAAGCGCGAAGCTAGAACGTCCATAATCCCGGGTTCATTTTCATCGATGAAGCTTTTTACATCGTGTAGAGCAGCATTTTCAGAATTTCCGGTGGCTCGGAAACCGAGTATAAATCGCGTAATATCGATCGAGCCATTTTTCTAAAAGCAGTTGATGTCTCAATAATTCTGTAGGGACGTGTAAGCAGGCAGGTCGAGGGGAATACGAGCGATACTGGTCCGCGTATGGTTGCGAGGCCTTAGACAGATCCCGAGGCGGCGGCGTCGACCGTGGAAACGATTATTGCGTCGGGTATAAAACGTAACTACTTCCTTCCGCGTCGGGCGGTTAAGTGCGACAGTTTTGTAGTCGCCCTCGGTCCGGGATAATGGTAAGTGAATGAAGTCCGCGGCCAAGTGTCGTGGCTGGCTTTAAATAAAGTGCCCGGCCAACCGCCGCGCGCTGCTACCGCCCGCCATCCTCTAACGTGATTTTTCTTTACGTGATCTCTCCGTCGGGAGGGTAGATCTAACCCTCCGGTTCACCCCCTGCATCCCTCATCCACCCCAGTAATTGCGGAGTAATCCACGGAGAAGGGCTACGGAACAATTATCGGGGCAACTCCGTGGAACCTTTTCGAATTTAGCCGCCCCTGCCTCCGCGTGGTGCTTCGAACGTGGATGGAAACACAGAGAGAATGCGTGAGAGAGAAAGAGAGAGAAAGAGAGAGAGACGCCCGGCTAGCTAGGGATTCTACGGTAAATTCCGGAAGGAAAACGACCGAGCCCCTCATTTTACCCGATACGTCGACGACGAGGCGATATCTGATCGACGTAAGTATCCAATAACGCGGCTGTGATTTACGCGGCCCGCCTCGGTTGATCCCAGAATGCACTTTCTTGCTCGGCCCGGGGCCCGGGGAAGGTTATTGTGGAATGCGCCGGGTTCTTGAGAAATGCGGGTCAATATTTGGAATGGTAAATTTGATGCGTTCCCGCCGCTGGGAGCGAAGCTTCCTGTGGAATTCCTTGTATCGTCTCGGCGCGACGCACTCCGGTCCCGAATCAGGATTTAACGGCTCGGAATCAATATCTAAAACTTTTTGAAAGCTTGAAAATGTCGTTGGGAATACCTAAAGTGTTTGTTAATAGTACAGGCAATCGTAGTTCAACGTGAAACAGCATGCGAAACTTAACCCTTTGCACTCGGAACTATATTTTCACTTGAAAATTATTTCTTCCAACCTAGAATAATTCCATTCTATATTATTTTTCTTCATTTTATGGATACGAAATTGATATAATACCTCATAAAATACTTTAACGTTTAGTAATTGATTAGATACCAACTTATTTCAGAATGTAAACAATATTTTTTTTAAATAATGATACAGCAATTTTTAGTGGTGACTCTGGCTCGTCACTCGAGTGCTAAGGGTTAAACGGTGTTATCCAACTGGTACTCGTATATTTAATTCCATTAAATTACCTTATTAGCAGTGGATTAATTTTTGCAATCTTGGATTACCTTAAGGTTTCTTTCTGTACGTATCAAAACATAAATATGGCATTCCATGCGGAAAACATGAGGCGACCTTGAAATGACCTTGTCCTTCTTATACAATACAAACATAGAGTCTGAAAAAACTAACACTCCCTACCATTATCCTCACAACACAGTCCAGCAATTTGAAATCCAGCAAAGAACTTCCTTATCACACACTCTCTTCTCTATCACTTCGCATTCTCCCTTGCACTTGGCTCCGAACGAACCGACCGACCGACCGACCAAACGAGCGTCTCGGCAATTAGCGCCGCCTAAAAGTTAATCCCCGTATCGTCTGCGTTTCTCCATACAGAGAGAAAGATCCATCCGGTATCACTACACGCAGCCCAACCACCGCCGAGTAGGTAGTGTCCCCTGGTATCTGGCTGAAAGCGATCCACCGAAACATCGCATTAACATAATCCCCGTGTATTCTGTAAAGTCGTTAACTACCAAATTGTCTGCGGCTTGGTGGCTGCCGTGTAGCGCAAGAAAGAGCTCGCTCGAAAACGAGAGAAACGGAAAAGAGAGCTTGTTATCTACTGTCCGGCGGCCGCGAACGTCGGGGGAAAAAGTCAGTGGCTAGAATGGTAACGAGGCAACAGCTAAATCTCACGGCGGCGGCGGCAGCGACGGCGGTATCGGGGGCTGGCTAAGGCACTCGGGTGCGTTAACGGGCCGTCGCGGCCCGGTTTTTGCGACGGCCTGTAGTCAGTAATATTTAACCGCGTTAATCCGGTTCCCGAGAGAGAGGCAGAGGGTGCCAGGATCTGTGGGAGAGGGTGGCCCCGTTAATCCCGGGACCGTAATTCTCCCGGGGGTGGAAACGGTAATACGGAGGGAGAGAGAACCGGTTCGAAGAGGAAAGGACGCGTCGGGACCAGGCTCGCGATAATTCTTTGAATCTTCGGGATTTCGGCGTGCCGTCACGCGGATTAGCTTCCCGGTTGCCGAGGCATCGGCACGTAACGATGTAATTTGTTTGCCGGTTCCCGTTTGACGCATTGTGCAACGCCGACTTATCGAAGGACAGTGTGTGTGTGTGTGAGAGACAGAGAGAGAGAGAGAAAGAGAGAGAGAGAGCCGGTTGGTAGTTTGTCGCGGATCCGACGATTTTCAACGTTCAAAATCCGATTCATCGTTTTTCGGATTGGCCCCCGAGGTTGATTAATGGGCCGAGGCCTATTATCGCCGGACACGATGCTCTCGTTTTCGAGAGTGAGTGAGAGCGAGAGGGAGAAAGCGCCGGCACACCAGCATGCGCGACATAAGTACCGTTCTGACAGGATAACTCATTCCGAACGGGAACGTTAGGGGAGACCGTGTTCGCTAACGAACATTCATCCCAATATCCACGTACCGGGGCCAAACATTGGCAATTAATTCTAACCGTGCGCCACGAATGCGCAGTATCTGTCCACTATCAGTTTGCTGCTCCGGGGAGTACGTGTATGTGACAGTCGAACCCATTTCCCTTTCGCTTCCCACCCACCCCCGCGCGCTGCCAGCTGCCCCGATGCACCGATGCTTCCCTCTTCCTCTTTACCAGTGGACGCAGAAGGCTCTTTGTCCTATCGTTTCCGCCGAACGGACACGCTGCGCGAGAGAACGGTTGAAAGGGACACTTTTGTTTAGGAGGTTGCTACATAACTGAAAAACTGTGCACCGGTCGAGTTGGGCGAGTGGGGATAACGTTTTCGACTATGACTCCTACATGGACATATAATAATAATCGTTGCATCTTGAAGCGACGTTCGTTTTGTACATAACTTTAAAGGTTGAACTTGATCTGTTACGTAGTTCAGTTAATTTGCTTGTGCCGTAATTAAGTTTCTCGTAAAAGAAGATTTAACGTCTATGAAAATGTTTAACACTAATCCCACAGACCGACAAAAGTGATTGATGTGTATTGTATTATAAAAATTACAAGATTAAATTTATTTATATTTCGTGCCATTTTTATTATAATATATACTGGAATAAAAAAATTTGTTCAATCGATTCCCCATTAAAACATCTTTATGATTTCAATAATTCTGAAATCAAAAATCTATAACCGGTCATTTGACTGACGTTGGTACGTTTAGGAAAAACATTAGGGGCCGCAGACGTCCTCAGCCCAGCGTCGCCAGATCAGGAACGAATACTGTTTACCCTTCGCTATCGTTACCGGATTCGTCACGTGACATTTTGACATATGCACGACAGAGACCAAACGCGTCACGGAAGCGTGGGGGAATAGCGTCGCAGAGAAGGGGAAGGGAAGACTGGGAGACAAGTCTTAATCTGGCGACACCCAGTGTCCCAAGCGATTACCATGTCCAGTACCCTCCGACAACTCCACCGGCTCGAAGGCCCTTAGATCTTCGCCGCGTCGGACCAGGAGCACATACAGTGGCTCGGAAAATGTAACGTGGCGTACCTATCGTAACGAATGACCACGGCTATCAAACCATCTCGTTGGCTCTTCTGCTTTTTCTCTCGACGACTGCCGCGGTCTTCGTTCCTATGTGCTGCTATCTCGAGACGAGTTTTTTCCACGTCGGTCAGAGACGCTGCTCCGAGAGCGACAGAGAGACATGGAGGGGGAGTAGTTTCCCTTCACGACGTATTAACCGCGAGTATCACGACCGACGACCCGAGAGTTAATGATCTATCTAGGTACACGTGGCTCCGGAATGTGCACGGCCGTCACGTTAATGGGGGGATCTTTAATGCACCTAGCACGCGTTCGCGGCTATTCATGTGTCTAAATTGCGATTTAGAGCTTGAATTGATGCGCGGCGCGGTGCCGCGCGCGACGCAGTGTCGTTTCGCCGGTATTTTTATTCGTTCCCACGCTATCCCTCCTGTTGTCGTTCTTTTTTTCTTCGCGCGGTCGAGCGGACCCGCTAAAAGTCGTTGTATCGGTGAACACGCGCGATAATGGGGAACGATCGAAAGGGGACCGGACGGGAAACGCGGAACGAGGCAATTCCGTGTTCCGAGCGGTTCACGCAAATTGAAAAGAATGTTCGCGTAGATTTATCGATTGCCCGGGCGCCCGGGACGGGCCGTGTTTTCAGGCCCGGCCCCGGTTTTTATCCTTCGGAAAAATTGCTTTCGCTCGCTGCCTCTGCTTCTGCCTCTGCTTCTGCGTCCGCCGACGCCGCGCCCCGCCCCTACCAACCTCATGATTGATCAATTCGCGTTACTTGACCCGGACAAAAGTGGATGAAAGCTCGTGGAAAATTTATGAGCGGAATAACTCGGCCGCGGAACGCAGATCGACACTCTAATTCTCGTGGAACCGGTTCCGGTTCACGCGTTTTCCAAAATGAGGTTTAAACTGCTCGCTGATTGCGATTTCATTTGCAGAAAGAGAGAAGATCGCTTCTCTTGGTGTTTTCGGCGGCGGTGATCGGACGGTAAAAATTCTCGGAATCGAGCGATTTTGTGCTTAACCGCGTTTTGTAACCGTGGACTATCAGCTCTAAACTGACTCGTCGAATGAAAAAAATTGATTCGATATTTTCGACTTATTTTCAAACGTAGAATCGCCTATTTCACGGCTGCACCGTGAATACCGGTTATTTCCATAATGGCGACGATGATGCTCAAAAAATTGATATTAACGCGGGACACTGTAGACGCATCGACAAGGTTCGCGGGTAAAAGATGTCACCGCGTATTATGTGTTATTGTTATCCAATGAGATTCTTGGTTATACGGACTTCATACCCTATGTACGGCTTTATGATGCCACTCTATCGACCACGGCGCGACGCGTCTCCTCTACGAGAGGAGGTACGTGTGTGGACGTGACCGTTCGCGGATCTCCCCAGGTGCCATTCCGTACCCGCTGGAAAAAGGAGGCATTTTTATTCGCGAAAATAGCCCCGGGTGTGCGCGCGTCAGCCTCCTATGCAAAAATGAATTTCTTCTGTTTATAGACCACCTCGATGGAATATTCACGGCGCGCCACGCGTCCTGTAACCTTCGCGACGTACGATGTTTGCCATTTTTGTGTATCGCGGGAACGTGCGGCCTGTCGATTTATTTCTCTGTTATGGCAATCAGGGTTGCGTCGTGCTACCTACAGCCAACAAGATTAAATATACAGAGTTTCCCAAAAACGTTGTGCTTTCTTGTAAGGGGTGATTTCTGAGGTCATTAGAAGTACCTTTTTCCTTTGCGAAAATGTTCTCCGCCGCTTCATTAAGGAGTTATTAACGAAAAACGCGGACCAATGCCAACGCCACGCTCGACGGGACCTGAGCTCTGATTGGCCCGTGTTTTTCGCTTATAATTTCTTAACAAAGCCGCGGAGAACTTTTTCGCAAAGGAAAAAGTTACTTCGAATGACCCAAGGAATCACCCGTTTCAAGGAAAAGGGATACTTTGGGAACACCCTGCGTACACTGACAGTTTGGTGGTTCTAATAATTTCGATCAACCACTGTACTTATCGACTGACCCTCGCGACGCAAGAAATCGATGAGACTGCGAAAACTTATCGCTGAGGCGATTTTCCACGATCACCGGGCCTGTCGGCGGGTTTCTTGTCTCTGGCTTTCGCTGTGTCGTCTACGGGGATTTTTGCGATGTATTACGTAGTCCACAGTGTAACCGTAAATCGATAATTGTTATTCAGCCGGTATACGCCCTCGAGCCGGTACAGCGTCACAGCGACATCGACACGCGGTGTGCAAGGCCGCGTTGGAAAATTATCTCTGTGTGCGCGACTCTCGGCTTTTGTCCGTGTCGATTACACGGCGACGTTCGATCAGAAATATTGCAGTCAATCACGGGGCCGTGCAGTTTCTCTTTTTGATAGGTCGTTGCTTTCGAGCCCCCGGGGAACAATAACCGGAGCACTTTCTGATCCTTACGCGGCCCGGGTCGAATTGCTCGTTGCGCTTGTTGTTCAATGATTCTGCCAAAACAATGTACCTCTTTGCAGCGTATTTGCGGCGACCAATGAAATATCGACATTTATTTTTTCGCCGGAAATCTCTCCGCGAGCATCCACCGGACCCATCAAGACTTGTTACTCTTCGAAAATCGCAGCGGAGAAAAGACCAATCTCGTTCTACCGAGAGCGAAACGCGCTCGGTGATTTCAATGCGTGGCTCGATGGGCCGATTAATGAGACTCGCGGACCTCTCCCTCTCTTTATCGCTTCTGACAGGATAATTATTCCGCGATTTTTCTTTGCTGTTCTTCCGGGCGCAAGAAGTTGCGTGCTGGATGTTCTTCCAGCTTTTACATTTTCATGCGCTTCGTAACAGTAATTATTGAGCTCTTTCACTTGCTGCCAAGGTACAAACTAGTAGAATTGTGTTTACTATGTACATTGATTTAAATGAAATGTTTACAAGTGACACGTTTGCGACCAGAATTTATGACATTTTTTAATATTTCCCATTGATTTTTATAGTTTCCTGTGACTCACAATATTATGTGCTCTACAGAAACGTGCAGAAAATGCAAGCAAGTTAAAACCTGAAAATATTTAGACATTTATTTAGCAAAATTCTTGAAAAGGAACTAACTTTTTACATCGTAGAGAACCTCATCTCTCGCTATTCATGCAGCTAAATTTTATTTTCTGTAAACATCCACAGTCCATTTATATCGTTCCGTATTTAATTCTATTTGCACATGATGCTTTCTAGAGCAGAGCCCGCGGTAATAAAATGTAAAATAAGCTGACGGCTTTTTCCCCCCGATGAAACAGCGTTCAGAAAATGTGTCCGGATCAGTTTTAATTAAACTCGGTGGGTTCATGCCGGCCGGTTCTGATAGTTTCTTTAACTTAATTATACAGTTTATCGGAGTGCTTTCTGAAAGTTTCGCGGACGCTTCCGTTCTTGAATCACATCGGATCGATGCGAAAGAGAGCAAACGGATTTCTGGCTGGTTTTTGTTCTGCGCGAAGCACACTTTCCCAGCGCCCCCGAGAGTCGCCGGTTTCTCCTTTACATTTACAAAAAAAAAAGAAGAGCTGCAACTACGTTTCAAACTTTCCTATTTTTTCCCCTCCGCCCGGGATATATTACTCCGACTACAAGTGCACTTTTTATAATGAAGAAAGCATCAAAGAATTTAAGGTATCTTGTAAAAAAAACTTTCTTATCATGCCTGACATCGTAAAAAGTAGTAAACTAAAGCTTTCCGCTTTTATTTCTCGGAAACTCGCATGGCCCCGCGCCGATAGCGCGCTTTCCCCGAAATATTGCTCTGCAGCTGTTCGCTTTAAAAGCACGACTGTCGCGATTGTTTTTTTAAATTTTTTAATTAATTCTTTTGTGAAAGTATAACGTACCTTTAGAGCATAAAACAAACAGCAATAAGAAAATTGAGTGAAGAAACATTCACCGAGTATTCAAATAGAAATGTTCGAAGTTCTAATTATAAGACCAAAAGAAACTTTAAATTTTTTATCTCGAGTAAAAATCAGTAAAATATTAGGTGGACCGGAAAGTAATGTCGTTTTATTAGTTTGAATTAAATGTAAAAAAAGGACATTACTTTCCGGTCCTCTTAATATAACATGTACAGAGCCCGATAGAGCGATAAATATTAGGGGGACCAGAAGGAAATTTCGTTTTTGTACATTAAATTCAAACATATAAATCGACATTACTTTCCCTTCCACCTAATATTTTTGAACCGGTAACACAACAGAACCATGCAGCAGTTATTGTTTCGTATGTATCGCGATTGCGTGTCAAGATGACGAATTGCCTGCCAAATTAATATTGAGCAATGGGATCTGAGGGTTGAGCTTAGTGGTGCGTGTGGTTTTCGTGATTCGACCGTTATTTGTAATAAACTACCGCGACGAAATGGTAGCTAGACGAAATTGGTGATGTTGACGTTGCTGAGGAAAACGGTTTTCCAATTCGGTGAGCTGATTTTTCCGCCCTCGTCTACTTGGGTCCCCACCCTTGTCGAATTTCTCACAACATTTCCAAGCATGGGCCCTCGTAGAACAGTTCCTAGTTTTCCGCCGAGTTGGAAAATTGACCAACTCCGTGTCACCATTCCTTTCAATGCGCCCGGAGCGCGCTGGGCCCATGGCGAGGTTGACGATACCGGTCGCCAAGAGTTCTTCCGAAATTTGAACTTTATGGTACAGTTCTCGCATCTGCGAGTGTTAATGTAAATCATGCGTAAGTTCTGGATTTTTAAAATAATTTTACTATTAACCCCTTGCCGTATTTTAACGAGTCAAACTCGTGACGAAGATTTTAAACAAAGTCTAACAAATACGAATGTTACGCCTTTCTTTTTAGATGAAATAAAATTTGATTTGCTTGTAATCAATATTTCAGCATTAAAATCAATGTAGTAATACAAAAAATATATTTATTCTTTTCTCTTCAACGACATTTTCGGGGATGAAGACGTTTTAATCACTGTAACCGTAAAGAAAATGATACGGCAAGGGGTTAAGTCTCACATGTCGGATACAGACCGGTCTGCTAAAGAAAAAATAATAGCTCGATGTTAACAGTAAATCTAAAACCTCAAGTAAACTGACCGGTTTTATATTTTTCATTTCACAATAGGAAATTATAAAGTTACTTACATGGAAATTGATTTGATCAATTCTTTTATGCCAGCACATATTGTTAAAAAATTGCACAAACTCTAAATAAATAGAGCCTTGTCATGTTTACAAGCTGTTACGAGTCGAGTGTTAGACAAGCTATGCGTGGATGCGAGGATTGTTTAAGTTTTTACGTAGAATTTATAGAAATTAATTATACAGGGTCTCCCGAAATTAGTTCAACTCCCTGAAATGGGCAGTTCCTGAATTCATTTGAAGCGACATTTTCCGTTTGCAAAATGTCCGCCGGAGCTTCGTTTAGCAGTTGTTAATGAAAAACGCGGACCAATCAGAGCGCGGCTACAGCAGACGGACTCTAGCTCGTCCAACGGAATTCGTTGACTATAGCTGCGCTCTGATGGGTCCCTGTTTTTCGTTAATAACCCCTAAAGGAAGCCCCAGCGGACATTTTGCAAAAGGAAAATGTCGCTTCAAATTACCTCAGGAACCGCCCATTTCCGACTTGAGTTTTGAGACACCCTGTATACAACTCGAGCGGCAAAGGTGTATCGTTGCAAAATACCAACTACTGGAAGTGCGAAAGGATGTGAGAACGATAGTGATATATTCTAGTGATATATTCTAGATTAATCTCTGGGCAATACGAATGGTTTGTGTAGTTTGTCGCGAATTGTTCGATCAACTCCTCAACGCACCAATTAAAAATTCAAAAGCGGTCGTTTTTCCACCAATTTTATTATTCTCTATGCAGTTCCTACGAGTTAACCCGGGCGCGCGGATAAAAATCGTTTTCTTAAACCCGACTTAACTCGGGCGAGTGCGGTCAGAGGTTAATACTCTGAGTTTTAACGCATCGAGAAATGCGACAGTGATCTATTACGGTTCAGGCACTGTCTTATAAAACTGTTTGATAGGAACTTTAGTTACCCGATCTTGCTCGAGCAGATTCGCGTCGCGATACAAGTTATAGTGTATTTAATTCACTTGGAATACCCGATTTTGAGGAGGATCCATGTCCCTTATATGTATAGGACCAAAATCGGCCTAAATGATAGTGGGGGCCACGTGCTACTTCTGATTAGATTTGAATTTCTCGGAAGTTATGCAACCCACTGCATCGGCAAAAGAGCCCTAGTTCTTTTGAATTTTGAGCAAACCCTTTGCCGTATTTTAACGAGTCAGACTCGTGATGAAGATTTTAAACAAAGTCTAACAAATATGAATGTTACGCTTTTCTTTTTAGATGAAATAAAATTTGATTTGCTTGTAATCAATATTTCAGCATTAAAATCAACGTAGAAATACAAAAAATACATGTATTCCTTTCTCTTCTACATTTTTGGGAATGTAGACGTTTTAATCACTGTAACCGTAAAGAAAATGGTACGGCAAGGGGTTAAATAAGGCCTCTGTGCCGACACATACCTCCGCAAAGGTGAAGAGTCGCAAACGTCCGCATACGTAACACAGTTAAAACATTTTAATCGCTTTTAGTGCACGATAGTTTTAGCGTTAAAACGGCATGGACAGATTGAGAAAATGAAGATCTCGCAGATAATTGTCCGTACGACGAAGTTATTTTCGACGGACTAATCGAGGCCGTAATGGTTCCGCGACGGAATCCTGGAGTGGCTAAAAAGCCGTTCGCGTTAAACCGAGCGTCAAACGTACGGTGTTCGAGGACAGTCGGGAAAGACTGCGGTAACAATTCAATTAGAGTTGTAACAATCAACAGTAATCTTGGTCTAAACGGGCTCGGTTTGGACAATGGGCCGGGGCACACTGGAGGTACACTGCCGTGCCAGGAATCGGAAGGTTGGTCTGTTACCGTTCTAAAAATTGGAAATTGCATCGGCAACAGTTCTCGCAGAGGCGGTTAGACAACGCGCGGGGCAACGTTCGCTATAGGGGCAGGAAAACTGGAAACTAGTACTGGGGTAATCTCCTGTTCAGGAAATTTATCCGCCATCTCGGCAGCTTCCGGCTACATCGCTCTTTCCAACTACCTCCCCTCCGGTTCGGCTTCGCCGTTTTGCTAGGATTAATATCCACGTTTCGCGCGAACACAGTCGCCGAAAATTTACTACAAGATAAGGTTGTTCCGGCTCTTTAAATCTCGCCAGTCACCCATCAACCTTTGAATTATAACACTGTTCGTCTCTGGGTCTCCAACTTTCAATAAGATGCGGCAGTGAACATTTTTAAAGAGAAACACAGATCTTCACGTTCGGAAGCGTTTTGTTCTTTAACCCTTAGCACTCGAGTGGCGACACGGAGTCGCCGCTAAAAATTGCTGTACCATTATTTAAAATATTGTTCACATTATTAAATAAATTGATATCTAATCAATTACTAAACATTTAAGTATGTTATGATATCAGTTTCATATCCATAAAATGAAGAAAAATATTATAGAATGGAATTATTCTAGGTTGGAAGAAATGTTTAATTTTTAAGTTAAAATAGCTTCGAGTGCAAAGGGTTAACCCTTACACTAACGTGAACGAGATATTTCGCTTCCACGATGTTGAAAAAACGATGCTATGAACGAGATATCTCGTCACCATGATTTCGTCGTATAATGCTATGCAAGAGATTTCTCGTGCATCTTTATTATCGATATGAATTATTTTCTTTTTTGACACAATCGATTCTTAAGACATCGTTGATGGAAAATGCTTAAAGATGATAAATATAAAATACTCCATATTTGACACAATTAAAGTTTTTATCTTCGTTTCCTATGGAATGTTTGAAAGCATGGTGAAATGCATTATGTGATGGAAGAATTTTTGCAAAAATATCTACTTTCCTTCATTATTTTTTTTGCGAATTACGCATTCTTATTGTTGGTTGAGATTTTTTTCTGTGGATTGTGTTTTTGTATATTAGATCTTGTACATCAATTACAATTATCCCTCTGCATTCCATACGAAATAAACAATAAATACTCTAATTGTTTAAAATATGGAGTATTACAATTTATCATCTATAAGCACCATCTACCAACGATGACATGCATTAAACATCGATTATTACTTGTGTCAAATTCACAAAGAACTTTACACGAGATATCTTTACCATAGCATTTTACGTACGAAAGAAATGGATGAATCTCATTTTTTGCTCACGTGTGTATAGTTAGTATAGAACTATAATTTTTATAACGAATCTTATTTTCATTTAACACGTTCGTGGACGTGAATGATCTGTCTATTTGTGTAGTTTATTAAAATTCTTACTGTCCGCAAACCTGTTAGAGAATTCGATATAACGTGGACAGCATTCGTTCGTTGATCCCTGCGGAGAACTATGCCTGCTGTATCAGCGGTGCAGGTATTTTTCTCGGTGGATCGGGTTCCTGGGACGTCTTTTCCAGTGTCAGTGCCAAGCGCACTCTGTAGGAATTCGACAGACTGAATTTTGTGCTGGGAATGCCAGCGTCGTGTCACGGTCCACTGAACGACCAGCTTGTTAACATGTTCTACGCCTATTTAGAGAGAAAACGTTGCGCAGTAGAGTACGCTTCACGATAAGAACAGTTTATTGTTTAAAAACCTCGCGGAGTGAGAGATGGATCCGCGTTGAAGTTCCCGGCGGAGCCTCTGTAATTGTTAATAACTGCGAAACAATATTATTAAGACGTTGTAGCCTTCTTCGGTTGTAGAGTCGACGCTGTTGTTCTGCGAACAATCATCCGGTACTTCAATTAAGCGTGTAAGATCGACTTCGTAAAACGAGATCGGCCTCATTGTTCGGAACGAGCCGAAATTCCATTCTCGCCCGACGAAAACCCGGCATTATTTGAATGTTGTTACAATTGCGGTATAATGCATACTCGAAATGAACGTTTCAGTTTCTCCCTCTCTCTCTCTCGAGATAGCATCCGACCCCCGATCTGGCTTAATTAATTCACTGAAATTGCAGCATCTTTAATGCTATGGTAATCTACAGGAAAAATGCTCGAAGGCGAAGTAGATGCTATTTATGGGTGCCCCTCGAGGGTATAACTAGTCTTTCACATTAGCTGCAGCACTACTTTCGTAAAAGGAAACCGAGATTAATTTTGAATAATGCAGGATTAAAGGAAAACGAGGCAGCAAGGCAGCGTATTTCACTCGCAGTATCCTTACAGGCAGGAAGATCAAATTTTGAAAATTTAATTCCGCATTTTTCTGTTGCTTTTTCTTGGGAAATCACCGCCTTCTCTCCGTACACCATTTCATTATTAAAATATACACCTCTGTTGTAAAATTGAGAGTCTCGCGGAGCCAAGCTTAATTTCAATATAATCTTTTTTTTTTCTCTACAACTCAGTAGAAAATTTCAATATGTTTTTTTCAGAATGAGAATTTTCAGAATTGGCTTAGCCAAACATGACGCGATGAGCACCATGTGTCCCGTCTTGGCAACCCAAGAGTGAAATCCCCTCTGCCGAATCACTCGGTAGCCGATAAGTTGAATAAAACGTCATCGGGTCGAGCAGTCGTCGCTGCAATTTACAATTACTTGCACGTACTTGCACCAGTGCTTAGACGGTGCGTCGGTAATCACGTACAATGGAAGCCTTCTCGCCGAGGGAACGGGGGATCCCTCGAATATTACGAAAACGCGACCGCGCCATTTCGCGTAATTCCATTTGAGACGCTCGAGATGACGGAGATGACTGAATGCATCCTGAGGGCGCAGAGTGCAACCCCACTGCCTAAGAAGTGCCTGCGGCCAAGCAGGATGAAAGTGGCAGGGTGTAGCTGCTCCTAATTGTAACAAACAACCGAGCTTTTATCCGTGGGCCCAAACCACTGCCACTGCACTGCAGTCTTCTGCTTCTTTGTTGCGTCCGACGACCCGTCTGAGCCGCAGCAATTGATCATTTTGTGATCTTGACCTTTGCGACTGATCGTTAACCTTTTGCACTCAGGATTTTATTCAATTTTATTCTCAAAAGTGCCCCGAAATTGTTTCACTTAAAATGTACTTCGAAATAATAAGAAAAATGTAAAAGCGAACAATTTTTCTCAAGATCACGTTTGTTATAACTTCAAGGTCATCAATGTTTTTTTAAAGTCAAGTCTAATTCAGTGATCTCAGTAAACACTAACGGCCTTGAAATGTCTAAAAAATATACAAAAAAAAGTTCTGTCCAAGTTATAATTTGGTAATTGTTTTGTAATTTTGACCTTTGCACTTGATTTTTCAAGTTTGTGATGGTTTCCTAGGGTCTGCAACAACTCTAACAAAATATTTTATATACTGATTTTTGTGAACGTAATTTTATTTTAATTCTCTATAGTTTGAATTTTTGTCAGGAATGTAAAAAAATGTATGTATCTTGAAAATACCAAATGTGATTTTGTAGATAAAGAATGAATTGTAAAAAAAATTGAGTGCACTCTAATGTGTGAAACAAGAATTAATAGCAATAACTTCATTGACCATGATTTCCTGTCACTAATAATCGTTAATGATTAATTTGGTTACTTTTGGTTGAAGTTTGAGCTCAAGAAAGCTTCCGCAGGTGATACACAGCCGTTCTGAAATATTCACAGGCCGAAATTGCATTTGTTATTTATCCGAGAGTTTTGTGTCTCGTCTCTCCTCTTCTGAATTCGTCATCCTCCAGTTGCCAAGAATTTATTACCAGTTGCGGACTTTGTTTCCGTCGATATCAGCTATTCTGCTCCGAGACGTTGCCTGTAGATGCATAGGGGTTCCGCTCGAGGATACCTCGTGTATAAAATATTGGGACCGTGTATTCCTTTTGCAGCAGGCCTTTTAAAACTCCTTTAAGTATTTAAAGGTGCCGATCGTGTAGCCTATGGACCACGCTCTATCAACCTTTTCTGGCTCGTGGCCACATTCTTGAAGTTTCTCGTGTTCCGATCAACTGCCTAAAATTTTAATAAAATTTCCGCGTGTATTACTTCTGGCAGAAACTATTGAGTTCATAAAAAGATTTCAGTTTTTACTTATTTTAATTCAGTTATCTTTAATCTAATTTTTTGAGACCCAAAGCTACTAAATTAGAAAAAACTAAAGTAGAATCTATATACATATACAGTGGGCCGCATTAATATTCGGCCGCTATTAAAAAAACAATAACTTTGTTGATATTTGACCATACGATTTTAACTTTTTTGAGAAGTTAGACCAGTTAGTTTACTACATGACGTGGCAAAGAAATTTTTTAAACAAAATATTAAAAGATACATTTTACAACTTTTTTATGTGGGTCTATATTAAAAATTGAAAAAATACGTCTTGTAGATCTGTGTCAATAAAATGCATTGTGAAAGTTTCATCGAAATCGGTGGATGCAGGAAAAAACGACAGGCATTGAAAGATGTGAGAATCCTTAGATTTATTGCAGTTAGAGGCCGAATATCATGAAAACTGCAATTTTTACCACCTTTAAACGTTAGTAGTGGTACGGATGACGAACAGTTGTTTAAGATCATCTCTGGCAGGAACCGTCCTAGAGAAACGCACAAATCCACCCTAGATAAAATATGGTTAGTCTAAAACCAAACAAAGCTAGTGCGTCAAAACCGAGCACCCTAGTAAGGTAGCAGTCTTACCTTTCTATTCTTTTTATTCTATTCAATTCAATAATATCGCGTCATTTACACAAATGTAACAAAGTCTCTATTATAGAATATACTTGTGTTTTACCGATAATTCAGTAGAACTTCTTAAACTCACAATTATCGTCCAATATCCTAATAGAACAATTGAACGTTCCTACATGATACAATCTAACCGCTCGGATTGCATCAACTAAATTATACTAGTTACGAGGCCCACTAACTTTCCTAGCGACTCCCTGACAATCGTATCAGGTTCGTTCGCGACATTCAAATCATCCACCAAAGATTTATCCAACCTCCCAGTGGCTCCCCAATTTCGCATTGGGTTCGTCCACGAAAGTCACACCGTCCTAGCGGCTCCCTGACAATCGTGTCAGGTTCGTCCGCATCCAAACAGCTCCCTGATTTCGCATCAGGTTCGTCTGTGCTCTCATCCAACCTACTAGCGGCTCCCTGATTAAACATCAGGTTCGTCCGCATCCTAACGGCTCCCTGACAATCGTATCAGGTTCGTCCGTGCCTTCTGTCAACCTCCTAGCGGCTCCCCAATTTCGCATTGGGTTCGTCCGCGCTGTTTTACAACCATCCTAGCAGCTCTCTGACAATCGTATCAGGTTCGTCTGTGCGTTACTCCTAGTGACTCCCCAATCTAGCATTGGGTTCGTTCATGAAGTTTCAACCATCCTAGCAGCTCCCTGACAATCACATCAGGTTCGTCTGCGCTCGACTCCAAACCTAGAGGCTCCCTGACAATCGTATCAGGTTCGATCTCGCCGTCTATAATCCTAGCGGCTCCCCAATTTTACATTGGGTTCGTCCGCGCACCTCAACTAACAAATTGAGACCATATTCCTAGGGTGATAACCCTTCGCCGGCCACTCGAGCTGCTCGCGGCCCTGGCTCATAACAGTAGCTATGTGAAACGTTGACCCATTTTGATAAAATTTTCATAATATGTTTAATTGATACAGATCTACGAAACGTATATTCCAAATTTTCAATATAAGCCTACATAAGAAAGTTGCAAAATACAACTTTTAGTATTGTCTCTGCAATTGCGACCAATCGCAATTTTTTTTTTTAAATTCTTTTCACGTTACGTAACAAACCAATTGTTCTGACTGCTCAAAGAAATCCAAGTCGTATGATGCAATTTTTAAAAAGTTATCGCCTTTTTCAGTGGCCGAATATTAAAAAGAGTCACTCTAAATAGAGGGAAATAGGGAAGTACCATTTTTGGGAGTCTATTTCTAAAAATTGCCGTCTGTACCAACACAGTATCGATCATTCTTTGTAGAACGGAACTGTGTCATGCTGCCTTCGAATACATTAGCAATGCAATTACGCGCGGAATGAAACGAAGGGACCGAATTACTAATGTTGGACAGTTGACTTGATTCTCGATGGAATATTCGAAGCGTGAAACAGTTCAATATTATAACTGTTTTTATAGGATGTGTCAGAGTGTACGATAAGATTAATTGATATTCCAAAATCTGTTCGACGTTTGTAGACATTGATAACCTTAATACGCTTTGTATTCGTGTATGGGAATGTCACCTACTACCATATATTATGGTATTACGTAGTCCCAAAATTTTGTGTCTCGCAATGTGCATGTTTAACTCTTATATCAATAACCAAAATTCACTACGTTCGTCAATATCCCGGTACCCGGGTTATTTTTTAGTAAACACTTGCATCGCGTCTATTTGGGTTTTTCATGTTTCTAGTCGATTGTTACTGCCTAGAACCAAATTTTAAGTCCTCCGTTAGCCAGAACAACCCTGCCGGATAATATAAATGGGCCTTTAATATAATATAAATCGGCGCGCCGTTATTTTATGTCTCCAGCCTCCGTCTTGCTACATATATTTATATGTTTATATATTTATTATTCAAACAATCAAATACTGCCAAAGAGAACCAATCGGCATAGCCAATTTTTGAGATAATTCGCTACAGAACTCGCTACACCCGTTATTGAACGTTCAAAGTATGAGACATTATACCGCAAAAATTGCTGTCGATCGCGTTTTTGATTGGCATACTAGTTTTCCGGACATTCAGCCTGGGACTTTGCAAGATATAGACAATTTGGGAAGAAAAGTTATAAGATTCATGCCACTTATGTTATGGAGCAGCAGTAAACAAACGCAGTAGAACTAGAAAATCTTGTACCATGTGCAAACAAATCAGTCTGCGTTGAACATTGAGTGACTGTAACAAAATGTAGTTACTGAATGATCAACGCAGAGTGGTTTGTTTGCACACGGTGTAAGATTTTCTAGTTCACATTTTGTTTACATTTTGTTACAAAGAATAATAAATATTATAAATATTTGTTTTTATCTATTATAAATAGTATAAATATTTGTTTTTATCTATTATAAATAGTATAAATATTTGTTTTTATCTATTAAATTATCCCTGTGAAAATATCGTATTTTAAAATGTTTTATTTATTCGTTCGTAATCTTATGTTTCTATAGGTAGATACCTGGGTATCCTCGTTATTGAAATTCGACATGTGGAACTTTGACGAAATAATTCTCCGAATCTAATACAAAAAATGAAGAAGTCTGAACATATATTTCTCTTTCAAAATGTGCAATTAGAGAAGATCCGAGCGTCCATCAGGAAATTTTTACGGGAACATAAAAAATTTTTATAAAACATACCCAGGTGGATACCTGGGTGTCCGATTATTCACAAATAAGTTAATATTGTTAGGTAACACGAGCATATACAAGAATCATGATAAAACAAATTTTCGGGACAAGCTAATACATTGTATGAAAGCGCATGAAAAACTAATAAACCATAAAATGGGCAAATCTGTTGGCCGTCTTCAGGGATAGTTAACAGTCAACGGTGGCCCCGCGGAATTCCCGGTGGCGTCTAGCCGAATCCGTGTGGCTCGGGTAACCGTAAAAAGGATAAGTTTTCGGGTCGAAAAACAAGGAGCGGATAAAATACCGTGGCCGTAAAAGAAAGCAATCCGTGGAGCCGGGGAATCGTTCTTTACGTTCTATTATAATATATATTCGAGCGTACCGGCGGAAACGTATGTCCTCCCAAGGGTTCCGCGAAAATTGTGCCCCGGATCTTCGGCCGGAAAGGCACGGGCATTTGCATTTTCCTCGGTCCCGTATACGTATTGCTCATGAATATAGACAGATATGATCCTGTCCGCGAATGCTTTGCCGTTAGGAGGCAAGCCCCGAAGTCAATCGGGTCCTTTGAGCCCCGTAGTCAATATGCTGTCGTCATCAGAAAGTGTCCACTCACTTCGATGACCCGTTCCTATCAATGAAAGGACTTGTCGAATCGATGCAACCACGCCTTTGTTCAAAGGAACTACCGGGCCACGCCGGTATTACCCTCCTAAATAACAACGACGCTCGTTGTTTCGCGATTGATTACTTTCCTGTCGAATACCTGCCTCTCTCAATAGCCGTCTGCTTAAACCCCCTTGATCTCTATCAACTGAGCTCTTCTTGTTCACTCGATTCTTGTTACAATAACCCGACACTTTTTACCGGGACTCGATCACTTCGGAATTTTGCTTCGAACCCTCCGTGAACCTTCTACCTAGACATTAGGACCCTTAGTAATTATTTACTTATTTGAAATAAAATTATATAAATGTATTTTTTATAAATACATCTTTACAATGTCAATATCATTGTAAATTAAAAAATTTAGAACCTGTCGAAATGACAGCTTCTGTAAATCTAGTATTCAAACTGTTAAAAATTCCATTAGGAACACATTGAAAACGCGATTTAAAGAATTTTCGATTTTTTTTTTGCTAATCTTGTAAAATTAAAATAAACTTAATATTTTTTTTTGCTAATTTTAATACGTTCTCGTGGTTCCAGATTCGCAGATTCAGTAGTAATAAAAGGAACGCTTTATAAGACTTTTAAAACTGTTATCGTTCTTGCTGTTTTCCTTCTGTCCAGCGTAGCGCGTATTCATTTAGGAATCAAGGTACGGTTGATTCTATCCGGGGCCATCCCGCGAGCCATTCAAAGTTTTCCGACATCGTCGCAAATTTTCAACCAAAAAGCGACTCTTATTTACTGCTGGAAAGTATGCTGATCGAAGTATCTACGGGGCTGTTTTTCATGGAACTCGCGAACTTGCTTCTTCTCGCGGACTTCCTCTAAAGAACTGACATCCTGGAGAAAGCTTTATAATCTCGGCATCTCGCTCGGAACTTGCGCGTGTGCTGCTCACAAACAAGCTCTAAAAATTCTCTTACTTCAACAGTCCAAAATACTTTGAGCAGCTTTCCTTTAACCACAGTTATATACATTTGCAATAACACGACTTTTAAGTATCAACAATTTTTGATTTAGAAGAATTTTGATTCAATCAGAAACAATATTTTTCAGGTTATTAAAATAGAAATATATTTTACTCGTATTAACGATCAGTGGTGCTAATAATTATTAGACAACGGATGCATTAATGACAAAAATGAGTAGACGCAATTTAAAACAGTAACAGCGTTAGAAGAATTTAAAAATACTGTTATATTAGGATAAAATACATTTTTTATAAATGTTTAAATTAAAATACATACTTTTTCGCTTCAGTAGCAATTCAGGTAAAAAATTTTTATTTTGCATAAAGATTGGCTGTTTGGTAATTGTTATTATTAGACTGCGGATTTTTATGCAAAATAAAAACTTCTTACCTGAATTGCAACAAACTGGAGTGAAATAGAAATTTATTTTCTTTGCTATTATGTTCAGTAGGTTGAGAATAATATAATAGTATGTTCAAATTTTTCTAATATTTTCAATATTTTAAGTTACACCTACTCAATTTTGTCAAAAACGCATGAAATCCGCAGTTTACTCATTATTTATTTGGTAACGAAGTTTGCACCTCACACTGTAGTTTAGTTAATTCCAGAACTTTGCGACAATCGCTTATACGTTAGTCGCTTTGGGTGTCGCGATTAATTTGTCTTTTGTGCTCGCGGTTGCGAATAAATACAACCAATCTTCGCGAACGAGTGCAAATAAAAAGAAGCGGTTTTCCTCTGAATGGCATTCGAAACTCGGGTATTGAAATCGCCTCGGATTCCGCGGGGCGTCTCGAGCGTGCGTCGTTGCCGGCATTGAAATTAAGTAATGAAATTGTTTGATATTTGATGCGCACGAATATTCGCGTCCCGAGGCCGCATTGCCGCTTCAATATCAACGGGTCCCGGTAATTGCTTTTACCGGAGAAAGAGTTTGCTCCTCTCTACGGGTGGCTTCTTTCAGATTACTTTGGTGGGCTCCGCGATACACGCAAGGAAGAGCAGAATCTTCCCGCAGACTCTCCTCGACATCCGTTTCCTCCGTCCCGGATTTCTCTGCCTCGCCTCGCCGCGATCCGAGGCGACCTGCCCCGAGCCAAGACTTTGATTTAAGTTTCATTTACCTTGCGGTAGCCGATGGAAAATATAATTACAAGGTATTGAAGCCGGGCCATGCGCGCATACGCGGGCCCCGAAATATAAACGCGCAGCCCGTCATGCAAACCCCTATCTGGCCCGACGAGGCGAAAGTATTTGCATGAAAGCGATTTTTCGGCTGTCCAGGCTTTTTTTCTGTATTGGATAGTTCGTCTGTTTTGTTTATTTGTATTGACTGGATCCATAAAAATTCTGATGAATTAGTTCTTGGAACTTCTTCGATACAGAAAGTTACTTATTTTTTGAAGAATGTGAATAATTCGGACAGAATTGACGCACAGGAAATAAGCATAACGTATTGTTAAGGTTATTGGCTGAGGGTATCGATATCGAAAGATCATCTCTCCGCTTCAAATTTGCAAGAATCGCGGACGGGTTCGTCGAACACCTAAATCTCGGTGGCGCGGCGCGTCGCTATACCGCAAGAGGTAAAAACAGCCCGGAGGTATTTTTCCGTTCAAGGCGAGATTCGTCGGTGGCGGAAACGACGTGGGCGGGGTCGACAGTCGTGTTACTTAAAACGTAATTGGAACCTGAATCTTCATTCCAGACGTACGAAATTTTAATCTCTCTTCTACCCCCCTCGTCCTCCCCGTCCGTTCCTCTTCTTCTTCCAGCTAACAACGAAATTAACGTTTCAGTACCAATTTCGTTAAAACTTTCGGTCCCCGACGGAGATGTCTGGTTTATCCGGTAAACACGTAACAACGTAACAAGCGGTGGCTCCTCGAGCTAAGGAATGAAGTTCGTGAACGCGACTCGACGTTCGTCTATCGACGATCGGTGACTTTTTAAATCGACTGAACGGGGTGAGGAGAGGAGTGGGGGTAGATCGGTCGCGAAGAGGGTGGAAAACCGGCGAAAAGTTTTGTAACTCTTTGAAGCAGCACGGTTCCCGTCTTGTCCTCTCCTTTATTACAGTCTCTCGGATGAATACCAGATGCGGTTAGAACTTTCAGGTAGCGCAGGAGCAACTTCAAGACTATAATTGCTTTGTTCGATCCAACTTTTGTTTCCCACCGTTCCCCCTCCTTTCTTCCGCGCTGTCCTCCCCGCACCGTCGCGCCGTCCTCGCGCGTTCGGGGATTCGGATCGACTTTTACGGTTTCGTATGTAATGAGTACGTTTTCGAGTGCGGCGTCTCCTGTCCTATCCGTCCATGAAAATTACAGTATTTTTCTCCTCCAGTTCTCCTGGGACAAATGAGAACCGACCGACACGGACAGTTCTCGGAATTAAATCTGAACCGATTCGACAAGCAATCCACAATCCCGTAATTGGATCCCCCGCCGGGAGATTATTATTAATTATAGGAGAAAGTCCCGCCGTTAACCCTAGTCAAGATGCTTCCTGCCAAAGACGATTCCATGATGGTTTTGCGTCTACATTTTTCTTGTCGTTCGAATCTTTAAGAGCCTTTTTGACGTCATGTTTGAACAAAACAAAAAATCAAACTGTCCTTTAACACAGCCTATGATTACTGACTAATTTCAAGTCGGCACATCGGGAGCCTCACCCAGGATATTAATCGTATTTTCGCGAACGAGATAGACAATAATGGAGCGAAATTTTTCAGAGGGGAACGACAGGATCCAGCAAAGTACACGTTGGTTGCAAGAACGTTTTAGTAGATCCATCGTAGCCGAGTGGTCGAGCAACGTTCGAGTGGCTCGAGGACTGCCGAGCGTTTTGCGAGAGAGCGTTCGCATTTCTCGTCGAGGGATAACGCGACAGTTTCATTGAATCCACGGGCCGCGATAATTTCCGGCGAAAGAAACAGGAGATCGAGCGCAGTCGGTTAAGATAAGTACAGCCGGGGGTTGCAGCCCTTGGTCGGTCAGGCTGGAGCAAACGCTGTGGCGATGACAGGGCGATATGTCAAACCATTGTCCCTTCAGGGTCCCCAAGGTTCCCTACCTCTCTCTCTCTCTCCCTCTCTCTTTCCTCTCTTGGCACCGTTGGTTCTTGTCTGCGTCACGCAAAAACCAACGACCGAGGCAAGTAGTGGTCGATGCATAAAACAGCCGCCTCCTGCTGAAAGGATCTTTCACGCGAGCCAGGGGGAAATCCAGTCGCCGAATTCTTCGGGTCTATGGCAACTAGCGTGTGCCAACGTCCGGAACTGTTTCTTGCCGTCCCCTGTTCCGGAACCCGGCTGTTTCGATTAACTGCTTGTCGAGCAAGCCATGATATACTGATTAGACGCGTGACTATTGAGTACATCGATATTGAGTATATCAATCTATTGAGTATATCAATCATTATCGATATCTTAATGAGTACATCGACACTTATCGATATCTTGTTGAGTACATCGTCACGTATCGATATCTTATTTATACACCGATAATATTGTTAAAATGTTTGTGCCCGTGGTTGATCTCGAGTGATCGTTCAGGCCTTTGATGTGTTTCTACTGCGAGGTGCTTGCTAATAATTTCTCGAAAGACTAACAAGGGAGGTTACCCGATCGTAACACGCCGATTGTAATGAAATTTTGGCATGATATAGAACTCAAAAAAATATTTGACACGTATTTTTTTATAGCGGCCGACATTCATGTTAAGGGGGTGAAAATAGCTCTCAAAGTTGGGGTGGAAAATCCATTTTTATTGAATATCTCCGAAAATATTAGGTCTAGATAAAAATTTCAAAATCCAATTTGTGCATCTTTGAATAGCAAATCTTTTCGCGTAAACTGATTAAACAAATAATAATTTGTTTAAAAAATATGTTAAAAGTTAACTTTTTTTGCAACATTTTTGGACAAAATATTAAACTTTTTTCGTGAAAATTTGTATACACAGTCTACAAACTTTGATAAATAATGTGAGAAAAAAAGTTATTTCGTTCCGCGGTCATAAGTCATTATGTTCCAATGCTTATGCGAGGCACGGTGGCAACCGTAATGGAAAATTTGTTCGGGTAAGGATAACCGTTTATTTGGAGTTGTTCCACGTTAAAAGTGATGTGGTAGCCTTGAAAAAGGTTGATTTGTCTTTCTGCGGGTTTTCCATCGACAAAAAAATGAGGAAAAAGATAAACATAAAATTAAATTACTCCAAACGTTATATGTATCTATAAGCTACTCTACAAAATTATCACAATAATGAAAGTTGTCAAAAAAGTGTACAAAGCACAAATGGCATTTACACCACGAATATGGGTTATTATTATAATATTATTATTATATCTAATGTAAAATACGATTGGTAATGATAGCCAAAGTTGAAACTTTTAAACAAAGAAAGAATACAAAACAAGTAGGTAGCGAGCAAACTTGGGTTCACGCGTAAGTGCAATAAATGATCTTCCGGTGGTTTTTCCTAATTTTTAAACCGATGGAACCAGAAAAACAAATCAATTTACGCGAAAAGATTCGCTATTCAAAGACGCACAAATTGGATTTTGAAATTTTTATCTAGACCTAATACTTTCGGAGATATTCAATAAAAATGGATTTTCCACCCCAAATTTGAGAGCTATTTTCGCCCCCTTAACATGAATGTCGGTCGCTATAAAAAAATACGTGTCAAATATTTTTTTGAGTTCTATATCATGCCAAAAATTCATTATAATCGGCGTGTTACGATTGGATAACCTCCCTTGTAAGATTACGTCCGCGGTAGACCCGTTGATCTTTTGGACTTTGTATTTGCACCGGGTGTGCTTACTAAACCTAAGGTTCTACTCGAAGGACCACCTTTCAGTTCGGAAGGAAACAAAAACAATGGTGAATTTCAACAACTATATTCAAACTATGTACAACGGACGAATGATGACTAGTTTCAGTCTAACACGCGGACCGAGCGAAGAGCTGTTTTGATTTTTGATACACTTCTCTTATTCTATCTAATCATTCCACAATCTCCCGATCTCTTTTTTCAACATTTATTCAAATTGTATATACAGGGTAAAAATTATGAAGCTTTACAAACGAATATCTCCAAAAATATTGTTTGTTTTTCTCGGTGGACATTCCAAGGTGAGGTGAAGGTCAACTTTCTTTTTTTAAACGGAATAATATGTTTTTTATACTAGGTTTTAAGATGAGTTCAATTACCTATGACTCAAGGTCATTCAAGGTTAAACTTGCAGGGAAATTCAGAAAAGGTGTGATCGTTTTATTTGTGCTTCAGTTCGTGCCTTAGGACTTTCACACCAAAAGAATAACATGTGTTCAATATCAGCATTACTCAGGGCAACATCAAAGTCATTATCAAAGAAATGAAAACAAACGTATTTATGTATCCTTTGTTGAACAATAATACTTAGAACTAAGTGGTGAAAATGGAAATTTATCAAAATTGTTTTCATATGTTTATGTTGTTAGGAGAATGCAGGAAAAATTCCAGAATGGCTGCTAATCTATATGCACAACACTGCCCAAATCGACAAAGTGTATTTTTTAAATTTTCACCTAAGACAGATAATAAACAACAATTTCACTTACATGCCATATAACTGTGACGACACTGATGAACGTAACAAGCCAGTTACAATAAAGTTAATTGCATTGTTAGCGGAGACGAACGAGGTTTTGCAACCACAGTCAGACTCCGAATCAAACAATTTGTACGACGTCCGATAAACTTTCTGTTTCTAGAAACAAGTTCCGCGCACACCTCAACTCCCCCCCCCCCCCCCTACAGACTCAGTACATCATGCACAAGTCTCCCAGCACGGTGTCCTCTCAGTGCACTCAATTATCATCGCAGACAAAGGACAACGAGCACTCCGGTCGCGTGCCGCGAGTTAGACGCATTGAAACACAGTTGCGGCGCTGTAGTTAAACATGACAGAGGCGCGCAGAGCGCAGCGCGCTGTTGGTCGAATTCTGTTAAGCATTGTTTCAGGTCCCGGAGGCTTGTTCAGACAAAATTTTTCCCAGTGGCCAGGTACACGGCGGATTACGCGAGATAGCAGGAAAATCCGCTTGCACTATGAATATCGGGTCATCGCATTATGCGTCGCGCGGACTATGGGGGCTCCCGATCGATGAATCTTACTCGAGATCGGATAACACCGATACGGTTAATGCTAGCAGCCGGTATTACGCGGGGGCCGATCGGCTAAATCTCGTTATCGATACCATCCCATAAACCACGGGCACATGTAAGACTATTTATGCGCGAACGCTAATCATTGTCCGACAGAATGGGACGTCGATAGAAATTACCGTGGCGCGTCTACGATCGATCGTTGCGCTCCCGGAGACCCAGAGCGCTCCTGAATACGGTTATCGTGCGCATTCCGGCCTGATAATCCGCGCAACTCCGCGAATATTAGCATAATCTGTCCGGCGAACAGGCGGCTACGCGGAACAAGCCCCAAAGAATCGCTTCGATCCGATTCCGATCGGTAATATCGAAGTTTCGAGTTTCGAAGATTTATACTGATTTCGCATTATTCGAGTGCGGCGGCATAGTAAACAGTCGCTTCGTTCGGTCCAGGAGCAAAGTAACAATTTTGCATTTTTGTGAACAGAGTCAGCAACAGAAACTTGTCGATTCTTTAACACGTTCCTTGCCAAGCCGTTTTTTCCCAACTTGTCATACAGGCCATTTTTAGTTTTGTCTAAAGATTGGTATATTGCGTGTACCATTTATGATACACGTGGCCTGATGGTCAAGTTTAGCGTGTACCATAAATGGTACACGTGGCATGGAACGTGTTAATCTACTGCCGATTTCTTACAATTTCCTAGAGCTAAAAAAAAATTTGTATTTACTAAAAGTAGCGGATATGCACGATAAAGATTTGTTTGTTGGATTGTAAACAAGTTACGAGCCCAATGGACTTATTGTTCGTTGTGAAAAATGAATCAACGATCTCAGAATCGTATTACAAACAGAGATTTCGAAGTAGCCCATTTCACGCTTCGTTTCAAGAGCCGGACAGTGAGGCTAAAGTCTGGAGATACGAGGGACCCTGGTTTCCTTTCGGGGTTCCAGAGATTTTCCTTTTCGGGATCAGTCGAAGCTGAGATTTCGTATACTAAAGAGCTTCTTCTCGCGCCGTGTACTAAAAAAGAGTTTTATTTTAAAAGTACCAGTGTGCATTTATTATCACCCATATCGAATAGTATCAATTGCAAAAAACAGTTCAAAAGAATTTTTGATTTTCCTTCATTATTTTTTAGAAGCTAAAAATAATATATTAGTATATTTAAAATCCTTTAACCGGTATACAGCTTTAGCACCTACCCGTTTGTGTCATAAATGCACGAAATCCACAGTCTAATTATAAGCCTGTGATTCATCAAGCCAGTCTAATTATAAGCCACGTCCTAATGGCTATGTGTCGACAACAACAAAATAGAATTCTATTTCGGTTTAATGGAAATTAATAATGTACATATTCAGTAGATTCTGTGCGAAATTATCGTGATAAAGATAATAGATTTTAATCAGTGTCAACACCAGTTGCAGGAGCTCGAAAGACGTGACGAAAATCATTTTTAAGGAAAAGTGAATGTTGCTTTCAGATTCGAAATCGTTTCTCATGGTTGTCGGAGAGCTTACAGAACGGTTTTGTGTGGCTGGCGGTGGGACAAGCGGATTTTCCGGGAACAGTTAGGGCTGACTGCGAAGATTGTTGTGTCAAGCGCACTGTTTTCGGGTTTGGTGACGGCGAAGAAGGATGTAGGGCACAGGGAAATAGGCCGATCGGTATTCCGACGTAGAAATGGGACCTCGAACTAAGAGGAAACACGACGTTGCAGGAATTCGAGGGAACGTATGCGTCGTTTTAGGTGAATTTGTGGGTGTGCTTCTGAGGAAACGGTTTAGTCAATGTTGAGCATAGTTTGATCAACACTGTATCTTTTGGTAACCATTGTGCAGCGAATTCTTCATTATTTTGTCGTTCGTTCAGTCAATTTTAATTATTTTCTTATTTATGCAGTCACTCATAATTATTTTAATACATATATAGAGTATTAGCCTTAATTATTTTTTGTTTGTAAACTCGACTATAGTATTTCGCTCATTTTACTTTAACGAGACATTCATTCGCGTGAAGGTCAGTGAATATGTAAAGGTTATTTTAAGGTCATATTTTATAAAATTTTCCTATTAGAAACGTTTCTTCTTTACTAGAGTGATTTATCGCATATTCACATGTTGAAATGCATTTAACCAAGCAGTAGTGCATTACGAATAATAACAATGTTTGTTAATAGAATATCGCAACACGCTGTATTCGCAAACTGGGACCACCGTAGTCGCTAATTTAATTTATTTGTGCTCGTGACATAGTAATGGAACAAGTTATAAACGAATGCAGGGGAAACATGCTATTGCACTCGGTTAAAACGATATAACTCGACGTTATTAATAAAAATGGAATATGATTTCTTACTATTCCGTTCAGACTATGGCTGTTATGATAACAACTTTATTAGGCAGTGTTTGTACATAAACTGCTCGGAGTGCACGGTTTATTCTAAACTGCGAGGGCGAGTTGGAGCCTCCGGCTGTATGGAAACCTGACCCAGAACTGAAACTAGGGTTAGCCCTGTGCACTCGCAGGCTCTTCGCCTGTAAGGACCTGCCAACTGTAATCGTATTAGCTGAAAGGTCGATCAACCTTTTTAACGTCAAAATTGAAATGGCCGTTGTATGGCATTTATAAACGCTGATCCGCCGAATTAAATAACCTATCTTGAACTATTTATTTCTAATAATTAGTCTGTGGAACTTGATGTATCAGATGGTGCGTTGTCAATCTATTTCAATATTTTGCGATGCAAGTTCGTCACTTTCTCTCGGTGTAAGAGGCGACCAGCACGATTTCCCACGGTTTATTACAAAAACATATAAATAACGACCTCCTTCAGCGGCACCCTCTCATTCGACACGCATAAATATCGATCCGACTCACCCCTTGTTTATTCCTTTTTTTATCCCCGGCTCATAGAAAATCCTTACCCCACTTCGCAAACTTCTCTTTCTCTCTCTCTTTCTCTCTCTCCTTTGCCGGTCCGTTATTTACGCGCGTTTCATCGCGTGACTGCACACGCATTCAAAATTGCAAATTCAAAGCGCACCGGTGCATTCGTTGCAAACCTAGCAAGTTGAGAAACGGAAATCAATTTTCAACTTTGTGTAATTCACTTACAAATATTTCAACACAGTTCAACTATCTTACTACGATCGTTTTAAAAAATAATTTTATTATTGTGATTCAGAATATTATATTATATAGTACTAATTTACCCGCAGTATAGTATATCCCAATATAGTACCAATTTACTAGTAGTGTACTATATTATACTATACTTATAGTGCTAATTTACTAATAAATAATACATTATATTATACTATACTTATAGTGCTAATTTACTAATAAATAATACAGTATATTATACTATACTTATAGTGCTAATTTACTAATAAATAATACACTATATTATACTATAATGTTAGTATTATACCATAGCATTCGTTATATGTATTATAGTACCGATTATACTATAGTACGAATTATACCATAGTAGTTATAGTGCTAATTATATTGTAATACTAGTATTATACTGTAGTACTAATTATACTATAGTACTAGTTATACTATTATACAATATCTCTTTATTGGCTCCCCTAAGAGTTACAATCCGTTTACAGTCTCCACCTTTACCCTCTTCCGCATCCTCCTTAATCCAACCTAGTACTAGTTATACTATAATACTAGTATTATACTGTAGTACTAATTATACTATAATACTAGTATTAAACTATAGTACAAATTATTTAAATTAAAATTGGTGCAAAAATCACGGTTCAATCAGACTCTACACAGGACCACAACGATCGAAAACAACCTCCAGATGTTAACGTCTTGAAAATAATAATTATTTTCGCACCGATATAATACAATTAACTGTACGATTGCAGATATTAATCTCGAACAGAATTTCGGCACAGTAGCTCGCCATTCGACGCGCAACGTTCCGGAATTCGCGAACGGTTAGAGAATCAGTGTGAGCCCTTATGCCGTTGAGCGGGGTAGGCGTTCAAACGTCCCGGACGTTTGTTGGCGAAAAACAGTGAACAAAAATTTGAAAGCGGATAGGAAAAACAGAGCGGGCTCCGGGGGCTCGGGGCCGATCGTTACGCAGCGATGCGAATACTCCCGTCGGGAAACGGGCGTCGATTGTAAAACTGTTCGGTAACCAGGCAACCTCTCGTTTTTATAGCGTAACCGAGCCTAGCCAGAGCCAAAGCCCCCGGTGTTAGGCTGCGTCGATTTGCCGCAGCTTGCGTACCCGTAAACGATTAATGACTCCCCCCCTCCCCGTGTGCCCATCCTCTCCGATCCCACATTTTCCCTCCTGTTGCCACACCAACCTCTCCCCCCTCCCGCCTCACAAACCCCGCGAAAAATGCGAATTTTTTGGAGTTCCGCGAACGAATTCACGCCACCGCGTTTAATGTGCTGTTTCATTACACCTATATCGGCCGACGACCGGGGATGTTATTACGCGAAAATTCCGATAATCTAGATTGTTCGGGGATTTATCGGAGGCTACGCAAGATTTACAGGTGTTATCAAAATGATGAACCGCCATATCAATGAAAAAATACGGCGCCCCGATGCCGACGGACGCGATCGTCACCTGACAATGAGTCGCGTTAGTGGGGTCCTGCGAATGTTGGAATGGGTTTTGGAAAGCATGAGTTACCACGGGCTTTAATTGCTCTCGTTTCATATGCGAATCGGGGAACTTGTTAAAAAATATTATCATTACATTTCGTTACATCTCGTACTGAGAGTAGATAGTGGACGTAGAAAATGATGGGGGTTATTTTCAAGACTTGAACAAACTTCCTTTCACTGTAAATGAACAATAGAGAGTCTAGTAGGTAGGCATAATCCAGCGGCTCCACGACCATTTTTATTGATATCGTGTGCAAAACAATGTTTTTAGGTTGAAAGACAATCCCCTAAAATTTTAAGTCGCTAACCCCTCATTTAAGGGTAATTTGAGGGTAAACACTCTAAACTTTATCATTTTATTTCTCGGTCGTTAATGAAGTTATTAAGATGAAAGAAAACACTCAAACTTACCTCGTACATTTCATATATTTTTTCATAATCGAGAGCAAATTATGAAGGGTAGAAAAAAATTTATCTTTTTCGGAGTGGGGATTGCAAGAAACCCTTCGAGTGACACCTACCAAAAAATTCAAGAATAATGTTCTGTTACCTATGTATATGGAAGGTTCAAGATGACCGGATTGCTGGAGCATAGTTAAATAATTGAAGAACAAATGAAATTACGGCATTATAATATTATATAATATACAATAGCGCAGTGTTTCTTGGGACCCTAATTAATGATTTTTATCAGGAGATTATATTAATAACTCATTATTCATAATACGAGTGAAACAACATGGTGACGAGTACAACATTTTTGGGACACCCTGTATAATATAAAATAAACTCGCAGAATTATAACGAAGAAGCTTTTATCACACACGTAAAATCCATTGATTGGAGAGATCTAAGGAGACTGAACGTCGAGTCGAAGCAAGACTGGTTAGCTTCTTCTATCTTCTTCTAACTTCTTCTATCATATTAAATTGGGACGTTCCTTAAGATCGAGCAGAGATGTGTTTATGCGTTTCGTTTATAAAGTCGGGAAGATTAGAACAAGTAATACGATGCTCCGCGTTTAAAAACAGATTATTCGTCAAGGAGGGGCTTAATCTCCTGATAAGAATCATTAATTAGGATGGTAAGTAATTTCATTTGTTTTTCAATTATTGAACTATGTTCCACCAATCCAATCTTATTCAAACTTTCAGATACATTAGATAGGTGACAGTACATTGCTCTTGAATTTTTTGGTAGGTGTCACTCAAAGAGTTACTTGCAACCCCCACCACTAAAAGAATAAATTTTTTTCTACTCTTCATAACTTGCTCACGATTGTGAAAAAATATATGAAATGCAAGAGTAAGTTCGAGAAATTTCGTTTCTTTTTTTCATCTTAATATCTTAATTGAAAACCAAGTAAAAAAATGATAAATTTTAGGGTGTTTACCCTCATATTACCCTTAAACGAGAGGTCAGCGACTTAAAATTTTGGGGGATTGTCTTTCAACCTAAAAGCATTACTTTACACATAATTACTAGACCCTTTATAAAGACAAGGTGACGATTAATTTGTACACCTGATAGAATTGTTTTAACGTTCACAAAAGAACGACCAACACGTCGATCTCGTTTTGTAAAAATTATTCCGGTTGAGGACGAATAAGAGATGCCTTGCAACAAATGCAACAGAGCGAAAACAGGAAAGTCAATATTCATTGCATTAATTAATCCCGCGAATTCCTAACAAAATATGCATCGTTGAACATGTTCACTGAAACGTTGATTCTCCAGTCGGCACACAGACTCGCATCACCGGCGTACAGATAATACAGCAATCAAAGTGTATGAGAGTGGATTTCGAGGAGAAATGTGACCAGGTATGCAACAATGGTAAAAAATCCAAAAGCACGCGCGCGCGCGCGCGCAAAAATGTTCTGAAATTTCATAAGTTGCGTAATCTCGCGATACCGCGCTTGTCCGCTGTTATTTTACAACGATATTCCCGCCTCGGTGTTTCATTATTTATCCAAACCGCATTCACTTTGAAATTCCATATTCCTCATTCACGTCGGCGAGCAAAAATCGGAAGGGGGACAATGAGAGGATGAGATGGAGAGGGAGAGGAAAAGGGAGAGACAGCGAGAAAGGATCCGGGCCGTCGAGCAGCTTTAATTTAACGTTGTCTCGATCGAAATACAGCCGGGGCGACGCTAAAACCAGTTATGCGTGCTATTTACAGCGAAACAGCCAGTAATTACCCTTTCCCGGGGCACGACAAAAAGTGTCCAAAGCCGTTCAGCGTATCCTTTGAATGAGGAAATCTCTAAAATTAACCCCGGCAACGGTGAAAGGGTTTCTCGCGCGAGTGCTCGGTGTTCCGTGTAGTTGCGGCCGGGCGGCCGCGGGGGAAAAAAACCTTTCTTGCCTCTCGGACCCTTGTGTGCATTCTGTGGCAATTGGGTCTCCCTATCTACCGAAGAGGATGCGTTATTATGAAAAACTTTCCTGCTTCCTGTTTCGAGTGGCCACGGTGAAAGCGGGGCTGAAGCGCGCGATGCCACGGACGTAACCGAGCAGCTTGCGAACCGGTCGCGGCCAACGGAGCTATTTGCATGAGAACGACTGGCTAAACACGCGTTACAGTTATTTTCTGATTTCCAACGAGGGGGAGCGACGAAACTTTTCTCCCCCGGTATACGGGGTGTTCAGTTTTATGCGATGGGGAAGCGTCGCCTCGGTGGAAATGAGGATTTTTTGATCACCCGAGCTGTAGAGTATACTCGTGGTCGATTCTACTGATCGTTCGAGTTACTCGTAAAGTTGCACGTGGTGTGTCGATTAACTATAGGTGACTATGCACGAACAACCACTTGCCTCAATGGGAAGAACAAATTGCAAGATTCGCACAATGAGTATTTACTAAACAATGTCTATGAGAGACTCGACTCGCGGTACAATATGTCTAAATGAGATTGAAGTTTCTAGTTCGACAGTCGGGAAGACTCTGCCCTGGAGCACGCAGGACCAGGATGAGGGGAAGATGATTTTTCCCTTTGCTTAACAATATTCAACGGGTGGGGGCATCGTTGGAAAAAATGTTCGAAGAGCTGGCCTATGGGTGGGCCCCGGAAAATAACTAAGGTCGAATTTTGGCGCCGGGTCGACGACGTGAAACTAACCATATGCCCATAACAAGGGTTTTGTTCTAGACTAAATGACTACATATACAGGGTGCGGCCGAATAACATGTACGAGCGGACGCGAGGTGATTCCTTATGAGAAAATAAGAGAAAAATATAGAATTCAATTTTTTCATCCGAAGCTTCGTTTCCGAGGAAACCGAGTTTGACAATGCAGCGAATATACGTACTATTAGATAGGAATCGTCTGACGCGTCTGATCATGGCCGACCTATTCTACTTCCTAAGTATGCTAGGCACGCGAAACCGACGGATCTTTAACCGCGATGTTTCCGAAAACCATGCGTCATATGAAAAAATGTTATTTCTTTTTTTCGATTAATATTCACTTGTAGAATCACCCCCTATCCGTTGGTACATGTTATTCGGTCGCACCCTGTATACAATATATCTTAAACACGAGTGATTGTTTCGAATGTTTTTGTGTTTCGAGATGAACGAATTGAAATGAAGATTCGACTAGTTTGAAAGAATATTTTGCAAACACCGTGTCTGTAAATGTACATATTAAACCGAGCTGAAATCTGATGCACTTAGAGCGAGTTACCGGATTGCAACAAGTGTTGGCCTGAATATTGTCGTTCAACTTGTCTGAACACAGGCTGTCTCTGTTCCGCTGCTGTAACGATAGACACAGACTATTCCATTGGCCTAACTATAGACATTTCCTAGTCCACTTGTTGGAGTCTATAACATCATTCAACTTGTCTGAACATGGTCGTCTTCGTTCTACTGGTATAATGATACGTAAGAGACTATTCTACAGGTCTGACTGTAGACAATCCTCATTTCACTTGTACGACTATAGGTATAGATAACTTCTACATTTCAATAGGTGCCACATGTTAGTGGCATTATTCAACTGCTCTGAACATGGTCGTCTAGATTCTACTGGAATATCAAGGGCAAATATTCCACTTGTCTGACTATAACGATTCTCATTCTAGTTGACGATCTATGGACCAGTTTTATAAAATAGTTTACGAAACTTTAAAGTTGTTTTTTAGGAGAACAGTTGACCTGAGCTCTACGGTTCATGTGAGACTTTTCTTCCTCGTGACGAGTACTGGTCAGTCAATTTTGCTGTATATTTTCTTTAACACTGTAATGATTCGTGCCGAGGATAAACAAAGTATACGAGAAGTTCTAATAATAACGAATTTTATTTCGACTAGAGTTTATCCCGCACTTGTCGCCGGCCGATTTAACATTGGGCGACTTGTTTGGACCAGTGGATGTAACAATTCTAGATGATGTAGGTGTATGTATGTGAACCGATAGTTCACTCGAGTCGACGAGAATATTATCGGTATAAAAAAGCAGTAGCCGGTAGCTTGGTCGAAAAGCTCGATACGACGGTTGGTTCGTTTCTTACTGCCTCGCTGCGTCGGAGACAGTTCGCAAGTCACCTCGCGGAAGGCCTCGATAAGGCCCGTTTGGGGGAAAAATCATCCCTTCCCGAAAAATGCCGAAAACGGCCGAAACTCCGCGAGGGACGTTACCCCGAAGCAGCGCGACGACGTGGGCCCGCATGGCCCGCCGCGGATTTATGACCCTTGGCCTGGTTACGGTCCCGATGGCCAAGGGGACGAACGAATTCTCGGAACACGGGTCCGAGGGTGCCTCGAGTAAGCAATAAACGAGAATATGCGGATGTGCCGAAAACACCGCAAGTGTTTTGCACGTGGCACAAGGGATGCGGACTCTTGGCCGCTGACCGCTGATGGGAACCATCAGGCCCGCGAAAGTCCGAATCCGGGACCCTCTGAGGCGCGTACAAATTCTAAAGAACGGGCCCACGGATTGACTTTATGGCCACCTTTCCAATACTGTCAGCTCGAATCCTCGAATGCCGTATACGACACTCGAGGATTAGCATTCTTCTAAAGTATCGAAGGACAGTATGAAATCGGAAAAGGGCCTCCAACGACATCTGGAGACAATATAAAAAATACGCTAATAAACCTAAGAATACAATATCTAAGGGGGCCGCGGCATGTATCCTTTCGGAACCGTACAAACACTAAGCCTACCGAGCCTTAAAACCGATTAAAATATTTTAGCTTATAACGATGACAAAGCTTTATTCATTTAGATTTTCTGCAATTTTTATTTCGATATGTGCTTGGATAAGAAAATTTATCAAATCAATTTCCACGTAAATAACTTCATAATTTCAGTAATTGTAAAGTGAAAAATATAGAATCGGTCATTTGACCGGCAGTGATTGGTTTAGTGTTAACAAATCGATGCCTATTCAGAAGACTTATAATTTTGAAACACCCTGTACAAAGACAGCCTGTATGGCCGATCGCAGACATTCGTACGAATAACGTGACTCCGGTAGGAACGGATTGTGGATCCGTTTAATCTCTGGCTTCCATCCCGCAGATATGAGTTCGCTGTCGCATAGCTAGTTAGCATTTAATGAAGCGCGTTTAAATACGTACTCGCGCAACTGACGCGAGAACGCGTGTACATCTGAAAATATCGTTTCATTGTCCAGACCGTTATTCCATTCCTCGGGTATTTTAATTTCGTGTATTATTACGTCGCTTTGCACTGCTCGGAATAACGCCGAGCGGAACTGTGACAATGGGATCTGCTGCTCTACCGTCGTCGCTGGCAACATTTTGTAAAAGAATATTGAAATAAGAATATTCCAATATCGCGCTCGAGCGTAATCAGCTGCGCGATGCGTGCGTCTGACCAGCCACCCTCTATTCTACTTATTTTATAACCTTGAGCTCCTTCGGGCCCGAGGTTTTTCAATGTTTTGCTACAAGATTGCCGATCTTTGTAGCTATACAGGACGATTCATTTAACGCATTGCATACATAAGAAAGTTGCCAAATATTGGACTATCATTTTATTTTTCGAATATTGTTCATACGAAAGTTGTATGAAATTGAAATTCTTTTGCGAAATATTTTGCGAATTAAAATATTAATTGCGTTAAGAAAGTAATAGAAATTTAATTATAATCTATACAAATTAGGGGTTTGTATAGAAAAATATTAATTGTGTTAAGAAAGTGATAGAAATTTAATTATAATTTATATAGAATAGAAATTTGCATAAAAAAAATAATTGTATTCAAAAAATTAATAGAATTTAATTATAATCTATACAAATTAGGGGTTTATATAGAAAAATATTAATTGTGTTAAGAAAGTGATTGAAATTTAATTATAATTTATATAGAATAGAAATTTGCATAAAAAAAAATTGTATTAAAAAAATTAATAGAATTTAATTATAATCTATACAAATTAGGGGGTTGTATAAAAAATATTAATTGCATTAATAAAGTAATAGAAATTTAATTATAATTTATATCGAATAAAAATTTGCATAAAAAAAATAATTGTATCAATTCAATTCAAGGAAATTATGAATTATTAAAAATACTGTACATAAAGTATTGCCTAAAAAGCCACGATTATCGACTAAATAAGAAAATATTAAACACGTTGTACTTTCAGTTTGAATATCTGATTACTCGGTGCTCAAAAGTGTACTAAAATGTACGAATCACAAATAAAGTTCGTCAACTGTATCGAATAAATCTCACCATACAGAAAACGTAATGTCGCGGGAGTAAATAAACCAGTAGAAGAAGGAGATTTTTGCGGAGTCGATGGAAGCCTGCGTGCCTTGTTTGCACACAGGTAGCCAGCAGTTTTTATCAAACGGCAGCACAGGTTGTCACTCGTCGCAACGCTAAGTTATTACTGCGTTAGCGGATACTTAGCTTTGAAGAAGGTTCTCTTCTGGAAACCGGTCGCACGGTGCGCTGCTAATTATTGCTTAACGAAGCCGAGAGAAATGCCGTTTCGCTGTTAATTGAATCGTCTTTTCCATCGCTCTCTTGCTGCGAATTATTTTCAATTTCCTAGTTGACGGGGAGAGCCCCGATAATTGCTGCGAGAAACGGTTATTGCCGCGCGACGCTGTAAAATATCGCACAATACGGCCCAGTCAGCGATACGCGTTTATTCGAGAAACGATACACACGGCGGGCGCGGCACCGGAAAAGTGCCTCTAGAAGCGTCGAATTAATTTCTTATCGTCTCCGAAAACGTTTAAACACGGCGACGGCGATAAAACGTGTCGGACGATAAATATCAAGATCGACGCCGCACCGGGACAACAGAAATAAACGAAATGAATTGTTCCGGTCATTGTTCCGACAATTTTAATCCGACGGCGGTTGCGTCGGATCAAGTTGGAGACTTTAAACGGTTCACGGTAATTTTTCCGGAGGAAGGTTTTCTGCAACGCGATATTTTACAATCTATCCGCACGCGCAGAACGGCGACGGCGTCGGCTACTCCAATTTTTACCGCTCGCCGCCACCGTCGGCCTCGATCACCGTGCTCGAGATGTTACAGCGAATTTCGCTGGTCGTTGAACGCGAGGAAATGCTCATTAATACTTGATCGACGCTATAAAACACGGCCGGGCATGGAGCACCGGCCGCGCGCTCGATTACCGCGATATCGCGATTTGTAGCGGTGAAGCACACGATCACGCGAAATTCGATCACGAGCCGCGAGCAAATTCGTCTGGAAATCTGATCGAAGGTGTTCTCCGTGCTCTCGTTGCTACCCCCGCCCCCTAATTAATACCCGTTGTTGCGGAAATGTTTCGCAAAAACGATTTCCTTTAAATAGAGACTTCCATCAAGTTCGGCAAAAATGGGTCATGCTCGAGAATTTATTATAGGGGAACTGAATGGACACTTTTTGGAATATGTTCGCGTATCGTTCGGGATTATGCAAAAATTTTTTCTACGCTGTTGAGATCGCGATATAGTTTCTCGATGCACCAACTTGTGACCAAATTCGATTTAACGGATCTTGGTCTGTTCGAAATGAATTGACACCGTTGTTCGGTAAAAAGACTTTATTTGAAGAGAGCAACAAATATTCTCTAAATTAGCAGTGGGTTTTTTCTAAGTACCGCGTTCGGTCGGTGTTTCCGTGTTAACAGTCGAATCGGCTCTGAAAATGCTATGTACGGTTAAAAACTATGAGATGCGGAAAAAGGTGGGTTTTTCCGACTTGTCGGTGATTGGTTGAAAGGTTTACTTTGGAGGATGATGAGAGTGGTGGAAACTTGGAAGGAGTAAGGCTAGGGATGCATCTGGCGCAGGCAAACAAGGCTGTAAAATTATAAAAATTGGGCGCATTACCGGTTGAAGGTTGGACATGAGGCTGTGCGCTGAAATTTCCTTTTTCTTGACCGTACCTTTCCCTTTTTATGGGTTTACAATTACAATGTGCCGCGAGTAGGAAAAGGTAACGGTCGGGCGCTTGCCCCTTCGCAGAAGGCCTTACGATGACACAATGCCGTTGAGGGTCACGACTTAACATACGCAATGCGTTGAATAATGCTTGTTGCAGAAATTGTCGTCTTCTTGATAAATGTTTTGTCGCGACTGCGTGTGTCACGAATGTTCCGGATCTGTGCCCGCCAAATTAATCGTGGGCAAGTAGTTCGAATGATAAGATGATATAAAAGACGCAAAAGTCAATAATCGATTCGCATGACAAAGAAATATGTTAAAAGAAGCGTTTCGTCCCAGACCTGCTAGTGGACTCGTCAGTAAGGCTGATCTAGCAGGTCCTGCCTTATACGCGGGTAGATGATAAAATGTTGCAATTCCGTATGCGAGGGATCTCGACTGATGCGATCCCGTTAGTCGGATGTTCTGATCGCTGGACAATGAATTATCGCGATGCAAATTACAAATATTAAGAATGATTGACAAGACAACGGCTCGTCAGGCTTCTCGAGCTGGAAATAAGATGCACTGATTGGTCCCTGCAGAAAGTTGCATTTCCCAATCAGCACACTTTTGACAATTAGGACCTCCTTCCCGTAGCTCTGAATGAAGCCCTGAGAAGGAGGAGTGGGGCGATACCTAAACTCGGGCGACGACGGCTCCCGGTAATTCGACACCGTACTTAACGGTCGCGGATGGTCCCTCGGAAGGACTAAATTTATAACACCTTGTATTTTCAAGAGTGTACAAAACTAAACATTAGGCCAGATGCCTCGACTGGTCGTCGAATGACCCTAGGTTGTTTAATTCCCTATGACGGTCTTTAGGCACGAACGGACCATAAATATTAACCGAAAAACATCCACGTGTATGGTTCTTACGCGACGGAACAATAAAAGACTGCGAAAATTGTCCGAAATGAGAGAATCGAAAAGATATTTAATATCGTAAGGTTGTTTATAGAATTATATAAAATCATAATTCGTCAACGAAAAATTTTTTTCTGAACATTTTCGTGTATAAAAGTGTCAAAGTGTAGAGAAGTCAATCAGCGTCATTTGTTACAGAGACTGTAAAGTCTAGTCTGCTGTAAAAATTTGTATATAATAAAAGTATAAATGTTTATAAAAGTGTCAAAGTGTAGAGGAGTCAATCATCGTCATTTGTTACAAAGACTATAAAGTCTAGTCTGCTGTAAAAATTTGTATATGACACTGAATCATGCTCGAACATATTGCGCAAAGTGTTTGAGCTCTACGGCATTTAGTATTCCTATAAAAAATTCATGAAGCTAACCTAGTTTTTATATGACTTGATGGAACGTGTTCAAGAATTTTTAATACGTAAACGGTTAAATGTAAATCTGCGCAACTTTTATCATTCTAACGCAATACTCTAGAAATATTGTTCTATGAAAGTGTGCGATATAAATTGATTTTTGACTGGAAATACCTTGTTCAAATATGAAGGCCAGCGGAATAAAAATGAACATAGTTCCTGTCTATTGTACGGCGCGCTTCTGACCGAGGCTATTTATCTCCGAGGATCCATAGTTGGCGGAGAACTTGCGAGAACAGGATTGCTGCAAAGTTCTCCGTCACTGCGAGGCACACTTATTCAAAGACACCTATAATTCACGAGATTCCTGGTTCGAATTGGATCGTATTCCTAAGTCACATTCCTAGAACTGAAATACACTTGATGAGTCTCTGAGTGCTGCGGATAAATTTGGCTTTAGGTTTACTTAATCTGGTCTACTATCGAGTCAATTATCGCTTGTATCGTCTATACAGTGTTATCATTCACACGTTCAATTTTATCAACTTGACATGCAAATAAAAATGAAATAAATTCTAATAATTCATTACCATGACAGCGGATTTGTTCGATAAAACACGTTCTCTCGGAGACACGGTCGCCAGTCTCTACAACCTTGTACTTCCATAATGATTTTCATTTAAAAAATGAAATTTATTCGTAGGACGGCCAGTGGATTTGATCGATCGAATGCTTACTTCCAGAGACACGGGCGTCCGTCTGAAAGGAAATTCTCTTTGAAAGATCTGCACACGTTCCCCGCGAATGAAAAAACCCGCGGCGTCTGAGACGAGGAAGACAGCATACGCGATCGTGCGCGAGAGCGTGCGGAGTCTCATTACTGCGCGTGGCCCTGACAGTTTACCCTGCGGTTCCGCCATTATATATTTAAAGTGCATCCGTACCGCTATGCAAACAGGTCGGCGAAGTGGGCCACCGATCAAGCGGCTTCTTATCTGATTTCAGCGTCGGCGGCGTTCGTTACACGAGGCATATAGTCGGCCTCGTCCGAGCCCTCGGCGATCCTGCAGGGGCCAACGTCTCTCTTTTCGCTGAAGCTTCGCCCGTAAAATTATTCACGGCCGTTCCTTCGAGCCTGCGGAACCTGCAGACGCGGCGGTCAATTTGCTCGAAAACGTGATACAAAATTCGCAGCGTCGTTAGTTAAACGTTATTCATTGCGAGCTGTCTTAGAATCTCTACAATCTGATATTAGATTCTGGAGAACTATCTTCATACAGGCTGTTGCAGACTGAAACTGTGTATAGTCGACGTAGAATTTGATATCGAGCGGCTAATGCCCTGTAAACATACTCCTGTTCGATGGTTGGAGGAGTTTTATACTTGTCTGACCAAACACCAACCCATTCTACTGCATAGTCATCGACCATTCTACTTGTATGAACAACTGATGAATAGGCTGCGGATCGTCTTGTAAATAAAAATTTTCTACCTGAATTACAACAAACTTGACTGAAACAAACATTTATTTTCATTCTTAGTATGTTTAATAGATTGAAAATAATAGTACCGACTGTGAGAATCAGATCGCAGTTGGTTCTACATTTATCAAGTTCGTTTGCAAAAATGGGAAATTGTGTACACTTCCTTAGCCCGAAAACCTTTAAACAGGAATTTGGTAAGGTTCTAAATTCGGCTTGATGCCCAATGTCTCATTGTTAGATAATTTCCAGAATTAAACGGTTGCTTCGTTAATTTACTGTGAATGCGTGAGTCGTTTAATCAAGAGACGAAATAAGTCTCTCACTTCAATTCCGTGAATAATACATTTTACTCGGAGCTCTGCGGCAGCCATTAAAAGCTTCCAAGTTGTTTAACCAGCACCAAAGTACACTGCCGCTCAAAAATATCTGTTCACTTGTTCCGCCAACAATGAATTTTCCTTGGAACATTGCGATGGCTAGTTGAAACTTTTGCATGTAATTAAGTATTATCTCGTCGTACAGGAATATTTCTAGTAAAATGTTAAATGGACAAAGCTGTTTCATTAGCTCGCGGTTCGTGAAACAATTTTTCATTTGTGCGATACATGTCCGATCAATGTTCGTTTCTGAAATAAATTAAATACCGTGTACTGCATCATATTTTCTGATTACTAAGAAGAAATTATTCTTTGCAATCTAGGTAGAAAATTTTTTTTGCATAAATATGCAATCTACTGACTAAAAAATTACATGCAACCTGAGAAAATTAAATTATTTTAACCTTTTTACTGTTTTAAATTTGTTCGACTGGTATTTCTCTTAAATGCATAAAATCCCTAGTCTAGTGAGCAATTACGTGAATAACTCTAAAAATAGACGTTCGTCTTGTTTGATAAAATACATTTTGCCAGCAAAATATTGCAGTTGCGAGGATCATCGTCAAAACGACGACACGGAATACGGTGTTAGCGCATAAGCCAGCCGAAGGTGCACGTTTTCGTGTCTGCAGCATAAACGGGATCAATGTCAGGCCAGTTGAGACTCGGTCTCTCAATACCTGGCAACACTCAATGTATCGACGATAAAGCCTGGCATTGTGCATCCTTATTCCGTGTCCCATGTGTTTTTTATTCCCTGCGAGAGGGTTGGATACATATATACCGACGACGTATCCGCTAAGCGGTTACTCGGGGATCGTTTATCGTGTTATTGCGACCGGGTGCATGCTCCATTACAAGGTGGTGTGTGCCGGTTGCACGAGACAATCGTTATTGGCAGAGTACGTGTTGCACCTCGAAATGCGAGTACCTATAAAACTTTCATGGAGGACGTACGTACTGCGAATCAGAACGTGGATATCGCCCTACGTTCCCCGTGTCATTTGTAGCTTTTACGGGGATCAGCAGTGCATACACCGTGGTCCATAAGTCATCGGACGCTCCCCGTCTTTGATGAAAATGGAAATTCTGTCGCCGATAAAACTATTCCCGTCGATACCATCAAGTACGTCACGTTCCCATTTAAAAGACGAATAACTTTTATATAGTCGATGCAAAAGTTATTTCAACACGGAATTTCTGATTTTCCATAGAAGAGAAAAATTAGCATATTAGCAACGAACCGAGCTGGTTTGCTTATTTATTATAAAGTGTATTCTTCCAGCTTCAATTTGTGAGGTTAAAAATTAGAAAATTCCTACAGGAATTCATTGAAAATTCGATTTGAATGTTCTTGTGAAAATTTCGATTTTTGGAAAATTTAGCGATCGCGATTTCGTATTGAAAGCATAGTAAATTGTTCCTGCTGCGAATTAAACGACGGTCAAGTATTAAAAGCCAAGGAGTATTGCTACGATATCAAGCATCTCTGGTTACAGTCAGATGAGTGGCAAACGCTAACCACTGACCAATGAAACTTGATAGATACCTTGGGTTTTGTCTGGCATTCGAGCCTTTAAATCGTGGGTATCGTCGATCGTGTTGGTGTCCTCTCAAAATAGGTTTCCACGGTGTTTCGATTAATTCTGTTCTGCTGCTAATAAATTACATTCACCTTTATTCGTCAACCAGTATCGTTTACTGTAAAAAAAAATATTTTATTCATTTAACACAACTAAAATTAAATGTAATTCGACGTTTTACTTAACATCACGAAAAAGAAAACACGATCTGCGATATATGTAAAGTACCAATTAACATGAATCATCTAATAATTGAATGCAAAAAATATGAGAATGAAAGGAAAAGTGCTAAGTTGCCTGGATCTTTACGTATTCTGTTAGGCTCTGAGGAGTATATCGCCGGTCTTGCACAGTATATCAAAGATACTAAAATGTATAAAATAGTGTAAGATAATGTACCGTGTTGCTAATGACCCTGGATGTTGAAGCAACATTAAATAAATAAATTGTAGTAGTAGTAGAGTTAGGACAATGTTGCGTTGGTTTCATATTCTTACGTAGTAATTTCTCTTTTATACACATAGTTTTGAAAACATATTACGTATAAATGTACGTTCGTTCGATACATTTTTGTTATTTTATTATCACAATTTAAACGTTAATCGATACGACCAAGAGATTAAAATGAATGGAATGATATAGATTAACAAAAATAATTAAATTTGAATTGAGATTAAAATAATTTTGACGCGCGAAATTGATTAAAATTGTACATCAAATAGAATTTCACTTTAATTTCGAGCGAAAGCTAACTTGATTAAAAATTATTGACGAATATATTTATTCAACAATTGATTGCTCGACGATTCATATCTGTTATAATAAAATGAACCCTAATATCGGCATTGATTAATCAGTGAGTATTAATTGATCATTATACACATTATAGAATATTATCAAATTCAACATTAACCAAGCCATAAAAACAATAAAATTCACCATCCAAAAGCTACATTTATTTTGTTAACTGTGTTATAAGCCCTCTTAATAATAAGACTTCTACATTATTAATTGATAATTATAAACATTGTAGAATATTATCAAATTCAACATTAACTAAGACATAAAAACAATAAAATTCTCCATCCAAAAGCAACATTTATTTTGTTAACTGTGTTATAAACCTTCTTAAAAAACAGGACTTCTACACACATACAAATGGTCGAATATCATTGTTGATTACGTGCTCGAGCCCCTCCTTTAAGGTTTAATAATCTGTGCCACGATTACCTCGAGATTCGGTGGGAGTATCCGTAGAAAAATCCGACGTTGATTTTTATGAAAGTTCGCGTGTGGAGTGAGAAAAATTAAGAGTTGCGTATTTCTTTTTCAGTGCGGAGGCCCGAGAGTCCCGGACGATAAAACTACTCCGCGAAAGTTTCACCCGGTTTCTGATGCTATCCGGGAAAATAGTTTCCAGGTCGCGGGAAAACATTTTAAGGAAATATTTTATTAGGACAGTTTCGTTCCTCGAACTCTCCTGATTACGCGGACGATGTAATCGCGGGCTTCTTAAATATACCTCGCGCCGTGCAAAGGTATACGTTTTAATTAAACCGGAATTTACTCCCTGTAAATCTGCCAATATTCCTAACTGACGTCCCCTAAATTTTAATCGGCTAGCTTTTAATTCCGCCGGAATTTACGCGCCTCTTTAAATCTGTCAATATTACCTCCTCGATTTCCTGGACGCCGTTACCGTGGAAATATTGTGCATTTAACTGTGAATGTTTACTAATGATGAAAGTAATGGATATGTACGAATAAAATTTTTCTAATAATTCTAATTTTTGTTCTTAATTTTTCTTGGCAGGAAAAATTAGAAGAGTAGCTCGAATTTTCATGTTAGTTTACCTTTAACTGAACTATTCGGACCGATGCGGATAAACTACAATTTATGCTAATTCAATGTGTAACTATTCGTAATATGACTGTTCGTGAATTTCAGTGAAATTTAACTATCTCATTACGTTTCTGTTTACCGTGTCGATATAGATGAAAATTAAATATAAATAGACATAATATTAGATATAATTTAATGCAATCACTCTATATACACTTCGATGGTCCACTTAATTAATGGCCAGACAACATTTTCTATTCGAAAAGACAAAATTTAGGAAAAAGAATAATTTGTTTTGACACCAACTAACTGTTATAATACTAAACATAAAAATACAGTTTCAAGTCCTAATCTCAAATGCAATTTTCACCAATTTGACATGAAGTTATAAAATATAAGAAAATATACTATAAATACAACCGTCAAAGTGCAGTCGATTAAACCTGAAAGAATTGATGACAATCGCGTGATTTATCTGTGGAAGTATATAAAAATTTTATTGGAGCAGCTAGTGGTATGGTGATTGCAATAATTTTTCAAGCGAGTGGAAATTAATGTTAGGAGGTTCGCATTCGGTCGAATCGTTTCGAGAGGCCATGTTTTAATGGGGTCGGTTTATGCAAAACGCACAGCAACAGATGAGCCGTCGCAGCGACGCGAAATTTGTCGTCGTCTGTCGACGTCGAAGTAACGAGCCGGCGACTCGGCAGAGATAAAATCGTTGCGAGTAACGCAATCATTATTATCGAGTTTGAAACTCGCTGATTAAATATCAGGAAAACTAGCCGCGAAACGAGGTTGGAACTTCGCAAATAACAGGTGGGGCGCTTTTCGACGTAACTTTCTTACGATAGACGACGACGACGACGCTCGCCTCTCGCGCCATCCTGACGTTACGATCGTCGCAGTCAACGATTATCGCGTACAATCCGTCCTGGATAGGTACGAGCCCAGCTACGCGCTATATGTACGTGTGTGAGTTTAAACATTTTTTTTAGAAACTTCGTAACTTATATTATGGAGAACTTTATAATTTTATCTAATGAAAAACTTCGTACGTCCACATAAAACTTTATTTTTTGGTGCTTTGAAGTCGAGTTTATTGCGCTGCTTTCGGGAAAGAGTAGATTAATTTTTGTAGATTAAAAGTCGCTGCGGAACTTGCCTTTGAATCTGTTACTAAATGGAAGTGAAGTAGGATTCGGTAATTGGTTTCTAGTTGATGTGCCAGATACAGCTGATTTTATTGTTCGATTTTTCATTGGAATTGGTACATAAGTTGTAAGTAGTATCATCGTAGAATCCTAAACACTGAGTTCAGACCTTTAGACTGCTATAAGTAGTATAGGTCAATAAATGCTGCGCAAATTAAGTGTGTTATTCTGAAGAGTTGTATGTTCTGAAGAATTGTTTCCGAAAAATGTGAACAGCGATTACAAGGTGGAAGAAGAAACTGCAAGTAGTATAGATCAATAAATTCCGCGGAAATGAAATGTTTTGTATCCAAATAAATTTTACCGCCACAAAATCTGAAATTTCTGAGGAATTGTTTCCGAAAAATGTGAAAAGTGATCAGAAGAGGAAAGAAGTAACTGCAAGTAGTATAGGTCAATAAATTCTGAGCAAATGACTGTGCTGTATCGAAATGAATTTTACCGCCACAAAATATGAAATTTCTGAAGAATTGTTTCCGAAAAATGTGAACAGTGATTAGAAGAGGACAGAAGCAACTGCAAGCAGTATAGGACAATAAATTCAACGTAAATGAAAGGTTTTTTATCCAAATGAATTTTACCGCCACAAAATATGAATTTTTTGAAGAATTATTTTCGAAAAATGTGAGAAGTGATTACAAGAGGGAAGAAGAAGCTGCTGTAAGTAGTATAGGTCAATCAATTCTGCGCAAATGACGTGTGCTGTATCAAAAATGAATTTTACTGGCACAAAATATGAATTTTCTGGAGAATTGTTTCCGAAAAATGTGAACAGTGATTAGAAGAGGACAGAAGCAACTGCAAGTAGTATAGGACAATAAATTCAATGTAAATGAAAGGTTTTGTATCCAAATGAATTTTACCGCCACAAAATATGAATTTTCTGAAGAATTATTTTCGAAAAATGTGAACAGTCATTACAAGAGGGAAGAAGCAACTGCAAGTAGTATAGGTCAATAAATTCTGTGCAAATGACGTGTGCTGTATCGAAATGAGTTTTACTGCCACAAAATCTGAAATTTCTGAAGAATTGTTTCCGAAAAATGTGAAAAGTAATTAGATAAGGAAAGAAGTAAGTGCAAGTAGCATAGGTAAATAAATGGTGAGGCATTCTGAATTTCCGCGTGTTGATTAAAATTGATCGCAGAAAGGCCGTTTGATCCAGTGTCCGTGGCAGTTGATCGGTCGAGGAAGTTCGCCGTGAGGGAGCATTAGGCGAAGGCTATTCGATCGTGCAATCAAACCGACAACGCGTTCATTATTCACGGAAGTCGACGGACGGAGACGCGGAGTCCGGCATGGTGCGCGAAAACGCTCGAAGCGCAGCAACATACTTGCTAATGAAATCCTTCAGCCGTTTTCCTGGCCGGCCTGTGTTCCTGGCGGATGCGGAAGAAAGACGATAACGAGGAAGAATAACTACATTTGCCGGTGCAGGCGGCGGCGGCGGCGGCGACGGCGGCGGCCGTATCCGTAAACACGGTATTCGAGTTTCATGAAAGCTGGAAATGAAAACAAGCTTAAAGAACCCGGACGCTTCGGTCAATGGACAAACAACTGTGCTCGTTGCACGCTGCATTTAAATAGATTGCACGGCGCCCAATGAAAAATTTCGGTCCATTCTTGATGCGAGACAAGTGCTACGTTATAAATGAGTGTTCTTGATGCTTCCTAGAGAACGTGTGCAAACCCCGGAGATGTAATTAAAAATAATGGAAACGAAGAAACCCAATGGATGCGCTCTCTACTAAGACTGAATGGAGTTCTTGGTAAATTGGAGTTGGGGATAATCTTGGTCTGTAAAAAGGTCGAGTTTATCCTCGATTCGACTACTTGTCTCGGAGGCAAGTCAATTCATGAGGGACTGTTGAGTCTTACCGAGGTCTGGGTGAGTTCAGACCTCACCTGGTCCAAGTTGGAATGAAACAGGTTTCAAATAGGTTTGTTTGTGTGAAATTTTGGAGTGAATTCTAATTGAATTTTCAATTAAACTATTGATACTCAACGTACATAATTCTGTGGAATAAAAATCGTAGGACATTTTATTTAGATTCATTTTATTTTACAAGGGGTGAGACGGTAAGCACACTTTTTCTATTCGAAAATTTTATCATTTTCAATGTTGGGATATGTCTATGAAGATTGAAGAATTTTTTCCGAGACTGAAATCACCATGGATTTAAAGATTATAGTCTTCTCTTTGGAACGACCTCTTAAAACTTGATTTACGATTTTTTGACGCCGTTTTATTGCACTTTGAAAGAAAAGTGTGCCAGCGGGGTGCACCACGATTTCTTTAATGAAGTCGTAACTTGAATATCGACCATTTTTCATCGAAAATTTAGGGATCCTTTAATTTTGCGCCTCGATGTATATTTCACTAAGCTTGAGGTTTCACTGTTTTATGAGTTACGATTGCATCGGGTCAGAGTTGGACTGAATTCAAATTTCAGATTTGAGTAGAACTGAATTTACACTTGAATTCTCGTGTTTTACTTAATTTCAACGTTATTAATCAAATAAATGTTACTTGCGTTTCACGTTGTTTTCATTGAACTTAATGGGATTTACGTTTAACCAAAGTGAGAATCATTTTGAAATTAGAGCAAGACTGATTTAATCAGGTCTGAAAACATAAAACTGTTTAATTAAACTGGATCGGAAACATCAAAGTTAGAACTATTCTGTAGAAGTATACTTTTCATTCAGTCAGATTCAAATCTGGTTGAAGCCAACTGAGGTTTTCAATAGAATCCATTGAACTGATCAGCAATCGAAACAAGCCAAAATTAAAACCACGTAGCTGTCTAATCGCGTTCTATACCGACTGTTTATTTTCATTCACTCAGAGTCGAATCACTTCCGAGCTCATCGATCAGACTCTAATCAGTAACTCTAACCAGCTTCAATCCAACTTAACTGGATTTAAAACTAGCCTTCGACCCATTCCTTGTCTAACCGAGGTCTGAATCGAGCAGGACTCGCACCGAACCGTCTAAATCAACTCCATAAAGACTCGAGCTTTCGAGAGGCACCGAATTAAATCAGACAGTAAATTCGAAATAAACTTAGTCCTCTATTACGATCGAAACAGATTCACGTTCGATCTAGAGGGGAATATCTGGAGCGAATTTTAGGGGTCATCCCGTTGTTCGTTTTCAGGACGGTCAGTCGAGAGAGTCAAGGAACGCCATATCGACGGCCCTCCGTAACTCCATGGCCTCTGGAGACCGATGGGCTCCTCGATAATTGACTCTGTCTTCGGCTCCAGGTCTTCGTTTCCAAGGCACCTAATTTATTTCCCCTACGTGGTGGCGCGTATACTTTTCGCGCTTACCTCCCTGCTAGCAGCCCTGCCGAACGGCAAAGATATCGCCGGACACGGTCTCCGACTGTAAATTGGACCGGCCGATTCGTGTTCCAGAACCGTGTACACGCTGTGCTTTTTATGGAACGGAATTACCCTCGCTCGACAGTGTCCCATCTATTTTTTCTCTCGTTCTAGAATTTTTTTCGATGTATTTCGAGTGCAAAGATAGCTAAAAATTGACGTCTCGAATATTTAAATTGAATCGCCCAATTAATCCTCGCAAGCCGGGACTTCTACATTGGAGATCGAGAAATCTTTTAATCTTGCTTTAAATTGCACCTACTCAAGCTTTCCATAAATGAATAAAATTCGCAGCCTGATCATAATAATTTCCCAGGAGTTACGGTGCGGTGCTGCATGTCAGTGAAGGAATTCATCGGACTGTTCTTTTAACGCTCTCCTCTAACCTGCCTTTGCACTTCCCAGCTTCCAGCAGCACTTTAGGATACAGTTTCTTCGCTCGCAGCTCAGTCTGGCTTCGCTCATTATTTCGAATTGAGCAGAGTGGGAATTAAGTGAATTGTTAGCTGTTAAATTGTGTATATGTATACGTTTTATTCGGACCTTTCGGATGAAAATACGCCTGAATTTTCGTGGTACGTTCGTCGCGCCGGCGATTTGGCGCCGGCAGACAAGAGACATTTCTATTTTAGTTGGCAAGCCGCGGGCATAGTGCGCGCGCTATCAGGGAACGCTATCCGATTTATCGGCGGGATTCCCGGCGAGAGGAGCCGCGTTTACCGAATCGATACGGCATCAAGCCTAAAGTACAAGTTCGCCGGGCGGTTGCTCGGGGGTTGATATTTCTAAAGTAGTCGTTAACGATTAATGCGCGGCGGGTTGCCGAGTCGGGGCCACGCTCCCGAGTTAAGTCGATGTAAATTAAATTTATCAAGGAAAAAGCGTTCCCGTGTCGAAGTCGAGTGCAGGCTGCGAGAGAGTAATCGGGGTGAAGGGTGCTGTGCCCCGATAGAATCCGTCTCTCTACGCGAGATCCACCCTCGGCTAGACTCTATCGAGTGTTTCGCCGGTATTTACCGGATCTTCGTTCACCCGTACCCGTACATACTCGTCGTACCCGTGCCCCCCTACCCGTCTCCTGTCTCTTTCCCCGAAGAGCGGAGGAGAGCGACGCGATGGACGGCTCCTGCGGCCGACAACTTTACGTATGCACGACGATGTTCTTTTTTCACTACCATCCACCTCCCCCGCCCCTCCTCCAGCCTTCGGTCTCCCTTTTTCTATCTTTTTCTCGGTTCGTGGACGGTTTAAAATTCCAGCACCGTTTCGGCGCGCCGTGATTGATCGACACGAAACGTCCGCTTCTGCCGCGCGCCGCTTTCATTTCGCTGGTCCTCACTGAATCTCGGAAATTTAATAATAACATTACCCTTTTTTCTCTCTGCTGGCGCGAACCGAGATGCCGGGGGAAGAGAGAGGTGGTGTAGAGGAAGAGGGAAAGTGAGAATTGTAGGGGAAAAAGTGTGAAAACGATGGTACCACGCGTTTTCCAACTATTTTTGAGAAGCGTGCGAGGGTAAAAAATCACTTTTCAAAATCTTGAATAAAGAATGATAGAAGCATTATTCAATAAATCTATCTCTTTGAATGTATGTACTGTGAAAAACTGGTAGAAGAACGTGTCTTACAACAATTTCTGAGAAGCGTACGAGCGTCAATTTTTAATTTTATACATTTATGACAGAACTGTGAGGATAAAATAGAAATTGAGTCTTCAACTCAATGAAACTATTTAAAAAAGAAGCGAGTGTCTATGTAGCTCCTGTATTTTGCAATTAATATAATTGTTATATATGTCGTTTTTTTTTTAACAATCTGAAGGCAAAACATAATGTTTAAAACTTTTTTTGAGCACCTCATTTTAACGTACATATATTGTACATTTTCCAGTAATTTTCTTAATGGAGAATCTTAAAAAATGGCCACGACACAGCCTCCCTCTCAGAAATTGTTTGTCAAAAGATGAACGTAAAAATTGTGTTGGAATGAAAGGTGAATAATTAATAATTTTTATCTCGACATAACGGAGCCCTATATCTCATTCCAGCTAATCCAATAGGAACAACTGTAAAATTTTAATAGATGGATGGATACACTGCAGCGTAACCCGGAAACTGCAGCGTCATTTGGGAAATGTCTTCGAATTTTCTGGTGCAACCCAAGCTCGGAGATATATTTTTAACTGTTGTGCACAGTGACATCCTTCTTTGAAACGATGCGATTAAAATCCATAGCATTTTCGGCGTCAATAAAAATAAAAGGAAGCATTCGGATAAATACTATTTTAAATGCATTATGTCGACTACGAAAAATGTCGTTTAACGAGAACGCGTGAAATGCATTTTTTAAAAGTGGGCCGCGACCTCATTGTTTCCTGCTGGGAAATAATACTTCGCGATGCCCACTGTTATCGAATTTACTAATATTACGTGAACATCTGGTGAGACTAAATCTTATCTCGATACAGTAAAACTCCGATATTTCTGTGGAATATCGTCCACCGAATAGACACAATTTTCACGTGTAAATAGATAAACTGCACCGTAACCCAGAAACTGCAGTTGCATGCGGGGATCATCTTCGAATTTTGCACACGTCATCCGAGCATGGGGATGCATCCAGCTGGTGTTGCATACTAATGCCTCTGCTAAATAGGAGGCCTAGATATTACTATAATTCCATATCATGGCATTAATATTATTGGAATTAAGGGGAACGTACAAAGTTTACTAAAAATTAAGGGAGAACGTGGTGAATAAATAAGCAGGATGAAACGTGATGGAAAATTATCGAACGAATTCAGAAATCCGTAGTTCCGTATTTAATTAACATCAGGAGTCAAATACAGATATCAGTCTGAAAATTATTTTTGATTTCATTAAGCTATACTCCATATAAATTTAATTTCAACGATGTAGATGTATCATAGCAAAACTAATATAAACTAATTGTAGGTTACTCTCTAAATCATACTGTAGCATAATTATACAGGGTGTCCCAAAACTCCCTCAACTCCCGGAAATGGAAGGTTCCTGAGGTCATTAGAAACCACATTTTTCTTTTCAAAATGTCAGCTGGGGCTTCGTTTGGGAGTTATTAACGAAAAACACGGACCAATCAGAGCGCGAGCTAGACGCGAACTGTCTGGTGCGCCGGCTGTATCTACTACCGCCAGCGTAGCGGTCCGCCGCGACAAAGAAATGAACAAGAGATGCAGAGCAGAAATTGATTGAATTAATTATTGTAAAAACTCACATAATTTATACGTTTAGGTATTTATGGGATGTTCAAATCACGAGAGAGTGTTCTAGTGTGAATCTCTTTTTATTCAAGTTCTCCGCTTGATGGACGTAGGCAGACTGACTGCCTGACTTTTTCTCTTACATCCTCCTTTCTTTCCGCCCCTACATTAACGGTAAGGAACGGAAAAACCCCTACGCCATCTATGCTTAGCCTTCCTGGGTCCTCCAGACCCACGCACAAAGCTCTTACGATCGAGGACGACCGTTTTCCTTTTCGTCGAAGGTCCTTTGGTGCCCCACGGTTTATGGTACCTGTAGATTGCTATTGCGGCCATCAACTACTATCGGCAAAAATACACGCAGTACCAAGAAACTAAACAGACCTCTCAAAAATAGCTTTCTCACCACGCACACCATAAACCGTGTCTCCAGCTGTTCGAGGCTTAACTAATTCTAAGGGACTTTATACCTGGTCCCTACATACATAAATCCATTTGTTACTTCGAAATAAGGGTAACTGGTCTTCTCGGTGACGAACTGCACAGCTGATCACAGGTATATGGCAGTGCCGAACGGTAAGAGACGTACGGCCAGGTCAACGAACTGCACAGCTGTTCCGGACCTCCACTTTCATTGTTCAAATGATAAATAAATCGTATGTTTCCTTCACATAGATGCGATTAAATTTTTCCACACTCGCGATCACTGTTCACATTTGTCAACAAATAGCTATGCACTAATAATAATTCCAATATCACTTGTATTGCAGCACGAATCACAATAAACAGGTAATGCGATCAGTTGCCTGCGGATTCCTCCTTTGGGTCGCCAGGGAGGTGAAAATGTTTATCAAATTGATTAACAGGATTAATAAATTGGTCGTTGCACGACATTGAACCTGCCTACTCGTTAAAATCCACAAGGGCATTCCTAATATCCGGCCTATGGAATTATCGAGCAGAAGGGATCAATGTCCTTTCACTTTTTAACTGGTCTCACATAAGTAATTTTTTTGAGATCGCATGAAGTGAATGAAATATTACTTCAGTCACGTGTAATTCTTATAATTATTCCAAGCCAACGTACCCATTAAACAACGCAACGAGTCTCCTCGAACGATCCGATAATTACGAATAATTACAAGAGGAAGAGATGCAAGAGCGTTCGCAAAGGAAAGCACTCGCCGTTTCGGAGGCTTTTGATACCACCATACAGTATAAATACATCATAAAAGCAGAACACCGGCGAGATGCGTAGTACAAAAATATTTCCTGACCGCTTTGCCGGGTCCATTCACCCCAGGCGGAATTGTTATTATTAAAAGCATAAATTCCCCTCGTATTATCAAGCTTACAGCGCACGGAACGGTCCGACAAGTTTTGGAAAATCAACGAAATTTAAATTCGCCTTGGCAGCAGCAAGCCCGCAGTGGGCACGTCGTTCAATTCCTAACAACGTCGAAGTTTACGGTCACGATGATTAACAATTAGGTGGAGCGCCGCAATAAAAATTCAATTTCTTTCGCGTATCTCGAACGCGATCGCTACGACCGCACAAGTCGAAACGATCGAGGCGAAAACGTCGCGATAATTCCACAGATTTTTCATCGTTAAAGTAGTTTTCTTCCCCGGGCGATTACACGTTCGAGCCGGGGCCCCAGATATGAATGTTTACGAGCGGGCGCGTTATAAGAACCGCAATTTACCCGGGCTGCATTTCGCGAGCCTCGTTTCTGTTACGTGGCACGCCGCTGGCACATACGTCTCCCTTTCTCACTCTCTCTCACTCTTTTTCTCTCTCTCTCTCTCGCTCTCTCGCACGTGCGCACGCGCACTATGAAAGCTCGTAAACGCGAGCAAGCCGAGGACGCGTGTCGAGCAAACGTTTCGCCCGCTGATCGAATGGCACTCGCGATCACGTGGAACCGTGGTATCCGTGTCACGGGGCTCGAAACAGCAGACAGAAACACCGGCCCGTTTCGTCCGGAATTTTATAATTCCGCGCAAACTCGATCCGGATTCGTGCGAGAAGCTGTTCTCTTTGGATTTTGTTTTTTTTTTTGTTCTAGAATCGCATGGCCGAACACGAAAATACTGTACTGTGTTTTACGTCGTGCCGGAATTTAAATTGGCAACTATGCTTAATCTTAAATTAGAGATTCAACCTTATCCCAGGGATTTCTGCAAGGTTGCGTTGCGCAAAAATTTTTCAGAAATTAAGTGAAATTGATCGGTAATTATTACGTTTTGGGCTAACGAAGGTGAATACTGTTTTACTTGGAACTCGACATTCTTTCATATTTTGGTATAAAAAATTCAAATCTCCGAGACGCTTTCACCTATAAGAATAATAAATACACTACATAACGTACCTCTTCAAACCATACGACGTTTGTATACGAAACTTTTTCGTACAATGCATAATTTGGAAGTTATAGAGGTGTGCAAGTTACGCTGACCACTCTGTACATGCCGTCTAAAAAAAGAATGGGGTAATAGCTTTTGATTTATTTTAGCATCTTTCTCGTTGTAAGGAACAACTCAAACAAAACTTCATTCCACCCGGAACTCGCAGTTATCCCATCATCCACACGCGCCTCAACACAGTTACGATCACCCTCAAAATCTAAGGACGCCCCAGCACGCAGTTCGAAATTGCACCTACATTGCACCCACATCGTACCGTATTTAATCTCTCCGTGGCGAATTGCGTCGCGGCGTATCTGCAGGTGGTCCCCGCGATTCGCAACTCGTTTGGCGAACCGTGGAGTTTGATCGGTTAACGTCGCCTACATCGGCAAACACACGGATAAATACACACACGTATACACAGCAGCGAAGAACATATAGGTGGAAGCACGCTGACCGCGTGGCAATAAATATCGGTAATCGATAGCCGGCCAGAAGAAGAAGCGGTTGGCGTGGCCCGGTAGCAGCAAACTTGGGCCTCTGGAAGAAAAGAACGGGATGAAAAGTATGAAGGTGGGTGCCGGTGGATAGAACCTGGAGGCGAAAGCGAGCCTGGGAGCGAGAGGAATAAAAGAGAATCGCAGAGGAGAGGCGAAGAAGCGGAGGTGAAGACCGCGAAACAGATAGAGACGGAGAGAAAAATGGAAAGCGATCTCCTTCGACGCTTTCAAAACCAGAAGTAGTTCTCGGATTCGTATTAAAAAGCTTACGCTCGAGAAGACACTTTCAGCCGCGCTGACCGACTGTGAACGGTAAATTTGCGACCTCCTTTGCAAAAGCAATTATGTTACTCCTACCCCGAGCCTCACCTATCCGCCTTTCTGTTCCCACCGTCTTCTCCGCCCTCCCTCTGTTCAACCCTCTACCCTCTCTTCTCCTCGGCTCGGTAACCCTCGAGCGGATGGCTTTTACATTTTCAAGCTTCTTGCACGGAAAATCGCTCTTACATTCAAATCAAAAGGCTCGGCCGACGCTCCGACGCCACAGTGCGTCGTCTAAGAGGACAAAAATTAAAAAATTAATATTTTTTAAATGTATATCTGTTCACATAAATTTATTTTAAAAACACCATTTATTCATGAATACTCGCTAGAAAAAAAAATAACTGAACATTAAGTGAAACAAAATATTTTCCTTTCCTCATAATCTGACACGTCACTTTTTCTTGTGTAGTAACCTAAAATACGCGCGTAAAAGAAAGACCGTATACAACGTATTGTAAACAGAAATATTAAACAATTTGCGATCGATCATTTAGTTCAAGGTGTGCACTCGTTATTTTGGCGTTAATTACCTGGCGGTTTTTACAATTATTATTTATCTTATTTTATTGATTCGATGTGGTCCGTTTGTTAAAACGCGAAAATGAAAATTCTTATAACTTTAACTAAGCTTTTCTCAAAAAAGGTAAAATACGTCTTGCAGTTTTTGCTAGAAAATATTCGTAGGACTATGCTTTACTGAATTCTATAAAAATTTTCTGCCCCGAACTGCCCCCTTATATTAAAAATTATTTATTTAGGAAGACACCCAGAAACCACGTACGCACAAATTTTCGAGAAATGGCTTTCTTGTCCACCAAACGACAGATATCTGACGATTCTCTGTATACTTCAGGATATATTTAATTTGATTTTTATTTTATTTTACTGTTTTGCATCTCGGTATGTATAATTAATACCACTATAGACGACACGTCAACTTTGGATGCTTATATCTTGATGATGGTTTATGCAAAAATAATGTTTCTGTAGTGTTTTGGAAATGTCTTAACCTCACCTACCAGAATACGTAATCAAGAATATACATTTCCGTATGAAATTTTAAACGTGACCTTCACACAGCTTCTCAAGGTTACAACAATATCAAACAAATACAACCATCGTATACTCTTTCCTATACCCTATAACTTTTATTTGAAACATTTGTTTATACCATTTATAGTTTTTATGATATGGAATTTTGTCCAAAAAACGGTCATCCCAACGCACTATGTGACGCCGCGTACCTCCTCTGTGAACCCCTGCGAACCCCTACGAACCCCTACGAACCCCTGCGAACCCCTGCGAACCCCTGCGAAGTGCACCGCGGTTAGAGATTCATTCCGCAATAGTTTAATCCGGGAGGACCGGCCGGGCAATCTCCATCTGGGCTACTATTTCGCCGACCGATGATGAGGCAATTTCTATCGGTCCTCTTTGTGACCTTTTATCGGCCCTATTTCGATTTTTCCCTTTTCTGCTGCCTTTCTTCTTTCCCTGTCTCCCGCCCTCCACCTGACCCTCTATCTCACTCTTCTCCACTTCTCTGCTTCTCTCTATGCAGGTGTTGCACTCCAAAGTAACCATTACACCGATCAAATTCACCCTTTCGAAGATTAAAATCACCCTTTTACAGACGAAATTCACCCCTATGCAAATTAAATTCAGCTCGTAGGCGACTCGAAAATGAAATAGCACAACACCATTTTGTCGCGATTTGTTTTGAAAAAATATTTTGCAGCGAAAAATTGATTTCATCCCTTAATAATTTGAACATCCTTAGATTTTTATAATCATTTACTATTTTATATTTTATTCTACCTAGCCAATTTCTTCATAAATGCATAAAAATAAGCAGTCTAATGATTATATAAATACCTCAAGCAGCGAAAAAAGAACCATGATGCATACGATGTACTGTCAATTAAGTATTTAACATCTGTTCAATAAAACTCTGAATTTCAGAAGGGTGAATTGGATTGGCAAGCGGATAAATTTGGTCCGCGAAAGGGCGAATTGGGTTTGTAAAAAGGTGATTTTGATCTGCAGAATGGTGAATTCGGAGTGCAGAACCTGTATCTCTGTCTCTCTTCTGTTCCTTGGCAGCGCAGCCCGTTCCTGGGATCCTGTTTCTTTTTTTCCGTTGCTCCTTTTATCGCGGACAGCCTTTTTTCGAACGAGAAAGGATCGGGAGGCTACCGGGCACGGAAAAGGGACGCGTAAATTGTGTCTGTGACATCGGCGAACGTGTCCCGGAGTTTTCGACTGGCCACCCCGGCACTGTGGAGGGGGAGGGGGTGGAGGTGCCGCTAACACCGATGTCGACTCGCACCCTCCACCGGTACAAACGGAATTTTAAAAGTGCTCGTTTCCTCCTCACGGATCGGAGATCGCGGAGCCTTTAATGGGCAAATACGACGACCTAATAGAGGACGGCCGAATTCGACAGTGGATCGGAATTATACACGGTGAACGGGAAAATTGGGCGACGTTGGAAATTCGTGGCAGGAAAAAGTACGAGGAAGTTCGGTTCTCGAAGAGTTAAAGTTTCGGGAGGGGTGAAGTCAAGGCCGTTGGGGTCGGAGGTTTGTCTTGGTGTTGGATTTGGTTTGTTGGGAAGTTAATTATGAAAGTACTTCTGTGATTGTATTATGCTTTATGTTCGTGGAACAGTAATTTCGGTTTTGAGCTTGTACAAATTGATTTAGATGGAGATTTTGTTGAGTTTATTGCAAGTCTGGCCAAAAAGTAGTGGATCATTTGAAATTCAAATTTCTGTATAAAAGGATAAATACGAATTTTTTTTAAAGACAAAATGTTATTTTGAAATGGAAAATCGCGAGAGGGAAGATTCTATACATATATTTTTAAAAAATGATTATAGCACAAGTAAAGCGTAAAAAAATCACCTTTTAGACATCTCTCGCAGCTTCACACTCGCTTCATACACCAAAGGAAGATTCAAGAAATTTCGATGATTCACCAGCACTGACAACAATCTTATAACTTCCAGCACGCCAACACAGGCATACCTTTACACATCGAATCCATTATCGGAAGACCCGTTTCCGTTGTCCCATCCCATACATAATTTTCAGCGAATCTAAACGAAGAATCTCCGGGCGATAAAACGGGACGATTCTCCGGGGCTCTCTCTTTTCACATTCGCGAACCGTTTAATACCTTACGGGGAGGATCTCTCGCGTTTAATGCCGCTTAAAATTTCACCTGACGAGGATCCAACGTAGTGGCATGTTCGTGGGGTAGGGATAGGTGTGAGGTGGGGGGTTCACGAAGGTTCGGTTTCGGTTTCTATTTTCGCGGCAGAAGTCGGCGGCTCCCGTTACGCTAAATATTTCGTCGACGAGTATCGGATTTAGCTCGTCGAAGATGAAAGGACTGCTCACGTTTGGCTAATTGCTTCCTAATGGCTGCAAATATTACCTCTGCCTTCCGGCGTCCCCGCAATCCTCTGTCCGTCTGACTACCCTTCTACTACGCTGTTTCACAACCGTTCGACGTTTCGCCTAACAGCTTAATAGCAGTATTATGTTGTCGTTCCTAGACGAATAACCCGGGATGGTCCCCTGTGTTTTAGCGTTTTACGCGGTGTCGTTTATAACGGGTGGCTCGTACAACTGGATCAAGCTTCTCTTTAATGCTTGTTTTCTGTTCGAATTTTCAGTGTTTTCGTCTGGGTCAAGTTAATCTGACAATAAAATTATACAGGGTGAATTCGATAAAGCGGGACACCTAAATATCTCCGTTACTTTTCGTTGTACAAAAAAACTTCGTAGGACAAAGTTACACTGTTTGAAGGGCCACATATAACGGTGTTATATGGGAAAAAAAATGTCAAGGTCATTTTTATGAGGTTTCAAGGTTATCGATGTTTTTTTAAATGGAATGATATATTTTCGTTAACGTAATGTTGTAACTGACAAAATAACGAATTCATGCATGTAACGCAATATGACCTTCAACCCAGAAAAATCGTATAAATAAAATTCAACGTGTAAGATTCATTTGATATATTTCTGTTACGCCAAATGTCTCAATCCCCACTGGCAAAAGTTTAC
>CM052208.1:2169581-2425158 GCA_028454225.1 Lasioglossum leucozonium
CAAGGTTATCGATGTTTTTTTTAAATGGAATGATATATTTTCGTTAACGTAATGTTGTAACTGACAAAATAACGAATTCATGCATGTAACGCAATATGACCTTCAACCCAGAAAAATCGTATAAATAAAATTCAACGTGTAAGATTCATTTGATATATTTCTGTTACGCCAAATGTCTCAATCCCCACTGGCAAAAGTTTACACGATTTACAAAGTATCTACCATGAAGTTCTTGATGAATTGATAGGTGAAAGGGGTGAAATTTGTGTTCCTGGAGTATTTGCACTACACATTTTTGACTAATGCCACTTCCTCGTGCGATTTGCCTCGTACTAGCATCAGGGTTTGTATTCACTGCTGCCAGAACATTAATTGTGTTTGCTTCATTCCTTACAGTCCTCACCTTTGTACGTTTTTTATTTTCTACACTACCAGTTTCACGGAATTTATTTATCAAATTGGAGTAAACGGAAACTGATGGGCAGTTACGATTAGGAAATCGGTCCTTGTACAACTGCACGGCTTCTCTTAAACACTGTTGACTTTCTCCATAAATGAAAATCATATCAATCTTATCTTCCTTCGAGTAACGCATTGTGAAACGTTCATCGATAAACTGATCGAGAAATCTTAGAAACTGTGGAAATCTGATAGCAAGCAGGTCTTCTGAGTAATTAGTAGTGGATAAACCCGATTCTATACGAACGTATAGGTGAAGGTATATCATAATTGTCCTCCTGTCAACACCGAATCTGTTATTATGTTGTGTATTGCGATACATTTGAATGTATAGCAGCTCAAGAGATGTATTTTTGAACATTTGGCGTAACAGAAATACATCAAATGAACCTTACACGTTGAATTTTATTTATACCATTTTTCTGGGTTGAAGGTCATTTGAAGGTCATATTGAGTTACATGCATGAATTCGTTATTCATGAAAAATTGAAAAATTTTTTCCCTTACACCATTATATGTGGCCCTTCAATCAGTGTAACTTTGTCCTACGAAGTTTTTTTGTACAACGAAAAGTAACGGAGATATTTAGGTGTCCTGCTTTATCGAATTCACCCTGTATATTGAATGCTGAACTTTCGGCCTGAAATATCAGTCTGAATTTATTACAGTGATTCTTTGACCGGTGCAGGTCTCATAAATTATAATTGCAGGACTGCAGATTTAAAAAAAATATAAAAATTGTTTATTAGAAGGTACTGAAGCCAATATTATAAGTACTATGTCAAATAAGAACGTCAAGATATTCTTTCAGAAATGAATCCCGAAAGAAATGATTGGATGAAATTTCTGAGTCAGGCTTGTTGGTTTATGAATAAAATTGCAATCGCGGTTGAATAATTTTTTAAGAAATTCTCCACTGTGAAGCACGGACGCTTAAAATCTCGTAAATAACCACCGGTGAGTAATGTGACACTGTTTCCTTCGTTTGGTTGTTCTGGAAACTGGCTGGTGCGTATGTTAATTGATTGTTTGTTGGTTTGGTTAATTGTCTGTGTGTATCTATTTTCCATATAGAATCATCCTCCGACGATAGTTCCAACAACATAGTGTAAATTCGGATTTCCGAAAATTAAGTGTACACAAAAATTAGTCCCAACGAACGAAATTACCTGCTGCTCTGCGTATGTATATCGATAGACAGTTAATTTCGACGCGTGTTTTTCATTGTGCTGTGGCCATTAGGCCAGCCATTGATCATTTTGTGTATCACTTAGATCATTATTCGAGTCGCATAAGCGGCTAGACCGGCGGCCATTCAATCGGAAAATTGATGAATCGATATCGGGTGAAGTTGCATTTCAATTGACGATTAATCGCGTCTAATTGGAGTCGCGCGAGAGCCGGCTTTGACAAATATTTTATGCATTGAATTATTCCCCAGCGCTCATTGAATTAGTATATGAATATGGTTAATTTCGAGTTCTGTAATGTTGCGCGGCGGAAACTCGCCTTCATTTGCTGGTCGATGTCGGAACGGGGATTGGGAGGAGGTGGTAAATGAAAATAAACACTGTACCGTTTGCCTCTATACGTGAATACACGGCGCGCATCCATCGATATTGATACCTACAGTGTAATATCACGGGATTACAAGACAAAGCCGAGCTATTCATACGCGTAAGCGATAATGACACACGAGGATTTTTCTGCACTTTTGCGCGACTGTTTATTGATCGAACTTAGAACGTTACGTGTCGACAGGTGGTACAGGCAATAAAAATTGGTATATTTTCGCAGCGGTAAAAAACGAGTTTTTCCTATTGCAACTTTTAAAACTACAACACTCGGAAATCACATCCCTTATTTTTCAGCATACCCTGTATTTTTACCAGGAGGGTGAAAGAAAGCAATTAAATGTACGCTCTTGAAATTCGTCGGAATTAAAAATCGTCGAGAACATAAGACATCGTTCAGATACAATAGCTCAACTAAACAAAGATCTTAATTGATGTCATTTGGCAGAGTTATTGTGTACACGGTAGATAATCCCATTTTTCCGAACACAGGTTATATATTCGCGAGGGGGTGGAAAAAGCAGAAAAAACAATTCACCTCCGGCCATTTCGAGGTCCCCGATTAGTCACGGTTAACAGTTGGTTGGCGGGGTGGGGGGTGGGCGGGTGGTGGAAGGCAATGAATTCAACCGCGATTTTTACGAGGAGGTCGGCTGGAAACGGGGTCGGATAGTCGGAAGCGACAGTACGAAACTTAATAAATTAATAGCGTGAACATCGGGGGCCGCGTTTCGACGTTTCGTCCCGGCCATACGTCACGGCCCGAGAGAGCGAGCGCGCGGGTGCCGTGCAATACGTCCTGCCGTGGAAAACATCCGCGCGTATAAACCGCTGTCCCGCGTGATATATTTACTTAATAAACGTTCCCGAACGGCAGGAAAATTTAAATTAAATTTATTCAGCGAAAACAGGACGGAGGTGCGAGGACGGCCGCGCGGCATTGTTTGCGAGTGGACCAAACACGGCCGCCCGGGGTCGCACAGAGGAAATTGAGGGACAAGATATAGCGAGGCGACCCGGGAGGGATTGCGCGAAACCTGAGGGAGGGAGAGAGGGAATTCGCGCGCGGAAAGGCGTGCGAATGTCGCCGGAGTGGGGTGACAAAGAGCGAGAGGGGATACAGCGGGGAACAAAAGTATTCGCTTAACCTGCCAACTGTTTTTTGCTTCATTTTAAGAACGCGCACTTGTGCGTTTCATTATTTTTAAGCGAGCGCTGTTTTTCTGCTATTTTTTTAGACTACGCCGCGCACTCCCTTAAATTTTATTGAACAGCAAAGACAATTTTTTTGTCTACATGACGAGTATGCACGTCACTAGACAGAAAAATGCCGTCTTTCCACGACGAGTATACTCGACATAAACAGTTAACAGGTTAACATTTCTTCCAACCATAACAACCAAAATCATCAGTGTAAAAAGCTTTTGTATCCACGCTTTTGTCTGGTTCTGTACCTCGCAAAGGACAAACTGTTATAACGAAGTGAAAAGCTCGACAGAAAGAGAGAGTGATAGCGGTGATGTGTACTGGAACGAGCGAACTATAGCGGGAGGAAGAGAGACAGAGAGAGGAAGAGGAAAAAACGGGAAATATGCCGTCGGCGTGCTTTTCGTGCGGCGAAAATGTGTCAAATTCGCGTGCGCTTCGTCCGCGGCGTATTCACCGAAACTCGTCGGAAGAGGGAAAGATCGTTTGTGACGATGGGAACGATAGCCGGACGGTTTGCTATGTGTGGGTGTAGCCGGTTGAAAAACTACACTGCACCGTTTCGTTCTGCACTGTTCTGTTCTGTTCTGTTCTGTTCTGTTCTGTACTGTTCCGTTTCGTTCCGTTTGAACGCGGCGCGCTTCATTGTTCCCGAATTATTCCGAATTTCTCGGCGACCGTTGATTACGAGCAACAATCGCGGCCATCGTCGGCTGCGTGAGCCTTTTTCCATCGCAGCGCTTGTGGATTTTCCTGCGATACCTGTGTCGTGTTCTAAAGCGAGTCGATATTCCAGCAAACTTGAAAGATTGCTGATACCGTTAGCCTCTCTAAGTGCGAATTTTAATTCGAGATCTTAGATCAGGGTCGAGAAAATACAGTAATGCACCGATAGGTGCATGTGAAAAGATATACACGATATTTGTGAATAGCTTATCTCCCGATGTAACCTTTGAGGAACCCAGAAGTTAGATCCCCTAAATATGTAGAATACATTTATAAGACGATACTAATATATTGACAAAACTTTCTTGTTTGTAATACATTTTTTAATCGAATTATTGTCAAACTATTCGATCTGCTCCGAACTATGTCATCTTTGGACTCATTTTAATCAGCAAAATGTCACATGTATGCAAAAAGTTAATTTATGTTTCTAGCTACAAAACTATAAATATCACAATATATTTATTATAAAAGTTCTTCTTCATGCTGCATCGTTACAAAATTTTTCAATAATTTTACATTTTCAGCTGAGAATGTATTTTATGTTTTATTTTTATGATATTTGTATGATAAGTCATTCTGATGAATCCGTTTGGTGTAGTACATACAGTCAGACCCATAACTATTCGTACACCCTTTAAAACAGAATAACTTTTTTGTAATTGTATCAAACGATCTGATTTTTTGTAAGCAATTAGAAGCATTGGTTTACTAAATTACAATTTACAAGGTTACATGCAAAAATAAGAAAGACATTTTTTAAAACTTTGTATTCGGGCCCTTAATGAAAATTTAAAATATATGTTTTGTAGATCTATGTTAGTTATACACATGCTGAAAGTTTCATCGAAAGCGATGGACTCAGGAAAAAACGACACGCTTCGAAAGATGTACAATTCTGTGGATTTTAAGCAGAAACTGATCGAAAGCCATGAAGAATTACGGTTTTCACCACTTTTAACCGCGTGTAGCTCGTGTGTATTTTAAGCGATTTCGATAAAATTTTCAGCATGTGTATAACTAATATAGATCTACAAAACATACATTTAAAAATTTTATTAAGGGCCCAAATAAAAATGTTTAAAAAAATGCCTGTTTTACTTTTCTATTATTTAGTAGACCAATGCTTCTAATTGCGTACAAAAAATCAGGTTGTTTGGTACAATTATAAAAAAGTTATTATGTTTTACAGGATGTACGAATACATATGGGTCTGACTGTATATTTATTTGCAGCGTTGCTCAGTACAAGAATCCGAAATCTTTAATAGTTTTTCGACAATATCATATAGGTCATGTGGGCCGTCTGTTTCGGCTGAAGAGTTATTTCAACGTGCTCGTTACCGCACTTGACATATTCATGAGGTTACAGCGGTTGCGGTTTCGGGTACATGACATTTATCGATATCGAAAACATGAATAAAATAAACGACGGTAGTTGCTGCGTCAGCGTTCATTAAAATGCAAAATTATCGGACTCCTTTATTCCTGATGAACGAGCCGGGCATCGACGGTATTAGATCGAATCAAAATTATTATTGTTGATATTAATTGGACCACAACGATAGAAACGAAGAGTCTGCTCTAGTTACTAACAATTTCGAATCATTTGTCCACTTTCAGTAAAATTATATGCATTGAAGAACCAATTTATTTTTAACCAATCAATACTTCATACGAGTATGATCAAAATGCAGTGTAGTTGGACTTTGGTTAAAACATTAGAATATTTTGACCACCACTTCTACATATTCTACTTTTCTAAGATTTTTAATAATACACTGACTAAATCGTTTTGATGTTATCCTACATGCAACAACAAGTTGAAAACAGAACCATGACAAAGTTCATTCATATGACGTATAATCCACAGTATTTTCAAAAAATTGCAGTGACTGTACACATTACAAAAACGAATCTAGTAAGATGTAAATCGACTTTCATTACGGGCCACGTACAGGGTGTAAGAAGAGTAATAGTCATCTGCCCTACGGGTGAATCCACACCTCTGGATCGGTGGACATTTGTAAGAGAAATTTGCCGCAAAATTGTTTATAAAAATGAAAATTGTTGTTAAAGTTTTTTTTTAAATACCTTCTACTCACCGAGAAGAGAAAAAGACTGAAAGGAGCCATATGCTGCAGACAAATAGTTATTGAGATATAAGCTGTTAAAGTTTTTGCAAAAATTTGATTGTGTGGCGTTATACGCATAGACAAAAGCCTACTACTACGGTTCACCCGACCATGTCGAAAAACATAAATAAATAATCACAAATAGTACTTTCACAACGCTTGCATCAAAACGACCGAAATTCAGACTTAACCCTTTTAGTGCCGAACCAAAAACGGGTGTCTATGCGAAGATAACCGGAGGAATTTGACGAATTTACTATGGTTTAGGAAAAAGCCCATAACAACCAAACTAAGAATGATATTTAAAAAATTCAAAATGCAGCGTATTGGGGAAGAATGGGAGAGTAATGTAATGCCAATTGTATTTCAATACTTATTGAAAATCATATGAATAACAGCAATATAAGCAATAATAAAAAACATAGAAACAAGTTTCTCTTTTACAGTCAGTATTTTCAGTAATCATCGTTTGATCAATTTTATGTAGATCACGTGGTATGAAATATGAGTACTTCATTTTCAATAATTTTTAATAAAATAACCAATATCGGTCCTGAGAACAAGATGACAACTCCATGATGCACGACAAGCGTCAGACAGATCTACTGCAGAACAAGTGGTTCGTGTAGCAGGTATAACGTCACTAAAAACAAATTCAAGTGTTGTTATAAGTATTTATAGTTATTTGTTTCAATTTTCAACGTGTCCAGAAATTCACGAGTGAAAAATAAATTGAAATACTCTATAAAAATGACCTTGACATTTTTTTCGCTTATATGTGGCCCTTCAAACAGTGTAACTTTGTCCTATGAAGTTTTTTTGTACAATGAAAAGTAACGGAGATATTTAAGTGTCCTGCTTTATCGAATTGACCCTGTATAATCATAAGCATCGTGAAGATTGCGATGCGGTCCCAAGAAACTATCCCGTGTCGAGGGATATCGGAGGAATATTCGTGTCCCGTTTCTACCTTATCGCTCCAACATATACAGAGCCTCGGCACTAATCAGCATAAGATATAACAAAAAGTTAAATCTAATAAACATTTGTTTCAATTGTGTTGCATTGAATTTGAACCATTTGAACGTTTTATAAAGTTATTTTGAGATACAGATCTCTCGTGATGCGTATAATAGAACGCCAATGCATGCGCAACGATATATCGTCATTGGCACTTTTCGCAAGTGTACCAAACGACGATATATCGTCGTTCGGCACTAAAAGGGTTAAGAATTGTTTAACTCGAATGAGGCGTTTTCGAATATTCAACCGCCGACTCAAATAGTAATTCTAGCCTCGTCGGCGAGCGTTACGATAGTTAGGGTTTCATCAAAGGTTCATTTAGGTCTGCCGGGTTCAAGATCGAGGCAGCGTCCATTAAGAGTATTTTTCCCGCGGCTGTTTCCGCACGAGCGCGCGCGTGCATCAATTTCCAGCGTGCGAACCGCAAAGGAGAGTAGAAAGAAATAGGACGTAAGGGTAATCGATAGTCAACACGTAGATAACGCGGCTCGGTAACGGAACAGAACGGAACGGAGTCTCGTTGCCATGCCTCGGTGTGTCTACACTTGTCCTCCTTCCGACTCTCGAGAGTTGAAAGCATCTGGCGGATAGTGGACACTCTACTTAGGGAAGAAGATGGACCACCGAGGAAAGTAAAAGGCGGATCGCGTGGACGGCCAAGATGCGGCTCGAGTGTGTACTTATCGGCCTTTTTACATACATTTCAATCTGAATACGAGCCCCGGGCCACTCGCCGCGAGAGGAATGCTTTCAAGGAAAGTGCCGATGACCGGGCCCGCCAGAAAATCACGATCGGAGGTGTCCGACGGGTGAGCGGCCGCCGGACACCTACCGAAACCGTCCGAAATTCTCGCTTCTTCCTCTGTGACACCGATCCTCCCGAACCATCCCCCCACCTCTCCCGAGAAAAACAGTCGCAGATTTCGTCGGTCGATAAACTCTAACCCTTTGCAACCTGAATTTCTTTTTCAATTTTTCTCCTAACAGATCCCCATCGTTTTGAATAATTTGTTTGGAAAGCATTCTCTTGTTTTCTTGTGCAACAAAATCAAAGTAATTTAATTATTATAATCAAAACTGCCCAGTTAACAGGTGAAGAATTGTGTCACTCACAGTCAATATGTTAGATTTAGCCTGACAGCTTTATCCTTCCGACTACTGAAGCGCGGAGTCCTGTGCCGGAGTCATTTTGACTCACACCGATACTTCACTAATAAATACTTGAGATCCTCCCCACTCTACCTCGACGCCAAATCTGTGACTCAGGCACAGTAGACGGAGGGTTAAAATAACTTGGTTTCATAATTCTTTTCTCAGCACTCAGACATGCACATAATGAATTCTATGTCTTTTGTAACGCGTATCATATTTTGAGAGATAGCTCCCCGATTGGTAATTAGTTCAAGCAATTCTTCTTACCAAAGGTTAAATATTCTAAAAAAGAAACTTTAGTAGTAATACTAACTGTAATAATTACAAACATGAATTTATAGATGATGCAATCTTCTAAATAAATATTTTCGCAAGCACCATGTTTCACCGCTCCGATGTGGGACACGCCGAGATCGTAATGCAGGAAGAGGAGGGAAAAGAGGTGCGAATTGAAGGCACCGAAATAAACTGGACCCACTTATAAGTATCATAAACCGGGTTTCTACGATTTAATAGTCTCTTTTAATTGTCTCAGTAATTGTAAAAACACACTCTCAGAGAAGTAAACGTATAAAGAAAAAGATTTGATTGATATTCGCGTTAACTCGCAGGGAGGTGAACTAAATATCGCTTTGAAAATTCGCGTGTAATCACAGAGAGAGTATACAACGGAACTGAGAAACTTTTCACATTTTTGGGTGTTATGTAACCCGTGACGACGGGTAACCCCACTAATTCCATACACGAGAGTTCGTTCGGCAGGATCTAAGGACGTTTCGATGTTGCGGCAACGCGGGGGGTCGCGGCGACAAACCATCGCAAAGGAAAATTTTAACATGCCCAACAACCATTATGTCACTCGTATTGAAGTGAAGAAAATTCAGACTTAAAAATTGATTATCACACTGATAAATTGTAGGAGTAATTTCCATCACAAACCTTAACGAACCGTCCCGATGTCATCTAATATCCACAGTAGTCAAATTCACAGCCAACGCATCAATAATTAAAAGATCCATTTCCCAAAAGTCAATTTAAATTCTAATCTCAAAGCTCCCGCTCCAGATCGTAAAGCGAGAAGAGCGTGATTTTAACCTCTCCAGTACCATCAGCGTTAAAAAAGTCTATAGATCAGCTTGGAATAACTACCTCTCTCAAATCACGGAATTCAATACCTAATCGAAAGCCCAGTCCCGCCGACAGTGAAACGTGACTATAACCTTTTTTAAAAGATCTATCATCGGATAGTCTGCAGCAACGCGATAATTCTTCGTGTTTGAACGGTGTAAAACCTCGGTGGCAAGTTGCGCGCGGCATTCAAGCAATCCTATCTAAATCGCGAGCGGTTAGTTGAGTCGAGGGCTCGCATAACGCCTATATTCTACACTCGCCGGGCAAAGGTTCGACTTCAAAGGTTTCAGGGGAGGGCAATCCGGCGAAGTTTGACTTCCCGAACGCAAGCGGTAGACACTATTTGGAAAACGAAGTATCCATCCAGCTCTAGTTTACCTTATTCACCGAGACCAGAAGTTTATACGCCGGTAAGAACGCCAAAACGTTGCAGCGAACTAGAAAGATTTAAAATTGAATTTCGAAGCGTCGATTTTCGGCAATAAAAATCTTACTGGTCTTGTTATTAGTGAACAGGGACGATCTAAATCCAGACTGTTATAGCTAAAACATTACCTGTCAGTAATTACTTAAATCTAGGACGGCAACTCACAACTTTATAACGTTATTAAATATTATATTAACTTGATCATGTGTGGAACTATTCACTGCTTCAACGTATACAGTTACTCACATAATTAATCACACATACACGTTAGATCAGAATAATTATTTTATAAATGGACCAGACGTCCAACAAACATGTTGAAAAAACGCGTCTGGCCGGAATTGTGAAAAAAAATAATAAAAGCGCCAAATAACGAAAATTTAAAAAATGTGTTTTATATAGACTCATACATGTTATATGCATGCTGCAAATTTCATTGAAACTGGATAATTGGTTTATGAGTTATAAACGATCAAATTTGGTAAAAGTTGCAATTTTTCACGATTTTCGGCCTATAACTGCAATTTTTACCACATTCGATCGATTATAATTCGTAAAACAACTGTTCACTGCTTCATTTATCAATTTTTTTAAATGTATTTCAGTAATGTAACAGCGGTTCATTTAAACGCAAGAAACTAAGTAAATGACGATTTTGATATTTTGGGTGAAAAGGTCATAGAAAAAGAAGTACAATCGAAGAGTGTATGTGTTGCACTTAAAAATGTATCTCCTAGATATCAGCGATGTCGAACCAAAGACTCCACTCAGTTGATTATTGCTACTCCAGATACTATTTTGAGGAACGAGGCATGATGATGCTTCCAGCTGAACTAGAGGTGGTTTACCTTATTTGTCGAGTCTGTAGTTGATACGGTGAGAAGAACGTCGCGACACTATAGCGAGAGAGAAAGAGAGAGATTTAAAATTGAATTTGATCGCGTCGATTTTCAGCAATAAAAATCTTATGGCGCGAGGAGAGGGACGAGTTTTTTTGCGCGTTATTAGTCCGCGTATTGGAAACGCCGTTTTCCGCGCGATGTATCGAATCCGGGGAATTTTATTATCGTCGGACGGGCAAATTGTAAAACCCGTTTTATTTCCGCGCAGCTCGAAATTGTAATCCGCCCCCGATCCACGGCGTTACTTTATTTGCAATTTTTTCCCTCTTCTTCTCTTTTTTTCCTGGCTCCCACCGGAAACTACGCTGCGTCAAAATCATTCATATTAATTCGCGAACTTCTCTGTTCTCAGTTGTTGTTTCCGTTCCATGTGCGCGTGACTCTCTCTCTCTCTCCCTCTGTTCCGAATGCGTTAAAAAATAAAACAAAAAAATCGACCGAGCTACGTTCGTAAATACGAGACCGTTGTTTCCCCGGAGAGTTCGTTATTTTTGTTCATTAAAAAACGCTATTCGTTTTCTTTCAGCCGGTCGGTATCAATAGGCGACCGGCCGGTATTGAATCGACGAACGCTACCAATTTTTTTTTTTTCTATTGGCTTTTTCGGAAAACGGTACGCGCGCGCGCCATTAGAGCCTTGTCGTTCTCATGTTTTCGGTTCGCAGGATTGGGAGTTCATTAAATGATCGACAACACGGAATGGCGTTAGGCGAGCGACGTGGCGAGTAGCGTGAAAATTCAAACTCACAGACGACTTTTTTATGTGTTCCGACGTGACAATCGAAATTTATTACGTTAATTAAGTCATTGAGAAATAGTAGATTTTTATGCGTTTATCATATACACGAAATTTTTAAAGACAAAGAAACCTAATTTTTTCAAAATAAGCATGAAAGCTCTGAAACGTAAAAATTGAGGTACTCGAAACTAGTGTAAGATTTGCACTGCAGCGGAATCGTTTTCGCTGAAATTATACGGACACGTAATAAGTTTTCGTTAAAATAGACACGAACCGTGATTATCGAAAAAGTATACGTTCCCTCCTGTGACAGAGTGAAATATTAATAAAAAGAATTTGCATGCGCGTGTCCGTCCATCCGCGGGTTAATGACACTTTGATTTCATTTTAATTTTCTGCCATTATTATTTACAGCTGCCGTAAAATATTAAAATGGGAATCTCGTCGAAATGGGACACCGGACCGCGGATTTTACGCGTCCGCGCTGCGACTGCCTGTGTAAAATACAACAAAATGGAAACTTTAATGAAGGCTTCGCGAATTTTTCATTTTATTTGATGCCGGATAAAATCTGTCATAAAAGGCATGAGTTACCAATTAATTCCAATTACGGAAAAGGGGACTTGACAAATTTTAATTTGCATAAAGACTCGCGAGCGGTGGAACAGTGTTGGTCGATGGTTCCGGTGACGCTTCCATTTTGTGTCGCAGTAATAATTATAAATATTATAATGCGAAATGCAGAGGAGTCGAAGCTCTGCTTGCAGTCAATAATTTTTTCGTTAATTATTTAACCTTTTCCGAATGGTTCCAGTTTTATTATTACGATTATTGTTGGTATTTTATTGTTGATTGTTCCAGTTTATTGGGTGAACTCGCGGGTCTACATTACGAATGTACATTTAATGTATCAGTTTATGCATTTAGTCAGTGGGATTTCATATTGTTATTTTTTTTTTGTAATTTTCAGATGCATATTTTTATCATATAAAGCTTCTTTCAGGGTGTAATAGCATCATTATTGTAGAAACATGAGATGCAGTTATAGTATTTTTTAAAATCGAAGTAAAAAAATAGACTGAAGCATATAAATATTACACATATTACAAATATCCAAATACAAATAAAACTAATACTAAATAAAGTCATAAGAAAATTGATTTTTTTAGAGAAGCAAATGTTACTTGTGCAATTTACATAAACCGAATTTAAACTAGTTAACTTCAAATTAACTTCATGTTCCATTGCATTTTTCATATTTGCAATTAATAAACCTTTGCGCAAAATAAAAATTGCTACAAGTAGGTTTTAAATAGAAATGTATTCCCTTTCTTGGTAATCTAGACAAATTATAAATTAATACAACAGTATATGAAAATTCGTGAAATGTTTTTACTGTAACGAAGTTTCTCTTCCTCAGCGTTGGAATAAATGCAAAAGTCGGCAGCGCGCTAATTAATTTTTCGCAGCAATAGATTCTACTTACGGCTCGCAGCAGCGATAAATTAGATTTTTACGCGGGCACGATTGACAGATCATTAGCCACGCGAGCGAATAATGAGTCAGAATTTTATCTGAATAGAATAAATGAAGCCCGTTCCCGTTAAATTAGCTCATAGATGGTCGATACATCGGCGAGAGAGGCAATAAATAGTTTTCAAAAACGTCGTCGATATCGACAGCATTCCATTCGGTATCGCGGCCAGAGCTCGGCCCCACGGACTCGGACTTAATTACCTCTTAAATTCTGCATCAGCAGCGTGCCGTATTCATTACAGCTTCCCGATGAAATTCTTCCGTAGTTCCTGGGAGCGAACCGTTTACCCCGCTCCACTGCGATTTGCCCCGCCAGCCGGATCGCGATCCGATTTCATTCTTTTTCGATTAGTCCATTCAAGGAATCACAGGCCTGTCCCTTGAATCGATACGGGGCTCCCCTCGAATCTCTAGAATCTCTCCACTCTAGTTCCTTTTCCCTTCTTTTGACCCACGGTGCCACCGTTATCCTCAAAAACAGAAATACTGGCAAGTCAGTCAGATACGTCACAGAATTCAAAGTTGTCGATTCCGAAAATTGGCACACGTCTATCGAAAAAGATTTTACATGTTCTTATATTTTCTATTCTCATATTTAGGAAGTAGTATAGTAAATAATTCGCAAGCTAGTGGTTGGCGAAGTCATTTTATAAAATATCTTGATAATTAGTTCGAAAAATATACAAAGTCTTAGTTAATTTATTAATTAAATTTCTCTATAAAACTTCTTTAACACGTTCGTCGTGACGTCATCCATATCTGGGTGACGGGTATGCTTCCGTGAGGGCACCGTCACACAAACGTGGGTGACGCCCTTCTTGTTCAAGTTAAATAGGATTTTCAGTTGGATTTTTAAAAGGAATTTAATAGAATAAGCACTGAAATATAAATATAGGATGTACAACGTAAAAATATTAAAAATATACACATTATACTATACTTTTAATTAATTATACTATATCGTATGGTATTCGTTAAAACATTTTGTTGGATTTTTAAAAGGAATTTAATGGAATAAGCAGTGAAATGTAAATATAGGATATACAACATAAAAATATTAAAAACATACATATTATACTATGATAAATGTTAACGTTTTGTCGATCGTAAATTGTTTTAATAAACATGGAATAGGTTATCAGCGCCGCGGGTTCAATCAATTACTATAATATAATAGCTATTTTATGAAATCTCAAACGTTAACGATTCGGGTTTGAATCTGCTAACGTCCTTAGCCACATTTGCTAAAAATTGTTTTTCTATTGGAGAATATGTTTATTAAAACAATTTACGATCGACAAAACGTTAACATTTATCATAGATGGCGAAAAATTTACAGAGTTCGAGAAAGCTTAGTTTCGACCCCGTCCACAAGATGGACAATCGTCGAATTAAAAACTTTCTCGCAAGTTACTGAAATGTCATCAATCAGTATATTAATAACTTTCTTCAAGAAGTCTTTCGACACTTGTGTGTCTAAGGCAGGGCCCGCTAGATAGCCTTACTGATGAGTCCTCTAGCGGGTCTAGGACGAAACACCACCTTCAGTTCCTCCAATAGAAAAACAATTTTTAGCAAACGTGGCTAAGGACTCAAGGCAGATTCAAACCCGAATCGTTAACGTTTGAGATTTCATAAAATAGCTATTATATTGTAGTAATTGATCGAACCCGTGGCGCCGATAACCTATTCCATGTACATTATACTATACTTTTTATTAATTTATATTTAGGATAAAATATTACATTATACTACATCGCATGATATTCGTTAAAACATTTTGTCTGATTATTCGTTAACAGTTTTGCTGATAAATATCGAAATATTTGTAGATTTTATGATCTTGAATCATTATGCACATAGATTAACCTACATTTGACGAATAAAAAATATGCATTGAAACTATAAAGTAGAACATCATTGAATATCATAGAAATCTTGGTTATCCAAATAAGAGTTAAGAAGCAAAGTGATATTTGTTGAACGTCACAGTTAAAAATCGGTTGCGAATGAGAAATGTTGAAGCTCCGAAGCGGCGCGGCTCGAGATTGGCAATTTGTTATGGGAGTCGGCGGAGCAAAGCGCGTAGAGCTTGTGGGCCTTGTGCAGCCTCCACTTCCGGTTCGGGCTAACCTAAGGCCGTATCCTATCGGCGAAAGGAGAATTTACAGCGGCGCGGCGACGTTACGAGGGTAGATGGTAAGAAATGGGGGAGCAGCGGCGGGAAACTCTTCCGTCGTTATCGCCACGCTCGCGGCGGTCGTGTTACGTCGTAAACAGCTCGCAAATAATCAGAGGGAATGGGAATTATTGCCGGGAATGTGCATTGGGGCCAGCTGCACCGTCCTGCTTCTTCCACTTCTTCTTCTTCTTCGTCTTCCGCCGAGGGAAAACTTTTCGCATAACGCCCGGCGACTTCTGCGCTCGCCGCACGCGAAATTATGCGCTTGTTCCCGCCGACGGATAAAGCGAAAGTTTCGCTAGCGCGAGGAGAACGCTATTCGCAACGTTTTGCAATGACTCGTGTTTGAATGTTTGCTCTTTTGACCTTGTCCCCCCCCCCTCTTTCAATTGCCCCCACTATCAGAGTTCTAGCGAGTGTTATTATTAGACAGCGGATTTTATGCACTTATGGAAAAAGTGAGTAGGTATAATTTAAAGCAGTGAAAACATTTGAGGAATTTAGAAAGACTGTTACATTATTTTCAACCTATTCAACATATTAATAAAAAGAATTAATTTTTATTTCACTTCAGTTTGTTACGACTTGGGTTTGAAAATTTTTATTTTGTATAAACATCAGCTGTCTAATTATTATTAAACTGCGACATTTTTATATATATTTATTTATTTATACAGCTGCGGTATGATTTATACATTCATGGCAAAAACGACTTGGTGAAATTTAAAACCGAAGATCCATTAAATGAATTTGAGCATATCAATTTATTGACTTCAGCTTATTAAGATTTGGGATCCGCAGTCTACTAATCTATCGCCCCTCCCCGACGTGGCCAACTACCCTAATCTCTATATCGAATTTTATCTAATGTCCGATAGTCTATGGCCCATAGCTAAGCATTTTTAAATAGCTCCTTCAAGCAATAACAATTTCAATCGTGAACTTACAACTCACTGCCAGTAACGTAATCTTATAGTTTTTCCTATGATTACTATACGAAGTATGATTTTTAAGCTTCCTTTCAGTGCATCACTATTATTGAAAATCCTATTAATATGCTTCCGGTAGAAAATGATAAGAGTCACTAAATGCTGGAATAGAGTTTTTTAAAACACACGCGCGCAGCATCGCGATCGTATTTGTTTCAATCTAATCGCAGCTGGAGATTCTATCACTGAATAAAGGAAGAACGGGGAAGACTGCGTAATCCTGGAAATCTAAGTTTTTGAAATAGTCACGAAGATCCGGGTCCTAGAAACCTTGGAATCCTCGGATTCCATCGGAGTGTAATCGAAGCGAATAGAAATATTCGCTCGGGTAGGGAGGAGTGGGAGGAGTAAACGGAACGTACAATAGAATTTTCACCCGACTTGTCCTCGATAGCGCGTCATAAACTCGCGAGTTTCCGAAGGGCAAGATAGAAATTAGTTTTACTGTTCTTGGGAGTCGGGTTTTCCCTGGACAGAGGCTTCGCGGCTTAGGTGGAAACTCCGCATCGTTGCTAAAGTTTCGTCCGGCATCGAACATAGGTTCACCACTTCCACTCCCACCCGAATATTCTCCATACACACACACACACACACGCACGCACACATACAAATATTCTCCTCTCCCTTTCGCGGCAACTCAGATCAGAAAGGTAGCGTGGCCATCGGTATAAGTAGAACATTCGCAAGCCCGAGTTACCAGTTGTTCGGGCAACTTCGGATTCGGTGTTTCACGTTACGTTCTTCGTGTAAAGATGCGGTCATTAAAGTTCCTAACTTGCCCGCAGAAAATGTAGACCCGGTTTTGCACGCTGATCCCCGAGCCATTCTACGCAGTCACGTTCCCGCGGATGATAAATGAATCACGTGCACACCGCGGAGTGATTAAGCGTGCAAGTTTGCCAAGATTAAAGAAACCAATAATTTATTACTCCGTTCTGCGTGTGCGGGAAAAAAAGGAGCAGAAGCACGGAGATGCAGCGCATGCGGTCGAGATCGATTTCTCCGAGGTCCGTGGACGTCAGCGATATTTTTACAGATGATTTTTATGGAAAGGGATTTTGGCTGAGGAAACTATTTGTGGTTCGAGAAACAATCTCAAAAAGTATGTTTCCTTTGAGATCCTGTTTCGCCCAGCGCAGACAAACAAGTAGCAAACGGACGCGAATGGGAAGACGGTTGGAACCGACACCCACTTCCGAAGTATCAATATGCACTCTGCGGTCAAAGATCGGCATTAAACCAAATTCGATCAGATGCATTACGTGTGTGTGTGTCGAGTCGTCATGTTGGTTAGGAATGCAAATGTTTACCGTAGACTCCGCACAAGCGTGCGCGCGCGCGCGAGGGGTTGCACCGGTGCCTCAAGTGTTTGAGAGGGTGAATGTCTGAGAGTATGATAACTAATACATAAGCTGGACGTCGGTTGATCAGACGAAACATACCCGGGGAATATTCAACAATCGCGTCAATTTGACGGGTCCGGGGGTCCTTGCCCTCTCTCTCCGGGTCTTCTTAGGTGGAAACGGTCCGACGGAGCTGGTTTTTCCTATTTTACAGACACTCCGACGACCGTTCCTCCTAGGCATTCATAACTCGGAATTTACAACTCTCGAGCGTGCAGGAATAAGCATGCTTATCTTCTCAAATACCGTCGCTAACTAGATTGCCCCGGGAATCTTCGGGCTAATTTTAACGGGATCCAGTCGAACCCGCTCGAATACGCTTGAAAAACTCGCGAACCTCCCTGCTACGTTCCAAGAAATGCGTTGCTTAAAATAATTAGACGACACGGACGCTCTTCGTGGCTGTGTAGAAAAAATCGGACCAGTAGATTTTGTTTTTATATTGTCCCGAAAAAATTATCCTTCGCGCAATATCTAGAAAATTGGGACGATTATACAGGGAAGAGCACAAGTAGAACAACAAACCTTACATTCAAGAATAATTATTTGCGTATTTATCAGATTCTAAAAATGTCGAGAAGTGCGAGATTTCACATTTAATATAACAAAATAGTGATGGCTAAAATTGAGTAAAAAAAAACATGAAAGTATAAAATTATATAAAATACGTATAAAATTTTGTAAGAACATAACGAACACGTACAGACTTCGGAAAATACATGACGAGGAAGTACAAAATTTTACCAAACGACTCACTCCTAAAAACGCTAAAAAACACGTACAGAACTCTGAAAAATAATTAAACACCAAAAAAGAGCGCGCCCAAAATTCTCCAAAATCATTCGTAAAAACGCTAAAGAACACGTACTAAACTCTGAAAAATAATTAACGCCCAAAAAGGCGCGCGCACAAAATTCTTCAACATCATTCGTAAAAACGTTAAAGAACACGTACTAAACTCTGAAGAATAATTAACCCCCAAAAAGGCGCGCGCAGAAAATTCTTCAACATCATTGCACACGTCAACGAACAACAAACACCGAAGAACAAAATAATTATGAAAATCCAAGTTTTATCCGATCAATTAAACGTGGTTTCGGTAGCAGAGAGTTTGCGACAGGGTGGGGAAGTTTCGATCACGGTCCGTGTCTCCGCGTTAATGAATATCACGGTCCACGATCTTCGTAGCCGGTGCACAACCACGTCGCGATTAAGCTTTATGAAAGTCTCAAATATTAAATTTCATTGGGTAGAGAGAGAGAGAGAGAGAGAGAGAAAGAGGCGCGGTCGGGTCGGTGCGGGTATCCGTGCGGGTACAATCGACGAAACCAATACCGCTTTCGTGGTGCGGGCGAAAAAATCGGGTACGAATAGGAAAGAGGGTAGAGGAGGGTAGAAGAGGGTGCCGCGCGCATGACGTTACACTCGAATAAACTAATTTTGCCGAGCCGGTCCCCCTCCAATTTATCGAGGAAAAAAGAAGCCAGAAATCGGGAACGATTGGGCGACTTTTGCGGGCTTGGCTAGGGGGTTGCAGGGGGGTTGGAACCTCCACTGACCGCGGTTTTAATTTCCTTTCGATATCCAGAGCCCGCGAAGGCTCTCCCCCTCTCTTGCTCTATTAATTCTGGATACCTTTGCGGCCGCGTTATTTTATACCACCGTGCCATGGAACCGCCACGATCCGATGGGGGTGAGAGAGAGGAAGAGAAAGGTACTGCTGATCCGTCGGATGACTGAAAACAACGAGCCTCGCCGAAATGAACGCGTCTGGAACCTGGCCCCGAATATTCCTCCATCCCCCCGGTCGAGATATAGATAGAATATTTTCCCCGAGAATATTTCCACTGAGATAGAAATAAATTCGGATTCATTATTGCTCCTAGTGCTTTACCTGCGAATTGACTATTAATAGAGTTTTTGATGACTACCTCGTACGGTGGCTCTGAAAAGCATTTCTACCCTAGATTACCTGGTAAATGCTCACCAAATGGCATCTATGATTTCGACGAGTTTTTCAAATAATTTAAACAAAGCTCTCTTGTTTTCAATTATTTTTATATGAGACTTTAACTGACATGTTCGTGGCATTTTCTGATTAAAAGGATACCAAACACGACACAATATGGATCGTAGTTAGCTGTTGAATACGCGATCGAGTAGAACCTCGTTTATCCGAACTGGTCAGGGAAATATGTTTGAATAATAGCACAATATGTTAAGTTAAATCTTTACCGATTTGTGCAGTGAATTTTGCTTGCCTGTAGATTACTTTAGATTGATCGAAAAAATTTGTGCTTGCTGAACGTTACTGTCCAAAATCGACTATTAATACCCGTATGACTGATCGTAGACCCACTAACATTTTGTTTCAAACGCTGATCATTGTATTCTTTTATTCGGTCGATTTGTAGCGTTTACGGGGTCGGTGAAGCAGCAGTTTATCCGTGAAAATCGGCGGTCACTCTTCGCCGCAGCGTAAACAGTAAATTGTGTAACGCTGAGACAACACTATGAGCGGACCGCACACATTCGTTACGAGTGGTAACTCCGTATACGGGGGCCACTATAAACCGGTAGCCATTCAAGTTCAACGAACTTTTATTCTGATTAGACAGTTGTTAATCCGGGGCCGCGTGTTTACGGGAGGCGAGGCAATGGATCGGTTAATAGATCGGCAGTTGCCTCCCAGTTTATGGCGGCAGTTGTAATACACGAAGCGGCCGCATCGAAACGAGTACACACGCCCCCGCGTCTATATGACTGCGGAAATAGGAGCGGTACACGGCCCCCGTAATACATTGCAAACATTTACCTTGCTCCACGCTGTCGCTCATATTTGTCAACAGCTCTGGGAATGCTAAGTCGCGTTGTCTAATTTGTTCCCTTCCTTCGACCTTCGTCTGTCTTCTATATTTTTCAAGCGCAATCTCCGCATAGAAACGGAAACAAACTTTCGGAAAACGTGTGTGGCGATGGCGATCGTTTACATTGTTATTTCAAATTGTTAACCCGTTACTCCAGAATTTTTTTAATTCGACAGAGAAACATGTTTCTTTTGAAGTAAATGAAGTGAATGGAGTGAATGAAGTGAATGAAATGAATAAACATGTTTCTTTAGAAGAAAAATGTGCTTTTTGAAGTAATCTGTTGAAATAACGTTAAATAGTTAATATTATTCTGCCGTAAAGGAGTTTGGCTTCGTCTTGTTTGTTAGGAACAACTCTGCGAATAAATGAATAAATCTCAAGCTTCTTAGCCCCACGCGGGATATGCCTCGAGGAGGACGGGATAAACAATTTTCTTAGATACTGAAGCTCCCGTTTCTTAGATCAAGACTTTACTGTATTACACTATACAGGATGTCCCAAAATTCCTTCAACTCCTGGAGATGGGAGGTTCCTAAGGCGCTTTGAAGCAACATTTTTCTTTCCAAAAATGGTCGCCGCGATTTCGTTTGGGAGATAGTAACAAACAACTACAGCGGACGGACTCTGGCTCGTCCAATGGCAACGCGACTCCGTTCATTATAGCTGCGTTCTGACTGGTCCGTGTTTTTCGTTAATAACTCCCAAACGAAGCCGTGGCGGTCATTTTTGCAAAGGAAAATATTGCTTCAAATCACCTCAAGAACCTTCCATTTTTGGGAGTTGAAGGAATTTTGGAACATCCTGTATATTTGATATATTATACGTGCTACATGTTTCTGTTTTTCATGCAATTTGTGATTCAATTATCGTGGCTTGTATATGAAATACAGGAGAATCGACTGATTTATTTATGCAACAGAATGTATGTACAACCTATGTGGATTAATTTGCACAAAAATTGCCCCGTACACAGGGCCATTAATAGAACACGAATGGTACTTTTACTGGTTTGAATATACCCGACCGTTTCCTGACTAATGGCATTTACAACGGCAGGAATAATCTTGACTGACAAGGCGGGTTTATTTCTACTATGACTCGAATTCATATGCATGTAACAGCTCCGTAAATAACTCGCAGGTAGCTGCGAACATTTTCTCGAAAGACTATATCATTAATTTCCGTGTTACACAGCGAGTCACTTAATCTCCAGCTGCAACAAACTACGACGCCGGCCGATTCCACTTCGGGTATAATCCGCGCAACGAGCTGTAAAACTAAATGATAAACGTCACGAGCAACCATTGAATATATATATATATAGGATGAACACAACTGGTCATGGCAGAGCTTTATGTTGCAAAAATTTCCGAGAAAACTATTCTGAATTATCCTAGAAACACCGAGAAAGTGGGTGCATACTGTTGTGCGTATTTCTCAGAAAATATTAATAATATGTTACTTCATTACGAAAATATGAACATATTCATTTTTAATATCAATACTTTCTTTATACAGGGTGAGGCAATAACTATTAGCACCTCAGATATCTTCGAAACTATAAGTTTCACAGAAATATTTGCTGAAATAAAATTGCACAGTACAAAGGGAGCCTATATTGAAGGTCATAGAAAGTAGAGAAAGGCGATGTTGGGACACAACGTAATGTGAGACCCAGAAAATAGGTCTCTGCGACGAATGCGACACCAAAAACACAAGACTTTGACCACACGACGCGAATACATAAATTAGATGAAGAGTCGAAGGCTCTTGAGTCCGAAACGACGGGACTCGTCCGATTTCTTGGGCGACTTTCCGGCGCCTTAACAGTAACAATTGCAGACAACATCTGGACCATTTTTTTACATCTCACTCCCAATTTTCTCCCACTTTGTTTTACCATCTCCACAGTTTCCACAGCTTATAAAAAGGGTCTTCAGTGAGTCTTCAGTTAGTCTTCAGTCAGCTCTTTCAAAGTTCACATTTTTGTACAGTCGCTCTAATACACGTTATTGTTATTTACATATTCGAACATTTATTTCAAAACACCTCAACCCTTCAAACGACCTAGCGCGGCTTTAAGTAATCAAGCCAGGAGTGACAGATGTGAGGAAGGTCAATACACCGACTTTTCCATCTACGCACGCACATATACAGGCGATAATACTTACGGTTTTGGTAGTAAATGAAATATGTATACATATTGTAAACAGTAGAGGAAGGTGTAATGCTTACCGTTTACTTCACTGAGAATAAACACTGCTTGAAGGACTCTTTAATAAGTTTCCAGGATAAGATAAACATGATAAGATTAGTATCAATAAATCGGTCATCATTTCGAACACCTACCATAAACGTATGTTTCATTTACTACCAAAACCGTAAGTATTATCGCCTTTCTCTACTTTCTATGACATTCAATGACCTTATGTAATAGGTCGTCGAACTCGTTTTAAGATCCTCTATCATGATACGGAAGCAAAAACACCGACCCATTTTAAAAAATGGGTATCGCTATTATCGCCACCGGATGGCCCCCTTCCTGCAATTTTATTTCAGCAAATATTTCTGTGAAACTTATAGTTTCGAAGATATACGAGGTGCTAATAATTGCCTCACCCTGTATATGTCGAGTTTTAGCATTTACCTCTATTATTAATGGAAACACTTTTCACATTGAAAACATGAATAATCAGAATGATCGACTCTGAATTTCTTTGATGGAATAATTTTTGCCCGGGGTAATAATAGCACGATACAATTAATTATGCAAATGCATGAAAATACCATGTTAGCGAGACAGTTTCTCAATACCGAGGAAACAAATAAGTGTCGAAATTTCTTCTACCCGTGGCACATGTTAAGAATCAGAAATAACTGTGGTAAATCGAGAAAAATGACATCGAAGGTTTCCGAGGTATCCGCAGCTTCGACGGTGGTTAATGGAAGTACACGGAAACGGTGTGCAATGGACGGACACGTCAGCGAAGTCGTGCCGGATAGCACGCGTAGCCGAAATGTATTCAAATTCGATTTGACAGAAAAAGAAGGCAGCTAGGAAAAATTCTATTCCACATTTCCCGTCTGCTTTTGTCGGAAGAATCCTGTCGTCCTAGATTCTACGATCAATAACAGACCCTGTGAACTGTGCACCCGGCGACATGTTAACTCCTGAAAGATTCCGAAGAGAGTAATCTATTCGGTGTTACGTCCTAATTCGACCTAACGAAAGAATTGACTCTAGAGGGCCGAGTGGACAATGAAAATTCAAAGGATGCCTTTTGTAAAAAGTTTAATCATCCTCAAGTAATTATTTTACGGCTTATTTTATAGGGAAGACCGAGGCGAAGCGGATCGAAATAAGAAATAGTTGAAATTCGTGATATTACCATGGCAAAAATCGTCTAGGTCGTGCATGCACTCCTGACCCTTTCGCCTACACCTCTTTCAATTATTTTTTTATTGTTGTACGCTGTACCGTTCAGTGTTCACACGCATTTCGAGAGTGCCTTACGCGTCGAACGTAGTGATTTTAGTACAGATCTAAGTTAGACAGCTTACAATTTCTTATTTAAAATTAAAAGGTAAGGTTTAACATCTAAATATGTTTAATATTATTAGTTTGTATAGTGTCCAAAAGTAATGTTTCATACAATTTTCGACATTATATCATAAAATGTTTAGGTATATTATTTACTTTAACATTATTATGATGTGGGGCGAATCGGATCACTTCATTTAGAGTGAATCGGATCAGTACTTCTTTATAAATTCAGATAGTTATATGACTTTGATTATTATTATTCATTTAGTGATATTAGTATTATTTAGTCATTTTCTACAATGGACGTGATGAATTTACAATAAACAAAGAATTTACGAAAAGCCTTAGGATCTAGAAGCCGCACGCACGATGCTCATACAACACGCTACAGTGCAATATCTGCGAAGTGTAGTGCCACGAAAAGTATGCTAATATAAGTGGTGCTCAAGGACAATATACATACTTGCGACCCATGTACCATATAGAGTCCTTGACCTTATTCTTACTAAGTTATATTTTATAAGAATCAAAGATTATTTTACGAAAATGTGTTTGTTTTTTTTGAGATTATCGGATATTTTCCACTTCATCGTTTGTTATCTATAAATGAGAAACTTTTTAATTTGTTTATATTTTTTATTACGAATGTTCGTGTTAAATGGACACTCGTTACGAATTTATAATAAAATATTATGTTTCTAAATTGTAATTATTTTTTTTACCATGAAATTATAAGCGATCCGATTCGCCTCGGTCTACCCTACGTATTTTTCGAAAATATTCACTTACGATCTGCAAGAGGGAAAGCTCAAAGAATGTGTTTTTTTCATAATTGATTCTAACAAAAATTGCAGAAATGAAAAATTGAAAAATGTATTTGCCCCGGTGTTGGTACTAATTTCGATCAGCACGCGCGACAAACACGACATTGTCGTGCCATAGTGTTTGCACAGGCTTGTGGCGATCCTGCGAGCGGCGTGCGGCGAGCGACGAATTTCTTCGAGTTGGGCAGGGCTCGGCGGCATTAGAACCCGAAAATAATTACCGAGGCGGCGAGCAAATAATTCCGCAGCGTGTTTACGCTGTCATCGTTCGACGGTGGGAAACGGCGCGGCAATCGAGCCGCAGCGGTCGGACGTCATTGTTTGCCCATTCCCTAAGGCTAACCACCGTCACCCGCAATATTACAGAATTACTACATGCCCGGCCCCGTTCGTCGCTCGTTCTGTCCAATATCGTGTACATTACGTACGTACATTGGCGAGCCTCGTCGCCTCCAATATTAGTTCCGACGCCGCCGCGGAAATTGCATTGATAATGCTAATTAAATTGGTTCGTTTGTCAATTGCACGGCATAAAGCGAGCGGCCGCGCGAACATGAGCGCGAGCACGAGCACGCTGCTTTTCGGGAATTATGCCCCAGGACCGGGGAAGTGTCGGGCTGACCGTAAAGTGCCGTCGACGAACGGACGATCCTTGCCAGCTTCTTCCCCTGGACGGTCTCACCGGCTTTTAGCTTATGGAATTCTTAAGTCTGCACTCTGACGCTACCATTTTCGCGTCGCGTCCCTGGCTTCCGCAGGATATTGAACTCGCCGGGCGTGTTATAACTGGGAATTGTATCGGCTGTAACTCTTTTAATTTATTGTCCGCTGCATTGGCTCCGTTCGATGCGTTCTCTGAGGCTTATCTGTTCCTTCAGTTTATTTCACGCGACTTTTGCCGTTCCTGAAAGAGCCGTTCATTCGGAACATTGCTTCAATGTTTAGGAAGAGTGTATGAAGCTTTAAGAGAAACCGCGCGCTCGAGCGAGACTGTGGTGGCACGCTCACGCATTGCTAGGTCCGCATATACATGAAAATGCGTCAAAATCCAGAGAAACTGACGCTTCAATATCGCAATGAAGAGTTCAGAAGTGGCCATTGTGTTTCCTAATAGTCCAATCTGTGTTGATTCGGTCTCGAAAATGCCGATTTATTTGTAATATTCGGCAGCATGCTGCCTGTCACGAGGCACCCGAAGCAAGCGCGACGTCATAAGATGACAGCCGCTGACAGATTTTCTTAAATATCGAAAGATTTAGCGTCCGTATCGAAAAAGTAATACAAAGACTAAGATTTATCGGAACCTCTGGCAACAGGCGGCTATCTGGTGACGTCACGTTTGCTTGGGATGCCTCGTGACTGGCAGTATGCTGCCGAATATTACAAATAACTCCACGATAACGTAGAAATCTCGGACTCCCTTAACCATTGATTCGCCATATCATTTTTGGCTGATCGTTTAAGGACCCAAAAACAAAAGATGACTTTTTTATTTACAAAGAAGGATCCCGATATTTGGTCGAATACTTCAGGAATTACTAGAGATAGAGGGGCGCTTCACATGACATAGTTGTGTATTTTTTAATGAGAAATCCAACCACCCAGTCCGAGTTTAGATACCTAAATTTATTTAGAGAATCGCAGCAATGTGTTAGATACTGTTTCATAGTTCCAACGAAGAAGTTACTTGAAACTGTTCTATGTTCCACAAAAAGCATTTATGCAGAGACAGGACGGTGTCCTGTCAGCATCTCAGTAATGAAGTTCTTTATTAAATTTTGAACTAGTGTTCAAATAGATTTGGATTAGCTCTGGCAAAGTTTTGAATCAGTTAAGTATAGTTTTAGCTCTAGCAAATTTCTGAGTGCAATTCTATATACATACGTTTGAATGAGACCGAAGTTAGGAATAGGATTAATGAAATGATGCTGTGCATGTGGAGAATTGTTAAGCATATTAGACAACTGACTGAACATTTCTTCGTTTCTTTTGTCAGGGACTTTTATGTATAATGACTCTCTATAAAATTTCTTTGGTATAATTAACGTAATAGAGCTCACTGTCAACTTTTACTGTCCCAGCGCAATCTCAGTAAAATACATACTGTTTCAATAAAACACAATCACGGAAATAGGATTCTTTATTTTTTTAGACATGTGGGGTTCATGCTATAATATTCTTGCTATTATATTCATGGATATAATGAACTGGTTATTTGCATTAACAATTTTCCACGGAATTCCTTCGGGGTATCTGGCTTAATACAGTTTACTACCAACTTTTACAATCGTAGAGCGCATCAGAATCCTCTTCCATGGCACCGTCCCAAAAATCGGGGTTACAACAAGAGCGAACTTACCCGAGACTGTCCAATGGCCTGGTAAAAAACAGTTCTGTCGGGAATCGCGTGAACGTCCCGCAGTTTCTCAGCCCTAAAGTTCTTTATGAAATTTCGGACGTGTGTTCGGTTAAGCCGAACGCTGGTTTCCGCAAGAGAAAGAGAAAACGCGCGGTGCGCGCGTTCCGCGGCGCGAGAAGCGTGTTTTATTATTTCCCGTGTCGCTTTCATTTCAACTCGGACGGGTTTTGCGAGCGAGCCCGGGGAATAAGTTTCAAATTGACGGGCAGTGTTCCTGCCCGGCCCGGAACACGGTCGTTCTTCCATTTAAATAAAAGTTCGCCATCCGTGCGGATGGAGCCCGTTTAATTCACTCCGGCAAGCGTGCGCGCGCGCGGTTTGTAGTCTACACCGAGTAATAATCGTTCCAGCTTGTTTATCCTGCCCCGCCGACATCTATTCGACGACCATAAACGCGACGAGGACTTTGTTCCACTGACTCGACATTAATTGATATTACCATAAGCTCCGACGAATTCCTATCTCGCGAATTTGGTCACGCGTGCCCGTTGGAAAAAGTGAGTATTGCGTTTGAAGAATGGTTAGTGGGATTGTCAAATTGATCTTGTATTAAGATATCCCAAAAATTCGTTCCGTTTTCCATTGATGAGCACAATGCAAATATTCAGTAGTCTTCGGAAAAAGTAAATAAATAAAAGGAGTCAGCTGTACTAGGATTGACTATCGGGTTCTCTATTTTAACATGAACATACTGCGCTTTCGAATGAATGTATGCGCCTGGCAAAAAGTATTTAATCAAACGAGCTACGCGTGTGTCATTATAACTATTCATATATGCTCCAAGGATAAGATTTTCATCAGTGGCAAATGCAAACGCAATGATGAAACTCGTCGTGTACAAAGACAATATTAATATATAAACGTATGTGTTTCTATGTCGTCATTTTCGTCATTCGAGGTATTAAAAACTTGCTTTATATTTGGCAAAGTCCCTGTACCATTTTTTAATATTTTCTCGAACCGCTGTTAAATGCTCTATCATATTAATATAACGTATTCGATTCCAAGGATGATCTACATTTAGATCGGAACGTCAATCAATCGATAATAATTTTTTGCAAATAGGCTACTTCGCAGTGTAACTTTGATCGAACCTAGCGCCGATATCATTCAATTTATGTTATTCTAATTCTATCGATAACTTAAATAAAAAATTTTATAACGTATTCTGTGTGCAATACTATTTTTCAAGTTTGACTCTTCACAAAGCTACTTCCTCCGACAATCACATTCACGATTTTGATCGAATATTTCCTGTCAATACTTTGAAAAATTACATAAGATCTTCTAAAAATGTTTCCGCCATTATCGATCATAAATGGGCAACGTTTTGGTGTGCTTTCAATTTTGGAACCAGTGAACGCCTGCAATTAAAATTTACATTTTCGGCATTTCCTCATCGAAATCTACAAGATTACATAAAAAAAAGTTGAAAAGTATCGGTCCTTCAAAGTAAAGTTTAACCGGCAGTCGAGTTCAAAGAGCTAATCCAGTAACGCAGTGTATTAGCATTTGAAATGTATTTTCCACTGCTTTTTAATTTTTTCCGAACAGATTAATTTTTGCAGAGATATCGCCAACAGGTTCTAGTACATTCTTTTCAACTGGCTGACAAGCGGTCTTTGAAAATGTTTGATGAAACTGCGTCCCAGTTGGTCGGTTCAGAGGTTCGCGTGTTCGTTGCAGAGCGTTCCGTTTCTGACGTATCGTTCTCGGAGATATTTGTCTTCGAGCGGTGCCGATCCGATGCGATCGGCCGAGAACAATGCCGCGGTATTGTTCGTTTATGAAATGATACGTTTCACGCGCGGCCATTACCGATTCCCCGTGCATGCCGCCCGAGTTACACGCACGTTGCGCCCTAAATGGCGTATTGTAAGCCTCTCTGCCGCCGCCGCCGTTGCCGCCGCCTACGCAATTCCACTTAAGTGGCTAATAATTGATCCGCACAATGCGACCGAGCCGCGCCATTGTGACAGTGGCCCACTTTCGATTACAATGCACATCGTATTGGAAACAGAACAATTTCGCGTCGGCCGTTGATTATTGAGACTTACGGCCGTGTCCACGCTCCCCGCGATATCTAATAATAGTCAGCAAAGACTCCTTATAATGCCGCGGTAACTGGCATCGTGGGCTTCGTTAATTAACAATATCGGACGGTTCTACCCCGGCTCCAACTTCTCCCGGTCTAGCCGAATTCGGAGCCGCCATGTTTCGTTTCAACCCAAGGCCCCGCGATTCGCTTGGATCGTTGATGAATTAACGCCGGTCGAATCTGGAATTGCTTTGCTAAGAGGGATCGCACCGCCGGAATCCGATCCTAAGGGCGAGAGGAATTAATATTTTGGTGAACGCCGACCTGTAATTTGCCACCGGTGGCTCCCGTTATAATAATTCTGCCATTGTTGACGGAGATGCCATGCCGGCTCCCGTGGTTTCAGTCGGCGATGTTCCAATGCGAAACATGTTCATACTGTGAATTGTTTCACTGACATTTTATTTCATTTATTTCATTAACTCTTATACAGGGTGAGGCCGAATAACATGTACGAACGGGCACGAGGTGATTCCTTGTGACAAAATAAGAGAAAAATATAGAATATTTTTTCATCCGAAGCTTCGTTTCCGAGGAAACCGAGTTTGAAAACGTAGCGAATATACGTACTATTAGATAGGAATCGTCTGTCGCGTCTGATCGTGACCGACCTATTCTGCTGCCTGCGTATACTAGAGCACGCAAATCCGACGGATCTTTAACCACGATTTTTCCGAAAACCATGCGTCATACGAAAAAATGTTATTCCTTTTTGTCAATTAAAATTCACTTGTAGAATCACCCCCTGTCCACTGGTACATGTTATTCGGTTGCACCCTGTATACTTTGTAGTTTCAATGCATAATGTTTATTCGTCAAATGTAGGTTAACTTATAATGATACGAGAACACAAAATCTATAATAATTTCGATATTTATCAGCAAAAATGTTAAAGAAATTTTAAAGAGGAATTGAAAGTGGATACCCGGGAACCCGGTCATTGACATAATGGTTAACGCAGACACATACTTACAATCAGTCAAAGAAGTCTCCATACACCCTCTTAAATGATGCAACTTTTTAAAAAGTACCGCATGATCTGAGTTTTTTCAAGAACTTAGAAGAATTAGGTTACTAAATGATGTGTAAAGAAAATTTCAAGAAAATTGGAATTGCCAGGACTTCCGAATAAAATTAGTAAATACTAATTATATAACTTTTTCATCTGGGTGTGTAATGAAAATTTGAAGAAAATATATTTCGCAGATCTGTGTCAATTTTATACATTCTGAAAATGTTATCAAAATCAGACAACGTTACAATAAGCTAAAAACATCTAAAGATACAAGGCCGAAAATCTGCGACTTTCATCCTTAAGCTCCAATCTTGAAATGTTTGTTGCTCACGGCAACGTTAACCGATTTCGATTAAAGATTTACTGTATGCATGATTAACACTGATCTGCAAAATATATTTTTTAAATTTTCATTGCAGAGCCAAATGAAAAAGTTATAAAATTAGTATTTACTAATTTTTTATAAAATTAGTATTTACTAATTTTTTATAAAATTAGTATTTACTAATTTTATTGGCAAGTCCCATCTCGTTTCAATTTCAATTTTCTTGACATTTTCTTTACACATCATTTAGTAACCTAATTCTTCCAAGTTCTTGAAAAAACTTAGATTATGTGGTCACTCTTTAAAAAGTTACATCATTTAAGAAGGTGAATGAAGCCTTTTTTGACTGAGTGTATGTGCAGAATTTGCTGCGCTGGCAAGGATGTTTTCTGATAATATCTCGGGACTTGTAATTTCCACTGAAAACGACTGTCACATTCGTATTCTGCGCGTCAAAACGGAAAGAATGGCGTAAAATAGGAAACAAGTAAATTTCTCGTTTCTATCTAAACGCGACAGATTAGCGTTACCCAAACGTGTTAATTGTCCCCTCCCCCTCCGCCGCGATTTCTTTGTTGGAACCGCGATCAGCGGCGGTCGTTTCGACGATTGTATCCCGGCCCGAAAAGAGGAACACGTCCCGTTCGCAATGGGAGGATTGAAACTGGAAAACAGGGACAAGCCACACCGGAGAATGAATAGTCCGCGCGCGCGCTGCCTTCGTTCCTCTCAATCGTGATTCAAGAGGCTCCGCCACAAAGCGAGGAACGGACGACGAACAATTACCGCTTGAAATTCCCTCGAAACAAGGTCAACCCCGGCAATATCCTACGAGCGAGAGCGTACCCCGTGTTTTTCCACCGGTGGATTTATTGAATATCATCGGGCGAGACGGTATCTTTGTTTTCGAGGACACCGGGAAGAACTGCAATATGTATTCGACCAGCTGCATCGCGAGACTCAACGTCCATTGTCTCCCTCCGTCTTCTCTTCCTGTTCTTACTCCCCTGTATATCGTCCTCGCTTTTTCTTCTTGTTCTTCTTGTTCCAACAACCGCGTTTGTATATCGTGCAGCCCGGTACCCATGCTAAATGCGACCGCTTAATAATGTTTCTCGTGACTCGAAATTAGATTCGCTCGGAACGTCAACACGAACGATTAGTATCAACGTTAGAATTCCGGCTGAACGCCGTGCCGCGCCGGGAGCTCGGCTGAAGGTAATTGCGCGTAAATTTGATGGTGATTTCTTTGGACATTAGTTACGCTCGTGTGGCTTTGACACGGTATCGTTGCGTTTTAGTGTCGGGTTATTGACACGATGGAGCATCTGCCACGATATCCGTTAAATGAAATTTTCGGCGGAACGTGTCTCTTGTTTTTGGAATCCTTCTTCTGCGATAGAAATAGGTAAGATCGCGGATGATAAATTTTAAGGGGCAAATCGATCCTTGAAAATTCAGCGATTTTTTTAATGGTCGTATCGTAAATGCATAAAAGCTTTACCAGTCGATAGTACTCATTAAGAGGAAATTGCTTTTATCTGGAAATTTATTTCCTATCTCCTATCTCCTAGTCGATTTCACCTTTTTAAAGTGAATATAGGTAGAAACAAACCTCGCGTTATGCCTAGGTTCATATGCAGTACACATCCCCAAAGTTTCATAATTTTCTGAATTTTTTAAAAACTCTTTTTTGTCATCAAGCTTTGTTTCTGTGGATGATGAATTTTATGGTTGTTCTACTTAAGTGTGCTAGATTGTGGCCGGACAATTTCGGGCGAAATGTGTTCCTTCTTTTTGGACTCCTTTTTGTGTGGCGGAGATCTGTTTCCATGGATGATGAATTTTATAGTGGTTCTACTTAAGTGGGTCGTGGTAAAGCAATTTCGGCAAAGTCAATTTACTCTGGCGTTATTGGAATTCTTCACTTATTATAGAATGTTCACTGCTTCCTGTTATTATTATAAGAAATAGTATAAAGTGCCAAATTTAGAACGAAACTTCATACTTCAGTTGAGAAGAGTAAGGCCTAAAATGTTATATATAGAAATTTATTTCTACCCTCATTATTTTATAAGAACATTATTCTCAGTTAAAGATTCTCAGTTCAAATATTTCGTAAAGGTTCTTAGGCAATCTTGTTTGGTAGAGCCGAAATCCACAGTGTAAAGGTAAAAATGTCTGTTTGTGTTCGCCGAGCCTAATTCGAAACGAATCTAAAAAGTTCCCGTTGACGAGTCAGGCAAAGCGAGGCTGGAGATGTGATTAATCTGCTTGATCGGTCGGTCTTATTGAAATCAATTTCGTCGGGGTTCCCAGAGAGAAAAGAATCAGAGTAAGTCGGTCTCGTCGAGTACATCCCTCCAGGCCAACTTCGCGTTGAATAATAAGTGATCGAATCCTTTTAGTCTAATTGCAATGGTAGCTCCGAGCAACAAACGTCTGACCGCTGGTTTGTTACGTGGAATTCACGATTTAGAGGATACAGCCGCCCGGTTAATGTATTTCGTTGATTGTAAAATTTGTTTTCTCGCTTGCTCTTACTTGTTCGAAACTCCGGAGGATCGGTTTAATGCATTGTGTATTAAAAGCTCGTGCACCCGGTGCTTCTTGTAATTGTTAGTAATTCGTTGCGAGTTCACCGATTGTTTCAGGTTCAATTGTTACTTCTGGATTGTGGAAAGTTATCAGCGATCAAATCAAATAAAGGATTCCGTTCTTTCAAAAGGTGGAAAACAGAGTTTTGGAATTTTTTATATTAAACAGAAATTAGTTTAGAATGTACCATGTAATTCTTTTTTATAATTATATATATATATATATTAATTAAATTAATAATATATATCAATTGCAAAGTTATATTTTTGCATCTGTTCACCATTTAAACGTTAATAAAACATTATAATATGTAGTAATATTTATTAATACACAAGTATGAAGGAAGTTTGTTTGTATAATGGCAACAAAGTCGTAGACGTGTTCTTTCACGCGATTTTTTTTAAAGGAGTCAAAAAATCGAAGTTCCCAGGAAACTTTTCGAGAGTTTTCCACTTCATTCTTCCAGTACCTCGTTTCCACTCTTCTGAAATACAAATTCATTCAGCCAATCAACTGTAACTCCACTCAGATTCGCTTCGTAGTTTCCTTATTACTTCTCCCAATTAAAAACGATTATGTTGACTAAAGATCGAAAAATGAAATGTTAATAGGACTCAACGAACGTTTCTATTGTACTAAACGAAGATTTACAAGATTACAAATTTTTATGGATTTATAGGAAAAAGAGAACACAAAGTTTGATAAAATCCCATTTCTCGTATATGCTATTCAATTTGCTGGAAATTAATCTTTCCTATAAAATTATTTTGCTCGCGTTTCACATTTCAAACGAGCACGAATTTGTTGAAGTAGGGGCGTACGGGTATTCGATCGTTCGGTCTAAACGTACCGTAAACGCGCGAAGCATGGCGATATTATCGATCAGGCGTTTTCGGCGGAAGAGTTCGGCGCGAATGAACACAGCTTCGCGGAAGTGCCCGGATGATTCTCGTGGATCCGCGGCGGAGGCGAAACGTAAATAAGTTTCATCCGGTCGGAAAAAAAGTACAGCTCGAAGGAATTACACGGCGAAGTTGCGCGCTTAAGTCGCACTCGAGGAATCCGGCTGGGTGAGTTGGTTCGAGACTAACCCGGCCCGGTTTTCTGCTCTGGCACAGTTCTCGCGGCACTTTCGCGCCATTATCGTTTTTCTTTCGGATTCGATCTACCGCGGCTCGCCGGGGCGAAAGCGGGGGCGACGATATCCGTCGGAATAAGGTATTTTTAAAGGAAAGATTATTATCCGGACTCTCATTACGCGCCCGCCCCGACGATAAAGATTACGGAAGTATCCGGCGCGATAAAATAGCACAATTTGCTGGCCTCGGTGAACCCCGCAGCTGCATCATTGTTGCTCTGAGCGAGGAAAAGAACGTCGGAGGAGGGGAGACACTGAGAAAAGGAGTGAGAGTAAAGAACACAGTAAAATCCTGGAAGCCTGTGGGAGGATGAGGAGAAGGGAGGGGGGAGGAGGACGGAAACGGAGAAGGTAGTAGATGGCCAGCTTGATTATCCGGACTCAACCAATCTTCATCATGCAGCTGTTTTTCCCATTCTACGACTACTCGGGTGGCGTTATCTCGCTCCTTCGACCTGGAAGAAAATTCCCGGGGCGAACCGACGCGCCGCGTCTCCTCTCGTCTTCTCCTCTCTGCCTGCTGTTCTCTTCCTTGGAAATTAACTGACCTTAACAATCGCCGTTCATAAACACTAGGATGAGAGCCTGGTCTGCCAGCAAACGGTACCTACCCGCGCGCTGCTACGGGAGCACAGCCTGGGTGGTTTGGCTCGAGTAGAGAAAAATCGAGACGGCAGCCTGGGACACACAGGACTATCCACTTCCACCGGAGCTATTTTATCTTAACTGTCGCAGGTTCGCCCGACTCAGCCCGACCTGACTCCCGGCCTTAGCTGCCCTAGCCATCCGGGGGAGGATAAGAAGGTAGTTAGTATGAGGAGACATTAGTGGCAGCAACTGGGGCGGCTAAGCTTCGCAGCGCTTCCATGCGACCCTCTGCTTCCTTTCCTCTCGCACCACCCTCGCCACCTACGTCACCCTAACGCCACCTTCCCGTTCGCTACCTTCAACTTTTACTTCTTTCTCGCGCTATGCTGCCTGGACAAAACTGTTGTCGTTCCACCTCTATTCGTTATATGTACCGCAATGCTATGTTTTTAATCTGAGGCACAATTAATACATCTCATTTTCACCTGAAATGTGAATTATTTCTGCCCATTATTCGAAACAGAAAACGTAAATGCTTCGTTTTGTTGCATATGAAATTTCCGATTTGGGAATACAAATGGTTAACAATGAACAAAACTGATTCTACTAGACAAACAGTGTAATCTCCCGAATCCCCTAAACAGATAAATCATCCAAGCCCGAGGCCCGAGGCTGCAAAGTCCTAGGAAGACAATCGTTCCTCCGAAGATATTCTTCCACTCCTCTCTCAGCAAGCTTTCCTTATCACATGTCGTACGAATGACGTCACGATTCAGCTGACAGTGGCCCTCCGACTGCCAGCACACCCGTTTGACAGCGGGGACACGTCTGTCCCGCGCGAGGAAGGTCACGTTCGACAGGATGTAAACCTGGACAGAATTCTATGATCTAATACGTGGCAGCAGGTACGCTGTTGCCGTTACGCTATCGATTCCCAGGGTGAGGGCCTGGTTCCATCGGCCGAGTTGCAAAGATAGATGCTGTGGCAGCGCCGAGGGAGCAGGTATAGTTCGTCAAGAGGACTCACGGTGTTCTCAGAAATTGGAACTTGCTGGACAGTGCTCTGCACATCCGTGTTTTTCGATAAGAGATTTCGATCTTCGAACTTCAAAGATCGTATTGTATCAAGTTCGGGACGTTATCCATTAATAGTAGTGGGATTGACTGTTTTAAATACTAGAATATACAGGGTGTTCCAAGTAACACTTTTCATAAATTTTCAAATACTTGCAATAATCTGACAAAAAAATATGATCAGTTTTCGAGTGGTTGCACATTGCAATGAAAAATAGTTGGAAAAAGTTTCTTCGATAATTTTCAAGGTCACCATCTTCATTTTTTGAAATGGTACTTTGTATTTTTCACTTAACAGTGACTTCAAGGTCATCGGAAGGTCATGGTATGCTAGGTCGTTGAATTCGGACTATAATACTGTTAAGTGAAAACTACAAAATGTCATTTAAAAAAATGAAGGTGGTGACGTTGGAAATGATCGAAAAAAGTTTCTCTAACTTTTTTTTATTGCAATGTACAGCCAATCGAAAACTGATCAACTTTTGTTTAAAATATTTTTTGTCAGATTATCGCAAGTACTTGAATAATCGTGACAAGTGTTACGTGGGACACCCTGCATATAAAGTTAAAAATACTATAATTCAATATAAAACCACTGCCAAAGATTGCCAGTCCTCCTCGAGCTGCCGGACTGGACGGACCTTCGGCAGACTGTTAGGGAGTCGTTCCTTAGTCCATTTTCCTGTTCCGAGCCCTTTCTCTAGCTTCATCCCCTCTACTTCTTTTCTCAATTCCGACCTCGTCAATTGATTTCGGTTTTCTTCCCGAATCAGCCTCCAACGTTTTTTGCCCCATAAAACCCTGTAGTTCCATTATAAACAAAAGTTCCAAGCAAAACTCATACACAAACCAACTGATAATTACACCCCGGATACTCGCATACAATTTTTAACACTAAACCTACCGAACACTAAATGCGACTAAAATGTTTTAGCTTATAAAAATGAGAAGGCTCTATTTCTTTAGATTTCGTGCTTGAATCAATTTTTATATAAGTCATAATTTCAATAATTGTAAACTGAAAAATATAAGCGGTAGGTTTAGCGTTAACAATTTAAAAGAAACCATCATAAAATTTCTCAGCCACTCTATAAAAATGCAATTACCCAACGTACCGAAACTCGTAAAACTTTTAACATTGCTCCTCGCAGATTTTCATAAATAACAACCGCACGAGGCATCGCCAGTCTCCTAGTCGTAAACAATGGCAGCGAGAGGAAGCTGTTTCGGCTCGTCCGCTTCGCTCCGACGAGCACATCTCGTAATCCCGGGGCCGCGTTTGACAAGTGTATGTTGTCTTGATACGTTCCTCGGGCTGTCTCGTAGCCGTCTCCTATCGACGCAGCGGGAACGGTTAGAGAAAATATTTTTATGCCTGACGCGACACCACCAAGGTAACACACCGGGGGAGCCCGGGACACGCGGCGGCTGGGAATACTGTCACGTTCTTGTATCGCGTTAGAATTTGATGAAACGTTCGGAAGGCGCACGTTCCCCGGGTAGCTGGGGCGTATTTTGACGGGCTTCCTGTTCACCCACGCCGCGGGACAACTCGGAATATCGTGCGTCGCGAACACGAACGCGAAATGCGAATGCGAAACGCAGCCACGGTTCATCGACCGATCACTCGCTCTCCCTCCCGCCTAAACAAACGCGGCGAATATTAAACGCGGCTCTCCTCTCTGGAGCCACTCGACCTATCGATGGCTTTCTGATAAATGTTATTTCTGAAACGATTGATATTCAATGCGCCGCAGTTTCGCCGCTAGTGCCGACCAACTACGCACACGCCGACGCGACGGCCAGAGTAAGACGGTGTCGTGTCAGACTGCAGTAGCGAGAGCTATTCGCGCGGCGAAGGTTGAATACGATTCGACCGCGATGCAAAGTTGCGTTTAGTGTTTCCTATTATTATGCCTCCCCGTTTATTGTTGCCGCTGTGCGCCGACATTGCAGATTGTTATATATACTTAACAATGCCGGGAGACGTTACCTTCTGCCGCATTGGGCTGCAGCACGTCGAAGATGCTTAATAAAAGCCTAATATGAATATGCAGGTTCGAGGAGATTCATTGATCGTTCATGTTCCAGTTGTGGGATCGCGAATCCTTCTACTCGTCCGACTATAGATCACGGCTGTTCTACTTCGTTTGGCTGTTGATCATTCGCACTCTACTTTTGTGACCATGCATCACACCCGTTCCACCTATTTTGGAAATGGGTAAATGCTGTTCCACTTGCCGGGTCGTAGATCAGACGTCATTTTATTCGGATGATCGTGGGTCGCTGTTTTTGTACCATTTAACAGAGCGTGTGACGTGATTTTAGTGTTCTATCTATTTGGAAATGGGTGACAGTTGTTCCACTTACCGGATCGTAGATCATTTGTAATTTTATTCAGGTGATCGTGGGTCACTGCTTTTCTTCCATTTAACGGGGCATGTGACATCCGCATTGTGTTTGTTTAAGTTCAGATCGTTGTTATTCTACCTGTTAGATTGGGGAGCATTGCTATTCCACTTGACTAGTATTAGTCTAAACATAGGCGGTCTATATTTGACCTGTTCGGCTATGTAGTTTTGATATTTTATTTGTTTCATCATGGATCTCCGCTTTTAATTAATTTGCTAAAAATTATTTACATTCAACTTATCTGATTATAGGAAACTTATATTCCACTAGTCTGACTGTAGGCCACCATATGTCAGCCATTTATCGGACCACAAGATTTCCTTAATTTACTTCTATGACCATGTACTAACTATAATCCACTTACCAGACACAATACCATTTCTAATCCACTTGTCTGACCATAAATTCCTATTCTAGTTGCGTGGTCAAAAGGCATCACACTTATTTTAGATATCTAACCGTAGACCTTGCATAATCCGCTTGTATGGCAATAAATCGATTCTAATCCTCTTGCCAGACCATATTTTAGTTGTACTCGACTTGTCTGTGCATCAGCTGCCTTTATTCTACTTGTATCCTCTTAATTCAACCATACTTATCAGAACCAATTATATTATACAGCTTGTCTGACTATAAATCACCGTTTCTAATGCACTGGTCTGGATAAAAGTCGAACTAGACCACAGACAATTTTGAATAAATTTATCTGTACGTTGACTGTTCTTATTCTACTTGTCTGACCAAAAATTATAATTCTGAATGCACTTGTCTGAACAGAATATAGATAATTGAAAACATTTATCTGACCACAGGCAATTCTACTTATCTGTACTACGATCATATTCATTTCTAGATTACGCATGTTTATGTATGTATACCAGTTAAAATATTAACAAAGCTATCGTAAATTGAATATTTCACGAAATTCCCAGCGATGTTCTATCGAATGGAAACATTCGTTGAAATACCATGACTAATCAAATTTCACTTTTCATTAATTTAATTGTACAAATCTGCACTCTGATCATTCTATGAATAGATTACCCTATTATTATTCATAATTCTCAAATATTCAAATGTATGGTATGAATCCTCAATAGTTTTACATTAATTTTGTTATTGAATCGTACTTAGCAGTTTCATTATACAGCAATCAGAATTCATTGTTGAAATTGTAATATGTTCCTCAAAATAAATATTCATCCATTGCCTATCTTTGCAAGATGCACCTCATTAAAATGCGATATTATAAATGAAACATGATGTCTTAATTTAACCAGTGAACCAAGTATGACAGAAACATTATCTCAGAATCCTTGGTGCAACTTTCTCCGACGTACATCCGAGTGATAAACACGATACAGTTCAAAGAACGTCTCTCCCGTTTCTCATGCTCGACAAAAATACAGAGAACTTTCAAGAAAAATATAAAAACAAGTAACGAGATAGCTCGGTGTAGCACACCTAACACTTAACCCCGCATCAAGCCCAGCAACTTTACAGCATATAACATTTTTGTTGCAGGTGAGTCACGATTCGCCACGAGACCGAGTGTCGTGAGTGCCAAGTTAGCGTCAATAAAACGTTGATTAGCAGTAACCTAGCGGATTGAACCATTCCTAGGTAAACATCCGAGCACGAGGCCCGTGGGAAGCCCGGACCGACCATAATTCCTTGGTATCGCGTCTCGACTTGTAAAAAAGCCGACTGGCATTCGCGATTCGCGGACACGTAATTACCGAGCATTTCAAATCCCGAAATCGTTATCGCAATCGTCGCGAGTTCGCAGTGCCCGGCGTACCGTGGTCCCTATAACTTTTTACGGGGGTCGGTTAAACAATCGGACGGTCGTTATGTTTACCGGAATAACACCTCTAGAAAATTACGATCCGTTGATAGAATCAACGATCGTTTCGCCGCGTTTTCCCTCGCCGAGCCCTTTCCAGGAATAGAACGCAACTACGCTTTCCTCCGATCTGTTGTTCCGATAGCAGAATGCGTTAACCATCCGCGAACACGCTATCCCAAGGCTCGTTTTATTTTCGAAACGGCCCGTCGTGTATTTTTGAGCGCCACGCAATCCTGTTCATGGACCAAAACAATTAGCGGCCCGTTGCAAACAGCTAGAGCATGCACCCGAAATTGTACAGGATGCATCATCTAACCTGACCACTTCGATTATTCTCGCTCATCACTGATAAAAAGTTTGTACAGGATGGACCAATTAGTATGGTCGTCTGAATTAATTTCGTTATTAGTTGAGGAAACCAAATTTTGTACAGGGTGGACCATTTAGAGTGGTCGACTCAATTAATTTCGTTTAAGTGGACCAATCCCAATTTTGTACAGGGTGCACCATCTAACGTGACCACTTCAATTATTTATGTTATTAGTGGACCAATACAAATATTGTACAGGATGTACCATTTCACGCGATCAATTCAATTATTATCGTTATTAGTGCGACAATTCAAGTTTCATATAGGGTGAACCATCTAATGTGGTCGGCTCAATCAATTTTTAGTAGACCAATCCCAATTTTGTACAGAGTGTCCCATCTAACGTGACCACTGCAATTGTTCTTATTATTAATGGACCAATACAAAGTTTGAACAGGGTGCACCATTTTACAAGATCACTTCAATTATTTTCGATATTAGTGGGCCAATAAAATTTTTATACAGGATGTACTATCTAACGTGACCAGTGCAATTGTTCTTATTATTAGTGGACCAATACAAATTATGTACAGGGCGAACCATCTAATATAGTTGGCTTAATTAATTTCGTTTTAGTCGACAAATCCCAATTTTGTACAGGGTGCACCATTTCACGTGATCACGTCAATTATTATCATTACTATTAGGCCAATCCAAATTTTGTACGGGGTGCACCATCTAACGCGACCACTGCAATTGTTCTTATTATTAGTGAAACAATACAAATTCTGTACAGGGTGGACCATTTAACGTGATCACCTCAATCATTAAGGAATTGAACTGTAACGAGTACGTAATAATAGTCGCGAGTCAAGGTGACCCAAAACAAGGGTTGCTATTTTCCGCGTAATCACGGGCGACCATCTCCTCGCCACGGTGTATTACGAGATGACTCGAGGAATTTTTGCATTACATTAAGGACAGCCCCTGCTGCGATGCTAAAACTGGTGGACTATCCTCGAGAATTTTTCCGGGGGAGATATTATAATATTAGATTAGGGAGAATTCTTAAGTTTGTGGATTCGTGGAGCTGTACTTCAACGCCACTCGATATTTTTCCTGGGAGAAGAATTATTTACTTAAATAGAGCTTGTAGTTATTTCATGAGAATGCTTATTTGAACAATTATATAAACGTTTTAATTGTATTAGCTCTAAACGTCAGGTGACATTGAATTTCCAAAAAAATCCAGAATCCTCGGGGAGATATACAGGGTGAGTCACGTAACGTTTCTACAGCAAATATCTTTGTTGTTTTCAATGAAATAATAAATGTCTTTAGGACAAAGTTGAATGGCGAAATGGGGCTCACACGATACCAAAAAACTTCTTATCGCCCGTGACCTTGAATAACCTTGAATAATTATAGTCACTGAATTCGTAATGAAAGAGACTATCATTGTAGGCGTTTGAAAAAGGGTGGTTTTATTTTTAAAAATTAAGTGACCTTGATATCTTTAAAAAAAATGACAAAAACAAACATTTTTTTGGTATAGTGTAAGCCCCAATTTACCATTCAAGTTTTTCCTCAAGACATTGAATGTATCATTGAAAACAATAAAGATATTTGAGGTACAAACTACTGACTACCGTAAAATGCAAACAACTGAAACCGTCGAATATAGATCATTTTTTTCGAAGCGAAAAGTCCCTTAAACGGTAGGCGGCTGATAAGGAGATTAGATAGAAATGATTTACAGCGACGAAGCGATAGGGCCCGAGTTTCGACCGTTCCATTTCGCGAAATCCTCGACGTAACGGAACCGAACGACCACAGTTATGCCGCGCCGGTGATTGATCTCCGCGTGTGCTCGCCATCCCGTCGCACAGGTATCTATGGTAATTAATCGAAGGAGAAAACGCGTTTCCGTATTACCGCAGAGATTGGCCCACTCCGAGTGCCGCGCGTTAATCTCCCGTGAAATTAAATTCCTAATTAATTTCGGATTGATTGTAATATTACCGCGCACATCCGCAGCGTCTGCCACTGACACGCGCTCCACAGCTCCCACTTCGGCCACGAGGCAAAGTCTCGTTTTTAACCTTTTTGCTGGAATATTTTTTCCCTTGCAACTTTGTTCGACTTTCGAGCACCTTCGCTTTTCACTTTCGCCTTCTGCTTTTCACTGGTGCTTGCATTGACCTTCGTCGTCGCCTGTTAATGTGATCCTGAATGATTGTGCTTTATTCAAAAATAGTTTCAAAATGTTATTTAAGTGATGATTTTAAAAGAAGTTTTTTAGAGTGTGTGAGCTTGACGATCGAAATTCTGAATTTAAAAATTTAATTTATTTGTTAATGAGTATTCTACGGTTGGTTAGAAATCTTTCAAGAAAAAATATCAAAAAGGAACATTAAGAAGAATAAGTATAGAATTACATTATTAAGGGTCAATTCTTGGTACATAATTAAAATTACTATAAACAATTTAACAATGAATGAAAATAGGTAACTTAATATTTAAAGTACTATTTGTAAAAGACGAATTAGAGTATAATGGTTTAATAAACGTGAAAGGTTTAAATGGTCTCAGTCGAACCATGTTCGAATCAGGACGAAATAGCAAGTTCGTAGGTAGTAGAATGTGGTATTGGAGTAGAATAGGGCCAACATGTAGCCAGGCAAGTTGGGTGAAGTTCCATGTTGGATGTGAGATGAGTAGTTGAGCTGCGTATAAAGTCTCATTGCTGGTATATGTAACGTCTGTTCTAATGTAAGTAGTTTCAGTCAGCTTTCAGTCAGACATACGTAACGACTCTCTTGGCTGCGTGCACTGGTAGAACATGACGTATTCGATTTTGAATATATCGTGCGAATATATTTCTCGTTGACTGGTAACTGCATATATCCTATTAGGAAGTTGTATTACATTTTACTAATCTCAACTGACAATAAGAAAGAGTTGGCTTTTCCTGTAATTACTAACCCACCATTCAATTCTCGTTCCATATTTGTATTCATACGTTTTTATTTCATAAAAATGTTTCTCCACTGTTCTACAAACGTGAAAGATTTATTCAAATCGAAAAAGAAAATTGTTCCTCTATGTTTGTATTTCTTTGTTATTATTTTTAATAAAAATGTACGTATTGGCTGTTCTACAGACCTGAGAAGGTTCTCTCAAGTTGGAGCCAGACGGTCTGAAACCTTTTCAAGAAATCGATTGATACGAAGTAGCAAATTGATTGGAAAATAGAATGTGAGATTAAAGTAGAATAGGGTCGCCATGTAGACAGACAAGTAGTCATGCGAAAGTAAGGCAATTACGGACTGTGTGTCTGAGTCCAAATTGAAAATTGTTTGCTGTATTGATCAGAAATAGAAGTCGAATTGATAATTACTTATATTCTTGAAAATTTTACCAAATCTAAAGTAATATAAAATAATTTTTAAAAATGTTTATAATACCATTCCGAATGTAAGCTTCTTTTATACGTTGAGCCTCCAGGAATACGGTTACATTTTTCTTTACTTTTTGAGGCAAAGCGCCATCAGTTGAAAATTGCAAAATAAAAATCAGAGTTAACGATAAATATTCACAGCTTCCTGGATGGATTAAAGAATGTGCTTTCTTTAAAAAGTGCACAAAGATTTGGAAATTCAATGTCCATATTATTTACTTCGGTCGGTCCGGCACGCGTAATTACACACTGGGGTTTCGCGAGACTGCGTTTTGCGCCGAATTGCATAGCTGCAAACGTTGCGCGCGCTTAGAACCCCATACGAACGCCGCTCGCGATGTTATAGTATCCGTAATGAACGAGACATTCAAGCAACAATTAATCTAGTTAGATTTAAAGGTCTCGCGAGTGTCCCGCGCGTCGAGTACGGAAACAATTCCCGTGCATCGGTTTTCCGTGACAATTGCGACCAAACTATTCTGGCCGACGGTTTCGTTATTTTGCCAGGATCACCGGTGCGAAATCCGGGTCACTAGACACTTTTCAAATTCTTGCACATGCTTTTCATTCAACCATTTGCATTGTGCAATTTTCGAGTTATAAATTTCCTATTCGAATTTTTGAAATGGTGTTTCATTAATTTTTCCCGCATGTTGAGAACTGGGTACCCAAATGCTCATTTACCAATTTTCTATTCTGCTTGACATTGTACTGCAAAATAATCTTTTCCTTGAGATTCAAATTGCATTAATAAAAAAGAAATGTAAAAAGATCGCTCTCCGAACACCATTTTTGGAACACCATCACTTGAATTTACAGATTTAAATTTTTTGGTTGCCAATTCAAGGACGAACGTAATGTACTATTGTCCCACTACCTCATTGTACATAAATGATACGAGTTACCTAACATTTGCAATTCGACCGTCTCTTTGGTTTTTAATGATATGAGAAAATGTGAGAGGAATAATCTTGAATAAGATTTTTCAAAAATATACTGCAAACGGTTTGAGAACAGCTATTAAAACGTCATTGAAAAACTGATTAAAACAATCTAACCCGACCAAAAAATGATCTCATTAGGAATAATCCCCAATGATTCCTTTCAAAAATACTTCTTAATAATTCTTTTTTCAATAATGTCGCTGAAAGAACGCTAGAGTAAAGCGAAGTTCGATATAGGACAGTGATTAAAAAGCCAATCGACAGGTTTTCCGGTAGACAAAGTGTGAAACACCGAACAATGCCGCGACCATAGTGGACAGTCGTTCGAACGAAAGATGAAAAAGCTCGTCGTCGCGGATCGGAATATCGGGAAACTTCGGTATCTGGAACGTTAGAAATCTACTTTCTGCTCGGGCCGCTTGGTTGTACTTTTACAACGCCAGGCCGCATTATTCACCGTGGACGGCGGAAACCGAAGTCAGCTTAAAGTAGCAATAAATATTCTAACGACCGGGCTTGTTCAACAACTGAAAGACTGTAAGCTGTGTTACTTTGCCGCGATCTAAAAGTGCCACGGAAGAACCGCGGCGGAGTTCCTTGACAACCTGTCATTGTTCCTGGTCCCGGTAATTAATTGTGCAGCCTCGTTCTAAAGAGGCTTGGTGCAATGGATTGATGCACAGTGTCTCTCGGAATTCTGTTAGCTTTACTTGATAAGTAATTTCGCTTTGAACGATATTGTTTCGGTAATTAATGTTCCCTCAAACGTTTATTTGCGACCGGCTTCCTCGGGTTACCATGGACAAAATATCCTCTTCCATGTCTTCAAGCTTAGAGCATCATTTTACTCTGTTACCAGGGCTGAGGAAATATTTTGCATATTAAATTAACGATTTCCGAGAAATTTAGACATTTAAATCGTTATAATTTTGAAAAATGGTCTATATGCTCTACATTAATTGCAAGACATAGAAGCTCCATAAGACATTTATTTAATTTTCTGATTAATTGTAATCAGTAGACTGCGAATGTTTATGCAATTTTTAATTTTCATAGGCAAGTTTCAAGAAAGTGGGAACAAATAAAACCTTATTTTCAGTGATAGTAGCTTTCATAGATTTGATATAAATAAAAATTGTATTAAATTCTGTGGAATTATATGTTTTGGAAATTTTTAAAAGCCATCAATCACATCCTACTAATCAATTAAGTATAATCCAACAGCATTTTTACTGTCATAAAGCAATTTTGCATTCGAACTTCTGATTTTTATCATAAATGCATAAAATCCACAATTGAAAATTCGCCCAATTAAAAGGTTAATAGCTTTGACCTATATACAGAGTTAAAAACCGACGATTTCTCAAATCACTTGCAAGAATCATTGCATCGTGTTGTTTATAATCCTCCATACACCAATTTGCAGTAACTCTGCGAAAGCTCCGCCAATTTCCGTAACACAAAAGAACAACAAATACTCGAATCTCGGCAAGCTTCGAATTCGCGTGAAGCAGCCCCGGTAACAGCAAGAGGACTCGAAATTTCCGAGAAACACGTTGTTTGCGCTGTATCACATCGATTTCTATAAACTCGCGTGTTCACGAGGATCCCGGGAACGAGCTGGTAACGAGCATCAATTCGAAAACACTTGAAATTCGTTCGAAAACGACAATACCCCTCCCCCCACGGAAGTCCCGAGATAGACGAAAGGATAAAGCTAACACCGTTGCGAACACCGAGCCTAGCGAAAAACGTGTACAGTTTTCTCGGGCAACACGCGAGACTCGCCCTCCGTTTCTACGTTCTGTCTACATGTCACTCAGTTACTCTTGGGCTCGCTTATTCCCCGGAGGCGCAGGAGTGTGACATTTTTATCCGGACCCGGCCCTCCGGCAACGCCAGACGCGTTCCTCCATTTCCCTCTATTTACTCCGGCTAAACATGAGAAAGCACCGACCGGTCGGCCCTAAGGAACGCATCAAACTTACAGCAATTAAGTCCGATGGAAAACAAGCTCGCGCGACACGCCCTTCGAGCATTTCCGACACCCTTCGCGCCTCGATACTGAAAATTGCAATGGGAATTCGTGTCGTCTTTACGGTAACCATACATCCTCTATTTAACACTTTATCTACCGGAAGACTATTTCTTTTATTTTAAGCATTTCAAGCCGCGTGCCTTGTTATGTTAAATTATTTGTCCTAAGTGCATTATGACTTATTCAGGGTGGGGCGATAATTTTATTTTAAAAAAATGATGCATACAAAAGTTGCATGGTATAGGGAGGGAAACATTAAGATGTAAACACATTCTATATGCGTGCGAAGGTGTCTCGAAGATTTCAATGTCACCTTGACTTCGGTTAAACGATGTTTGTACAGTTACGTGAAGCACTGTATCTCGTGATCATTGGTATTACTTTACCCATATATGTATAGACAAAAGTTGTTTAAAATCTTAACGATACACAGGTTTCAATGTCACCAAAATCATTGAGGAATCGCTAGGAGAAATAAATAAATGCCGAAAATCAAAGGAATTCAGAAGGCTGTTAAGGCATAGTGAGATAAATAGCCCTGTCGTTTCATAATGGCTTCACTCGACCAAGACGTTACAAAGATCCCACTTGACTCCCTGTTGGCCGCCGTGTTGTAAGGATGTTTGCTGTTGGGCATCTTAGGGCTGAAAGGATATTGAGGAGAACCCATTAGCGGGGTCGTGGCCGAGCCGTCATTTTCAGCGGTAATTCGTTATAAAGTAGAGAAGCTCGATTATGCATTTCATGAACCACGTTTCTTTTTGGTTTCTGTTTCCCTTCTATTCGTATAGAAAAATTTTATTTTGCATAAACGACCGAGCAGAACTAAAAATTCTTCATACACTCAAGGGACTGCGGATTTTATTTTATGATAAAACTGAGTAAATTCAAAACAGTAAAAACATTTGGAGAATTTGAAGAGGCTGTTGTATTATTTCCAGCTTATTGAAACTAGAATTCAATGTCTATGTAGCTCCTGTATCTTGAAATAAATGTAGATAATTTTTATTTTGCATAAAAATCTTGAGTCTAATAAACAATATATGAAAAAGTTAATATTCTAAAACAGATTTATACATTGTTTTATCCCTGTGTCCAACACCGCACGCCTTATAAATCAATAAACATCCGTAGTCGATTTACAACACCAGCGGACTATTCCATAAATCCAAGCACCGGGTCGTTCTAATAGAATCAAATATCGATCGCGGATCGATACGCGGTCCCAAATTGTTAAACAAACTCGGGAAAAACTATCGTGGGAATATTCGGTGCTCCGTTGTGTCGGCGATCAACTGAATGAATCGTCGATCGCGACCCGTCCCGGATAACATTGTCCAGCTGATGGTTAATTTGTAGTTTCGCGACGAATAAATTCGCGGAACAAAAAGCTGAGCGAGAGTCCCGGGCTCCAGGAATTTTCGTGGAAACCCGACGGAAGGCCGGGAGAATTACGAGACCTGTTTCTATACTACACTGGCGCCCGCGTGGTATCTATTAACAATGTAAATACATGTGTCCCGCACGTGCGATACAGCGTTAACCAGGGGTCGAGATATGTAATTCCATTGTTCGCAATTGCGCCTTCTGTTAAAACTTGAATGCAAGCCCGCCCCGACACCGTTTATTTATGTCACTGGACACGCCGGTGTCCGCTCGCGAGAAAAAACCACGGTTTACACGATATAATCGTATTAAGTTGTCTCTCTCGCGGTATTAGAATTCCGTCGCAGCTGCCATTGATCCCTCGGAGTGTGCACGTCATTGTAAAATTTCGGGAAATTCCGAATGATTCGAGTGGATTTGTCACTTATCATTTTATAGAATCCTGTCGTTTCTTTTGACATAGTTCTACATTTTTTCCTGATGTACCGGTCACGCTCTTACCTGTCAAAAACACTTCAAATCGCTTAAAATCGCTCAACTTTACACACGCATAACTTGTGAACCAGTGAATTACTAACATTAAAACTTGGGTTGGCGGAATTTCCTCGCCAGGATCAACAGAATTACATTTAAAAAAGTTAGAAATTTTTGGATTCCTAAGGTGAAGAATGTCCACATTTTATTTTCGCTTAGACAATTTAATTTTCGCTTAGAAAAATATTGGATTCCTAAGGTGAAGAATGTCCACATTTTATTTTCGCTTAGACAATTTAATTTTCGCTTAGAAAAAATAGATTAGATACGAACAGTAAAGTAAACATAACAAACGGTTCCTTCTGAGTAGCATTTGGTCTAAGCGTCAACCCAATATGCGGCGTCAACCGGTGATCTTCCGAAACGCACAGCGTGTTCAAACATTTCGTTCACGCAGGTACCTCCGAGTGACACTTTCGACCGACTCATCCTCCGTAATGAAAAAGCACCGACCCAATCGATACTCTTCGCGAAACAATAGCTCGTTCCTTTCATTTCGTCATTCAGCCAGACGCCGGCTTTGTCGTTCGCGCTAATCCATTTCGAAACGATGCCACGTTCGACGAACGTATTAAACGTCCGTCGTCTGGTTGCTCCGTGCAACTGTGGCTCGGGAGAGGGGAGGGGAGACAGTGAGAAAGAAAAAGTGTCAGAGAAAGAGCAGAAACTTGTAGATAAATAAAAATTAATAGTACTCCAACCCAGACCACAAAATGATAAATTTCTTTTCTGAAAATTATTTTTCCTAATTGATTAAAACTTTTTCACAGAGGAAGGAGGGAGACTAACGGAGGCGTGAAAAGTAACTTAAGCGCTTCCATGACCGAACGATTCCACGTTCGCTTCAGGTTTCACAGAAGGAGAATCGCGTGTCAGAGCTGCTCCTCGTGGCCACCCCCGCACGTTTGCACTTTAGCGATCCCCTGTCCAGCCATGCCGGCCACGAATGTGCCCCCTATCTACCGCATTACCGCTCATGAAGGCTGTAATTACCGATAATGCCTCGAAGAACCGGATACCGTCTGCCACGAGCGATCCTACCGGTCGACGCTCTCTTCCTCCTCTTCTTCTTTTTTTTTTCCTCCGTCGATTTTTACGTGCGTGAAATATCAACCGCGCTATCATCGCTGCCAAACACTCGATAATTCCGCTTGGACGAAGGGGAACCAGTCGATTCGTTTGCTAGACGATGCCGGGATTTTTGGCGGAGCCCCTGTAAGATGGATCGAATTGCTCCAGGCAATAATACCTAATCTACAAGGAGAAAAATGTTGCGTGCTGGCTTGCACAAATGATTCCGGGTTTTTCGAACGACGGGCTGGAACAGATTGTCTTATGGCGTTCGCCCTCTGCTTGGAATCCTATAGTCTTGGAATGACTCGATAGGTCGATTGCCCTGATGGACACTATACAGATTTTGCATCATTATACGAAATGAAAGTTGTCGGTTCATAAACGCAAAACCTACAGAGCATTAAAAACTATTAAAATGTTTTAGTCAATAAAGATGACAAGGCCCTATTTACTTAGATTTTGTGCAGTTTTTATTGCAATATGTGCTTGGATAAAAAAATTTCTCGAATAAATTTCCATGTAGGAGACATCATACTTTCAATAATTGTTAAATGGAAAATATAAAACCGGTCATTTGACCGGCAGTGGTAGGTTTTAGTGTTAAACTGAATATGAACTATCCTAATTGACAACATTAGTTAAAGCATTAAAAAATGTCTAACATTTTTCTACGATTAGATGCTTTATAATTTTTGCAATGACTCGCACGCTTGATAAAGCGAAATACTTTCTTTGAAATGAATAATCGGCATTACAGGTGTAAAATAATCTCTTTGTAGGTTTGAAATATGCTATACCTTTCGTGACAGATTGAATGACAGATCACAATTGGAATTTCTATTTCTATTTGTCAGCTACGCCGCGAAACTTTATGAAAACTCATATTTTTACCGCGATATTCAAAGAAGCTGGAATTAAACGAAATTCTATTTTCTTCTGAATGCTTTCGTTAAATTGGAATGAAATCTATATTTGGTTTTATTAAATTCCTCATTTTTCCGACCTTTTATGTAGTCCGTACAAACACGTGCAAGTTTATAAATCAATACTACATTTAATTATGTTGAAATACGTATCAAAGATCTCGGTTAATGTAAAAGTCGGTGGAATATTATATCAATTACTATTCAATTTTATCTATTTTTGAAATCTTTCTGTCTGTTTAATCATTTGCGCAAAATTCACAAAAGCTGTGCGTAAAATATATTAAACAATGGCTTATTAATACCGTGGAGCATTATTCGAGTATTTAAACTGAGAAAATAAATGGACGTAGAGTGAATAATACAGGCTGAACCAAAAATCAAATTTTAATTTAATATTGCATCATTGCCTTTCTACTCATTGCGTGAACCTTTCTACTCAATGCAGAAAAATTGAAATAGGAGGATTTTGACATTACATCGACGATTATTTAAAATGACACCCAACTTATTATAAAATTTAACCAAAGGTACCTGTTAGAAAAGCTAAACATGTCGCTAACGACGCAGAATTCCGCTGAAACTAATTGGTTTTTGGCACGAAGAACACCCGACACAGAAATACCGTGTATAATCGTTCCGTTCGCGTCTTATTAAGCGGCATTATGCGCGCGTTTTATTATCGGTCCAGTCAGTCGGTCAAAATATACAATTATCGAAATATCGATTATCGCCGATAATTGCAGCCGTGTAACGACGGTCTCGTTAGCGACTGTCGTCTCCATCTTACGTTTCTGCCATTAAAATCGAGACGCCTGAGAGGGGTAAAAAAAAAAGCTAACGAAGACCGTTGGTCGCCAGACGATTCATGGATAAAAGATCAAATGGCGCGGGAATATTCATTTTCGGGGCTTTACCGTCGAATAATCGTGCAACAGACGCGGTTGTTCTCGACTTGCCGGACGTTGATGCAACGCTGATGGCCAGGTATTGTTAAGAGAAACTTCCGTATAATTTCTATATTATTCCAATATCCGTACCGAGTCTTCCGAAAATACATGGTCCATTAATTAAGCTTCTCTGCAGGGCTGTTACATCATGATGAAAGCGTGTTACGAGAATTTGCTTTTTCCGTTTCAGCGCTGGTAACAGGAACAAAATCCTTTCGGATTTCGATGGACATTATTTTTTGCACATTTCGCACAGCTAGCTTCACGACGGTGGAAAATAATTGGATTAAAATTCAGAATTAACGGTTGGTCAATTTTTTAATAACAAGAATATTTGCTGAGTGAGTTCAACTATGGGAAATGTCTAAAATCCATTTATTCGATAGCAGGTCGACCTGAATCTACTTTTCCTGCGTATCTATATTCTACTTGCCTGGCCTCTCATCGTTCCTATTCTACTTATTTGATTACAATCCAGCTCTATTCTACTCGTCCGACTGTAAATCATCAGTATAATCTACTTCTATTCCCGTAGACCAGCCATACTCCACTTGACTGATCCTAAATCATGCCCATAATCCACTTGTTTGATCGTACATCATCCCTAATCTACTTGCCTGATAATTGATCATCCCATTCCACTTTTCTGACCACGATTCGACTCTATTCTACTTGCTTGATCATTAGCCAAACGTCCTCCACTTGTCTGACTCTAAATCATCTCCACAATCCACTTGTTGGATCGTAGATCATCCCTAATCTACTTGACTGACTTGAAATCATTTTGAATCTATCGAATTCGCAAAAAATGTTTCCTACATATTCTAACGTGCGAACATAATTTCTGTTACATTTTAATCAATTTGTTTGTGGAAATTATTTATTCTTGTATAGAATATTTATTCTCGAGATTATCATATGAAAAATAACAATGATAGGACATTTAGATCTGAGCCAACTCTTGTTTAACACTAAGCGCCGTAAAATTTCGAATCGAATCTCGAAAAATAGAAGAGAGTTTCCCGTGCGCAGTGGTATATAAACGTATTGAATTGTTGCAAACGTTCGTCGATACGGTTTTGTTTTTAATTCCCCGATGGGAACGGTGAAAAGGAATTCCACGGTTCGCGAAAGACAACGTTAACCGCTCGCAATCGGCCGATCGAGGTAAATCCACAACGATTCGAAGGTAATCTACGATGGTACCTCCTCAAATGAAACAAGCCAATACGCTGGATTACCTCTAACAAGAGAAAAATACCGGCCATTGCTCGCCACCGGGCGGAACTGCTAATACCGAGCTTTATCAATTCTTCCCGACCAACGCGGAAACAATTCCACCGGCCGCAGCGCCGCCACCTTCGTTTAAAACATGAACAGGAGGGAATTCGCCGGTTGGGTTAGTTGGAAATTATTGATATGATCCGGAGAAGCTCTCGTACGAACAAATACCCTGAATTATTAAAATGTATTAATACTCCGGAACGTGACCCGTGACGCTAATGTGTTTTCTGTAGAGAGAAAATGTAGCTTTTTAATTCGCGGAATTCCCGTGGATGGCTGAACTTTCGCTCAGGGGACCAAAAATTTCCAACTTTTTTAAATGTAATATTATAAAATTCGACGGAAAAATGATAAAACTTTAAATTGTAATGCGCGGAATCCAAGTTTCGGTGTGCGGAGTTCACTCGTTTAAAAGTTACACACGAGTGAAGTTGCTCGATTTCAAGCGCGTCTGAGAGTTTCGAACGCTGCCATATTCGTTTCCAGACATAGGAGCGGTTTTGATGTAGTGGCTACGACTGACTTAGGTCGTGGATTCCGCGCACTAGAATTTAAAGTTTTGTCATTTTTTCGCCGAATCGTATAATATCACATTCAGGAAAGCTGAAAATTTTTGGTCACCTGAGCGAAAGATTAACCCCGTGGACGATTAATCGAGAAATATTCAGTAGAAAATGAACGAATGACGGAGACAATCGAATCGCGTCACGGTGCTAATCATGGCGAATACACGATTTCATCGGGCGCGGATTTGCGAGGTTGCAGGAGTATTACGATCGAAGGTCTGCAAGAAACAGCGTTAAGTGGTCCGGTCTGGTTTCGGAGCGGTGCGGAGCGTAAAGGCGCGGCATAACGCCGTTGAAACCACGGACGATGGTCGGAATAAATATCGCGACGGTTTCCACGGGGATCCGGGGCCTTGGGAATGGATGAAGCGTGGTTAGCACATGGCCAACGGAACGGTTCGGCCGCCTATAAGCGTTCCTGCCGGAGCGTCTAGGCTACTGATCGTGAACACGCATACATCAGTAATAATGTGAAGCAACTGTAAGCCCCTTAGGTAGACCGTGCGGCCTGGTATAACTGGAGATTAAGCCATCACAGAACGCTTACCATAAATTGATATTAAAGTTCCATTATAATGCGACGCGGTATCGAAGCTAAACGTCACGCCCGCGTACAAGCGCGCGCGCGACCCGCCGAATTTACAAGGACGATTTACCTGTCGCACAAAACGAACGTGTCGCCTCACTCTCCCTCTCTCTCTCTCTCTCTCTCTCTCTCTGTCTATTTCTCTTTGTCTCTGATCCTACCACGAGTTCCAGTAATTAATTAGCAACCACTTTTACCGATGACGCTCCGACCCGCAGCACTGACTACTTCCTTGCAGCACGATTACCTTGTCATCTGTTGAGCAGCTGCGATGCATGTTTCACGAGAAACTGAAAGAGAAATTGGCTCGACTTTGCGCGACTCGTGAACGATGCATTTTTGATGGCCTCGGGTTTATGGCGCGGTCGACCCCACTCATGCTAGATAGTTTGTGCGGGTGTTAGCGGAACATGACGGCGATGGACTGACTTCGGACTGTCTCGGAAATAGTGTATCGCGAATTTTAAGTATCTCTTATTGGAAATGATGTGGGGGTGGCGACTATTCTTTTTTGGAGATGTGGAAGAACCCTAGATCAGTATGCAAAATAAAAAATTGACGACTAGCCTTTATGTGTCTCTTAAAACTAATAATTAAATCTGAGATAAGTGATCATGTTCCCGATCCTGTTATTCGAGGATTGACTGGACATGTAGAAGAACCCTAGGTGGTATACCCTAATTCATCAAATAATTGTGTTGCGGATCAGTGTGCGCAATAAAAAATTTCTACATCAATTGCAAAGAACAGACACCAACTAGAAATTTCACTCTTTCTTTAACAATAAACCTACCACTGGCGGTCAAATGACCGGATTTATATTTTTCATTTTACAATTATTGAAATTACGAAGTTACTTACATGGAAATTAATTCGATAAAGTTTTTTATCCAAGCATATATTGAGATAAGAATTGCACGAAGTCTAACTAAAAAGAGCCTTTTCATTTTTATAAGCTAAAACATTTTAATCGCTTTTAGTGCTCGGTAGGTTTAGTGTTAATAACAGCAATACGCTGAAACCGATTCATCGGAATCCTCACAGTGTGTTAATCTTTATACTTGTTTAAATTGCAATGAAATCCGCAGGTTATTTATTGTATCTCTCCTCGCTCGAACCTCGCGAAGTACCACAATCCGCAGATCCATAGATAAAACTCGGATCCCTACGAATAACGTAACAAAATGACGTAACTACCGTGTCGCGAAGACAAAAGCTTGTTATAAAGCAAGAAAAATCGAAGAAAGACGAGAGACCGGTTGCCCCGGCAACAGGGTAAATCCCGTCATCCTTAAATCAGCCATTTGTTCCCCGCGTCTCAACATTCACAGCTCGTTATCTCGTTCTTCCCTGGGTGATACGGTCCGACAACGGAATCCGGCAATTGATCGAGGCGACCTTTAGCGTCTTGCCATAACGGCGCGGCGCGGCGCGGCGGTAGGAAAAAGAGAGAACGCCGCCGGTCCAATTATTACCTAACAACGCGACGACAACGGGTGTACAGATGTAAAGAATATTCCAGATAATAATGGTCTGGCGGAGCGGGCGCATCTTTAACGGGCGACGCGCGGCGTTTCCGCTTCTTTTGTGCTCTCGGTGCGACAAAGCGTTAACATCCGGGAGCAGATACGGCGGAGAACACGCCATGGAGAATGGTTAAACTTGATACGGTTCGTTCTCGGTAATTGGTTCTACCCGGCGCGGATTCACTTTGTCTTCGGCCCGGGAATAAAAACAAATACGCTGTTTATACTCTTAGTACGGGCGTGGCTTCGCGCGGAGTGAACCAGGAAAGAAAGAGAGAGAGAGAGAGAGAAAACGGCGCGGAATAGCTCGCCGGAAACTGCAAGGTAAATACTTAAAGAAATGTAATATCCACGAGTAGATATGAAAGAGGCGGCCCCTCTCTCGTCGAAATAGCGAAAACGTAGCCAACGAATGCCATCGTTTTACACCCCCCGAGGCCACCACTTCGCTAACGTACAAGCAACTTCCGCGCGAATATGCGCACTACGAGCCCGGCCACTTTGATTCCGAGTGATTCGCAGCTGTTGCGATGCCCTTCCTCCGTCGCTGGATATCCTACGATGTTTAGGACGGCCCAATTTATTTGACGTCGACAATTCGATCGAAAGGTACTTTCTACAGATTCACAGCATTTCTCGTAAAGTCTGCATTCTTCTTACAAACGAAATTTAAGTTTGGAGGTCATATCGCAGTACATATTTGAATGTATTTTTCTTTTTCAGTTAATGTAAGTGAGGGAAGAAACATCAAGAATTACAATCCCGCCCGTGATATAACAGTATAATATAGAGTTGCTTGAATCTGACTGAGAATAATAGTCATTTGCGTTGACTCCACAGAATTATAGTCAAATATTATATACATAGTTACTCGGAATGATTAAATGATAATTTTGGTTGAAACTGTAAAATAGAAAACATGAAAAGCCTCACAATTAAAGCATTGTGTTATTCGACGATTTTCGTAATTTTTCACCACGTAAATTTTCGTGTGCCTCGAGTACCATATTATTCATGGGTTGCCTATATTTAGAGTGCATAATTGAAGCGTAGGCCGTACAAAATTTTTAACGAGTAAAGTACAATGTTCTGTAGCGGGCGTTGTTCCCTGCATACCAGAACAGAGTGCTCTGTATGCATGTAACATGAATAATACGTTGGATGTAACTACGTAAATATTGTTCAACGCCGTGAATTCCACGAGGAAAGGTGTAACACAACGATACAAGGTATGCACCATGTATGTACGTTATCGCTCCAATTGCTCGTAACGCACTTCAAACAATTATCGCGCGCGCGTTCTCTCTCTCTCTCTCTCTCTTACCCTCTCTCTGTGTACTCGTAGAAATTTCGCTAAGCTTGCTTGGCGAACAAAGAGCGAACTCCTAGGCATCGGCCTCATCCGAAAGGATTTCCGCCGCGGGTTTATGAGATGTGTGCTCGCCACTTAAGACGGTAACTTTTCGACTTTCATTAACGACTCGAGTTAATTAAGAGGAAGCGGTTCGGGTTCCCGTCGACCTTTCGCAAACAGATTTTTCGCGATTCCTGTCGGGGACTCTGTGTACCCGGGGAACAGAATCAATCTCTCCGGCAAAATTGTCCCCGAAACTTTCCCCGAGTAGTCAACGCCATGTTTCCCCCCCCCCCCAGTCATAAATTAATACAGGACTTCGCGAATCTCGCAGATTTTCCGAGATCTCGCTGACAAGTACCCGGGAACTTGTTACTCTTCGATGGGGAAGTCCAAGAAATCGTCAACCATATTATTCAAGTATGTTTTATGCATTAATGAATAAAATGATGCCGTGCAATAAAACGAATTCGATAAATTCTATGTAGTTTATTGTACACTATTTACACGGCACGATCGTCTGCCGACTTAACCTTAGACGATTATTTTAACGGAGCTAGTGAGCCGTAGCGGTAGCAAATCGAACGGTGGTTTGTTCAGACCGAATGATGTCTTTGAGAGCGATGCGGGCCTCTCATGAACGCGAAACTTCTCGGAGGATCGGTAACCTCTCGCTGTTCGTAAGCGGTTGTACATTCGTTACAACGATTCGTAAGCGTCTGCCGCACTGCTTCGGGACAAATTTCGAGGTAAAAAATCGAGTACGTCTCGACAAGGCCGATTTTGGGGGAAAAAACGATTCTATTCGTTAGTTAACTTGAGGGAGGAGGAACTTCCCATACAGCCCTCGCCGGTGGAGGAGGAAAGGCCCAACCCTCAAGTTAACGTAGGAAAATTCCATTGTTTCCCGAACCCCGTAAATTCGAACGCGACCTTACCCCGAAGCAACGCGATTTGGGCCCGAGTGGCTCGCAGATGTTTTATTACCCTTGGTAATAGCCCGGTGATAATTACCAAGGGTTTTTTGTTCGGTTGTTGGAACCTTGTCCAAGGATGCCGCGCGATGTGACGTTACGGTATGGCCCGAATGACCTGTATATGCGGCTCAAGGAGCGCAATCCCTTGGCCGCCGCACATGCTGGCCCGAAACGGCCCGCAGTGTCCGCATCTGAGACCTCGTGTACCTCGCAAGCGGTACTCAAAAAGAGGGGTCGCACAGATGGAGTTTATGGCCCCTTTTCAATACCGTCAGCTCGAATCCTCGAATGTCACGTACAACACGTCGAAGACTAGCATTCTTCAATATAATGAAGGACGGTAAGAAATCGAAAAAGGGCCTCTAACGATATTGGAGGCAGAAAAATACGCGCGCCACCTTGGCCGACGCGAATACGCGCGAGGGATCGAACAATTAACCTTCTCGCTAGGTCAGTTGTCAATCGCAAACACTGACGTAGGGACGGACAAGTATTAACATGACATATTAAAAATTGTACATTAACGTGTTACTTACCGGAAGCCTATTAACACGCTACCACTGTGATAGATATGTGGGTGGGGGTAGACGATTCTACGTCACCGACCGGCCATTGGGAGTCCTGTCCGGATTTGTCCGGATGAGCGAGTAGAGCAAAACAGTGGTGCTAGCCGATTACGTCATCGACTCTCGAAGAACTGATTGCCCAAACCCGCTGTAGACTACAAACTTTTTTAAAAATTATAAAATATTTACCGGTGGGTAATGTGTGAATGTTGAAATTTGTTTAAGAAACAAATTGACAAAAATAATCTACTGTTACTTAGTAAGCGCATTCTTTACTTGACTTTCGAACACCTATATAACTGATACATTGTATCTATGCTGTCCGCGTTATGGGACTATCAACTCTCATTTGTTGCTCAGATCGTCGTCCGTTTTTCTAGAGCGATCCTCATTCATATCGAATTTGTCAAAGAGTAAAGACAGGCGTATCTCATAACGTGCCTTCAGAGATATATTACCATAGAATAAATTCTATTTTGTAGGGAATGTCGGGCGGGAAAATGATTCTGGGTCAACGCAAACGCTAAAAGAATGAATATATTTGAACTGACAAGGGCGTTTTAAGAGAACCGAACGGACGCTAACACTCTCAATACTTCGCGATGCAAAAGAACAATCTGTACTGCGCGCTCTCGTCAGAAATGCGCTGCGGCTCCTATTATTGCTCCCCTGAGGGGGTTGTCCTTCCCTTACCCAATCAGGGCCTTTTCCCCGAAAAGCGAGAATTCCCCCTCAGGAGTCGTAGAACAAGAGCCGTCGACGGTGTGGGGGTGTCGCTTGCCCCGTCTTCGTGTCGGGCGTACCTGGGCCCATGCGGGGTGCATCTGTGTTTTATGGGCCTTAAGACCCCTAGTTAACAGCTGCACCCTCCATTAACCTTGGTCCCTTAAATTTTCCTACAATTTCATATTTTAACCCTTCGATGACCAACGAGGTCCCTAGGGACCTTTGCCGTTTTCAATGTTGTGGCATTTCAATACGGTTCGTCCGAACAGCCACAGCCTCTGTGACTTCTATAAATGGAAGGTCTAGAAGGGATTACAATCGGTTTCGGTACGATCCCGTAAATTTTTTCATCGTAATCTCGGGTTGAAGTCACTTATGACGTCGATGACCGACAAGGTCCGCAAGGACCTTGTGGGGATTACTATGTAATTTGTTCTTGTTTTTTGGTTGTGCAGGTATTTTCATGTAATTTTTTCGTGTTTTATGGCTATGTGTAAGGAAGGGATGAAGAAAATATATTCAGACGCGTTGCATTTATTTTTTATGACACCCTTCCGCGATTGCCTTTTTCCGTAAGTCTGTACCTTCCTCTCCTTCCTTTCGTCTCCTACTTGACTTCTCTTTAGTTTCCTCTCCTATTTTCTCCAATTTATCTGACGAAATATTTATCAACACAAATTCTGCAACACTACAACAAACATAGGAACTTAACAAAACTATAATAACACCAATAAGGTAAAAAAAAAAACAATTCTACGCATTACATGCCATATTAATACAGAAGGTCCCTGGGGACCTTGTTGGGCTACAACCGTTTAAAAAATTGTTGAGCATCGGATGGTTAATAAATTGTAGTTTATTCTATACCCATAATCCAACAGTTAATTAATGTAAATACTGTAAATTAGACTGTGCAAAACTGATTTACCGATGTTTTTTCAGCTGTTCCCTTCCGCAGCAACCCGCAATAAAAATTGAAATATTTTATAACCGCCACCAGAATAACTTTCGTCCAACTGGATTGGCAATTCGTAACACTGTTTCGAAAACGTTGCCGAACATTTCGGGGCGTAATATACACGGTAGGGGAATAAAATGACGGGGGGAGCATCAGTCTCGCGATTACACGGCAACGAGCACGATCGTTCCGACCCGGGATATTTTGTTTCGATTTACCGTCGACTCCGCGATCACAGCAATCGTAATTCGAGGGTCACATCCCCCGCGGTACCCGGTTCGGGTCCCGACTGTCTCGCAAATGGACTAGAACGACGCGAGAAAAAGAGCGATCGCCGACGAGCGTTACGAGGCGTATAAATTTTTCCGCGGCGCGTTGTACTTCGTCAGAGCTGTCGTCATGGCGAGCCGGAATCGCGAAAAGCTGGACAATATTCATACATCTATCAATTACACAGTATTAATTCCAAATAGATCAGTTTCAGAAATGTTTCAACTGGTGGAACTTCTGGTATTACAGTAATTATTTGCTACGATAAAAAACATCCCTTTTAAAACTGCCCTACCAGCAATAATTCTCCGAACACGAGGAACGCGTTAATTACAACACCTTGCTAATCAGGCCGGAATTGACACCATGCTCAAGGTCTCGGGTTCTCAGTCACGAGAATCACAAAACACCATCATAAAGTGGAGCAGCCATTTCAATTCCCTCAATTCCTTTCCAACCCCTAAAACGACCCGGCGAGAATAACTACGCGTCATAAAGCAACCCCCGTCGCGGCGGGTTCCCGAAACCCGGACCCATTGTTTCCGCCTCGGAACAGTTGTATCGCAATAAGCCCGGTGACCTTGGACAGGCCACGGTTATTTCCGCTGATAATGAAACCCCCGGTGGAACGCGTGTCCAGCACGTGTCGGTGTTCCGCAGCGCGAGAGGAACGCGCGTAGAGAGGGCTGTTTCGCGGTGAAGGGCGGAGGACAAGGGTGGATTACTATCGGAGGAGACAACAGCGGAGGAGGGTTGCGGAGGATGTTGACGAAGGGGTGGACGGAAGAAAAATGGCCACGGAGGTGGAATCGGCGGAGAGAAAGGTCGAAAAGCCCACGGAAGTCTCGAAAATTAACGCATTACCTACCGACGATTACTTCCTAATTTTTGACAGTCTATGGTCCATGGCTCAGGTTTTTTAAAAACATTTTTTTTGACAGACCATCGGAAATGGCTGAAAAATCGTGAGGAATAATTTGCGACGAAACAATATCGCGGTAATAGATTCGATTTTTTAAATTCAAGGTCATCTCAAGGTCATAATAAAGCAGGTCATTGAATTCATCTCGACGTTGTTTACATTGCTATGAAATCGCAAATACATGAATCTAATTTTTTTTTAGATAAATTTTTTGTCATCCTTTTAAAATTGCAATTTCATGCTGATTAAATACAGACTAATTTTCATACAATACATTTTTTGTGAGGCTATCGGAAGTGGCTGAAAAATCGTGGGAACTAATTTGTGACGCACCCTGTATATATTCGGGGCCGAAAAGTAATAAAAATTAGTTAGTTTGTGACGAAGGACTTTTTTAAAAAGAGAATCGTACAACTGCTTTTACGCTGTCAAAAAGTGTTAGAAAGTGATGGAAATTATTTTGTTGATTAGTATTTAAGATTTTTTTAATACATAAATGTTTTTCGCCAGCAAAAAAACATTTTGATTACTTTTCGGTCCCCCTAATACAACATTAAGGCGAAATCATTGTTACCATTCAGTGTGTCTAATTCGATGACGTAAATTCGATGACGTAAATCTCAGCAAAACGGGAGCAGCCTTGAAAGATTTCAGGAACGTCCCGGGGGTCAGCATCGAATGGACGAGTTCGCTTATGAAATTAAAATGTTTGCGAGCAGAGTGTCAAGAGTTATCGATTGCATCTCGACCGTGTCACCAGTTCAGGGATGGGGGTTCGAGACGGCTCGAAGAACTAAACAAGAAGAAGACGAAGTGGAACGTGTCTTATATTGGGGGGTTGCCTTTCTTCTACCTTGAAGTGCAGGTGAAAGCTCGAGGACTGCTTACGAGGTGTTGCAACACGCGGCCAGTGGCAATATTATGAAATTAAAGCGGCAACACCGGTCCGAACCGGGCCGACCGTAGATATTTAGGGCTGGGGAACGGAAACCGCGAGAATTATTGATCCCTGTTACACCGACCGATGAATGATTTATGACCCTCGAACGAGACAGAACGGGCCACAATATTCAATTTATCGCTACACGACTGATCCCTCAATTAGAATTGTTATTTGCTGAAGGACCACGGTAGCACGGGACGAGACAAAGGGGTCGGGCTCAGTCTTGCGACGAACTTTGAACCTCCAGCTTATCTACGGAGCATCTCCAATAACCGAACTCTGTAGATATTTATGCAAATTTGAAGAATTTGTCTTTTCGATCGAGGAGATTGTTCATTTCTTAACCGAGTAAGTAATTTATAATTTTCTTTTGACAGTATCTTTCATTCTTTTTCACACATTTATACGATTACCGTTGTTTATACCTTGCGAACTGAGTGTGTTTGCAGATTTTATAGTCATCAACATTTCCATTTCAGCATATATTCAACAATTTTTTCATGTACATATCTTCGAGTATATTTTTCAATTTTTAACAATTCTATTAGACTCCAAATCAAGAAGTAGTTAGCGTCGTTTGAATACAAAAAGTGTCACAAATAAATTGATGATAGGCCCATAAAAGAAGTAATGAAAAATAAAAAAGTTTTGTAATTGAATTAGTTCACGCCGAACATACCCGATCTCGTATCGGATGACACGACTTCTTTAGCTCAAGTTTCTTGACCCCTCGCGGGGTATGTCCCGCAGTGGAGGGGATAGGCGATGTGCTTAGATCGTGTAGTTTCCGTTTGCTTCTGCGCAGAAGTCGACCGCTCGATGTGAATGTTGACATTGTCGGTGATCTGAAGGTGTCGATGAACGGAATACGGTCGACGAAATTGTTTGTCTCTCCCCTCGAAAATAGCGTTCACCGTTCCCCGTCAAAAATTCGGCAAAATAAATCAGTCCACAGCTAACGTGTTCGCGTGGGGAACAATCACGGCAACCAAAGATACCGGCAAGAAATCCTTTCCGTCAGACGGATCGTTTTCAGGCGTGCTGTCAGCCGAGTGAATTTTCGCGAGCGTCCGCCTAAACGATTTCGTTCTCGCTTTATTTACGGACAGACAACGTCGGAGCGGCGTGGCGCGGCTCGGCGACTGGAACATTTTTAGCGAAGCCGAGAGTTTACTGGTTCCCGGTGGCGAATCGCTTTTAACCGAAACTCTGCGAACACTTGAGAATAAATTATTTAACCGCCGGCTGCGGATCTTCCTCCGTTTCTCCTGGTCCCGTGTATTTTTTGCAGTTGCTCGCGGTGTTTGCTCGTTCGATCGCGATCGGAGTTTGCCATCTGGCAAACGCAAGCTGGTGATTTGCGGCTCGTTGTTGCAAGCGGGTTTCGGTGCAAACTTCGAATTGACTTACGCGGGGTACACACGCTTATCGGCGAGGCGTGGCGTGGCGTAGCGAGGCGGCGAGGGGTGGAGAGGGACGAGCTAACTTGCGGTTTCGCGAAAACAAATGGTGTTTCGACGGTCGCCACAATGTCTCGTATATACTCGGCCGGTAACGGTGTACAATGGAGCCGCATCCACTTGGTTCATAGATATGATCCCTCGATGCGCTTTAATCCCGGTGAAACCCGCGTTCCTGCCAGCCAGCAGCCCCAAGATTGGCGAACTGGAGCGCGGCGAATGCATTCTCTTGTTGCCGGTGCAGCCAAAGCAGACCGCGCCGAATAATAATTCTAATTTGCGAGCAGTCGCGGACTCTCTCTCTCTCTCTCTCTCTCTCTCTCTGTCTCTCTCTCTCTCTCTCTCTCTCTCTCTCTCTCTCTCTCTCTCTCTCTCTCTCTCTCACTCTTCGGCTCGCAGCCGCGCAGAGGGGACACATCTCGCTAATTGATAAGCGGAGTCCGTATCGGCGAACCTCGCCGAAGGTATTTTCGCTCGTGAATTACTTTCGGTTTGCCGGCTTTGCTTTCCACGCCGAACATTTCACGCTTCGCCTCACCGTTACAGATTCGCCCTAATTATTACACGGATCTGCCTTACACAAAGTCGACCGTGGATTCCGGAGTTCGCTGGAGGCTGCCGGCGATAGTTAATTTTGGTCTTGAAAAACAATCGACGAATTTTTATACTATAGATTTAATATCGACAATCTTCGTCAGTTGACTTTGTGGTTTGTGACTGCGAGGAGATTTGGAATAATGAAACTATCAAGTATTATTATTACACTTTACTTAAATATATAAGGAATAGAAAAATACACGTGTTTCGCATAACTGCGTGTAGGGGACTGCGTTGGAAGTTGGAACGCACGTTCTCGAAAGAAAAGAAGCAAAGCACGCTCTTGTCGCCTGATGCGCTTCTAATGTAAAACTATGATTTCTAATTAGTGCATACCGATAACATACAGCCCGTGTATAGCAGTTATCGATTTACATTCTCTAACAGTGTCGATATAGGAAAATTTTTTGAAATATGTTTTGTTGCCAGTGGAAAATAAAAATCATGCGCTTTGTTCCGTCGAAAACAACTTTATGGTACGGACAACCATCTGCGAGCTTTTAGTTTCCTCCATTTACACGTTTCTTTCAACATCGAGCCATTATTTTTTTCTTTAGCAGACCGGTCTGCACCCAACATGCAGTAGTTAGCAGTAAAGTCATTTAAAAAGTCCAGGAAGATTGCACATCGATACATTAACCCTCGCAGGTACGATAACCGTACCATAAAGTTCCAGGTCAAAGAGACACGTGATGACCAGCCGCGTCACTCCCATCGTAAACCCAACGCGCTTCGGGCGCATCGGAGGGAGTGACAATACGGGGCATACGTCCCAAATTGAACAAGAAGTAAAAACCGCCCTACGAGGACCCACTCTGGTCAAGGGTATGTGAAAATCATGAAGAGTGGGGAGCCAGGTTAGCGAGGGCGGAAGGAGACGCGTCAGAAGACATTTCGACATCGTACTGTGTACATCGTAGCGAATATTATATCTTATAACTCAGTTATGTTTTTAAATAAACTTCAACATTGCATCGTGTATACCAGTTTCTATTAAACTCCGTTCGAAACCTTTAAGTCATGGCGCGCACCAGTCAGCTCTCCTGCCGATCCCTTTGCCTAAGATTAATTTGGCGGGCAAACTGTCGTGTCCCATCGCGAATTCATACACGACAAAACACGCTTCGATTGAAATAAGCACAGGTCAAATGAAAATTGTTTTCCCGCCTTAATCACTTGAATAGGTTGAAATAAAATTTTAAAAAACTCCTTACAATTGTTTAACGTTTGAATTACCAAATTTTATTATAAATCGTAAAATCCGCTAGTTATCGAACATTTAGCTATCGCAAGACAAAACACGTAAAACATTTTTATCGTGGATTGTGTCAGTAGTTTCTCGGGGAATGTGTGTTTGTAATGTTTTGAGGCAGAGATTTTCTTATTGGTTTTTCGGTACACGAAGTGGAGCGTAAAATTCAATAGAACGGAGGGTTCGATATTTCTTGGGATTCGATGATGGGGGGAATAGAGAATCGAGGAATGATTGCTCGTTTAACCTACATCCGCGTTGGGTCTTGGCGTATGGTGGTTTGATGTCGGCTAATTTCGTTTCTATCGCGATTCGAACGCGATTAGATGTTATTACGTTGAGCGTTTGATGTCGGGAATGTGACTCGACTGGTGGATCGAGAGGGTGCTAGAGGAATGTTCCCTTTTCTTTGAAATTTTCGATGCTTGTGGGAGATCTGACGATCATTGGGATTTACTAAATTTGAACGTCTTCCTTTTTTATTTCTTTTCACAAGAACGAAACAATAAAAACTGATTGAGAATATTTTAAACAGTAATGCCAGTAACGTATGTCTTGCTTCTCATAAATCGCTCGATTTTTCCAAAAATGCAATAAATTAATTTTTACAATTAATAATCCACTAACCCCTTGCACTATTGTTTATTTTGTGATTATAGCAATTAGAAATTCTTTATCGTTCAGAATTTCATAGAAAACGGAGAAAGTTTACATTTATGTTATACCTATTGTTCTTCAAAGCCTATATATCGACTACAACCAAATAGAATATTATTTCGTTTTAGAGGAAAAACAATAACATACATATTTATTAGACTCTGTACAGAATCTTCATCGCGAGTCTGACTCGATATTGCAGAGCAAGGGGTTAACTAAGTTGAAGATTGTGTACAAAAGATAAAATCAATTGAACAATTCATATAAGCGTTCATACCTTCTTCGGCTACAATTTACACGTACTATGATCATACGCTGATGTACCTGAACGCATCTGGATATAAAACCGTGTCATTCCTTCAGTCACGTTACGTAATGAAGCAGCGTTTCGCACCTAAGCGTCAAGTATAAATAATAGTACAAAACGGCGTGCGCGAATCAGCCGCGCGATAGCGACGGTCACGCAATAAAATCGTTCCCGGGGTTGAGAAATCATTTTCACGGGACTTGTTGATCGCGTACATGCACGAGAACGCCAGATAACACCAGGCACTACGGCACACGAGTTAATTACCATAATGTTATTTATATAGAGTATGCGTCAAACATTTTCGAGCACCGGTCCCGGAGTCTGTTCCGTTGTAACGAGTAACATCGCAGAATCGAACGTTCGACAATCATTGTCGACTGCCGCATGAAAAGAACAAATTCCCGGGGCAAAAAAGCGGTAGTAATTACTTCAATTACATAGGCGCAGTAGAACCGTCGATTGTTGTCAGCGCCGCTGGTTTCCACAATGGAAAATTCAGTTATCCGATAATTCGAGTATCTGGACAATACGTGTCATAACTACCGACCGGTAGAATCGGAATATTGCATTCTGGGAACATGGAACTGCGATTAGAAGTCCCTATTTTAACGGATATTTGAATATATGGACGCGGGCATGCAATTAACGCGAGTGCAGCGACGGGGAATGGTAGTTGCGACGCGTAGTTCGTGCGTGTGTAACGAAAACGAAGTGGCTAATTTGATGCAGTAGTGTCATCGAAGGAGTTTAGGAATACAGTATTTAGTGATACAGTATTTTCAATTCATTAAAATGATTCAACGCTAAATCTAGCAACGCCGATCAAATGCCAACTTTTGCCATTGGAAAGACTCTTTCGTAAGTTTTACTTGTTACTAAGTTTGTTAATTGAAGCACTTAATGGATAATCTCACAAGATCCAAGAGTTCTTTTACAAAAATTTAATCATCTAGACTTCAGATAGAAATTTTGATTGATGAAAATGTTGATTTTGTATAAAGCTTTAATTATGGCACATTGGTTGGGCAAATTTCATTTCACAGAACCATGGCCGTACCGCTGAAAATCGAGAAATCTAATACGAACGAACTAAAATTCAACTAAATTTGTTTCCACGGCTCACAAATAACAAACTCATCAGCCGAGCGATATGCATTGAACAGATACGAAGCACGTACGTTAAATAAGTTTCATCCTTATCAAGTTAACAATGGGAGGATTTACTATAGCCGAAAATTCGAGGCGAAATGGCTCGAATTTACTTTAGCCATCCAAGCCATAAAACGTATTCGAGCTGTGATTCAGCGAATCAGCTCTCGCACCGTTATTTCGCATTATCGTACCGGGGAATTATGATTTTCGACTGGTTTTCAATTTCGCCGGTGGCATCGGCGCGGCGCGCCCCCAATCAATTAGCCGTGCATTTTATAGTTTATTAGTAATTACAGGTTGTATTAAATATTCGGCGAAGCGACGATTGTGAGCGCGTTTTACGAATGCTCGCGCGAGCCTGTTACCGGGTTGAGGCTAGATTTGCAAATGCGGTGTGGATCGTTCGATCCGTTTGCCGGGCGCAGTAGGAGCTTTTAGGATTAATTAGAGCCTAGGATTTTGCGCTATTCAACGGGTCTATAATGTGCAATCATGAGAACGCCCGCAGTTTACACTGATTCGTGTTTGTGCTTGCAAATGCGCCGGGGTCTTCCGGGCGCGGCCGTCGCGTCGCTCGGCTCATACATTTCGAATGGCGGGAAATTTGAAATTCCGTCGCCCGTCGCTCGATAATCGCCGGGAGTTTTCGTGCTTCCCCGTAATAGTTTATTATTTATGTCGGCCGGTAAATCACGAGGACCTGCCCGAACTGTCCTAACTCTCTAAACGCTTTTCCTCGTCGAGTATCGCGTTCCACTGCTCTCCAGAACCATTCGTCTCCTTCCAGACTTGTCCACAACTTCCGGCGAGACACCCTACCTCCCCTCCCCTCCCTCCTCTCTCTCTCTCAGAGCTCTCTCGATGCTTAATCCTCCGGCAGAAATTGCCGCCAAGCTTTCATTTCATTTCGTGCTCACCCGAAGAATTAAACTTTCGACGTGCGTGCGTTACACCGGGGAAACGCAACAGTTTAGCGACGCCGCTTCATTTCACCACGATTTATTACCCACGAACGTTCACCGTGTGTTTCGTTTCTATCAAACTTTACGGAACTTTAAGAAAGCCCCCGGCTCGTATGAGAATATATGAGCTGGAACATCGCCCGGAAATTTTTATGCGGGGATTTACGCGTGGACTGGGGCTCACGGTTTGCGCAATTTTTAAAATATCAGGCAATATGTACGTATTGAAACGACACTTCCAAATTGTTTATTGCTAGACTGTAGATCTTTATGTAGATTCGGATTTTTATCGATTAATTTATGAGTGTCCGAAAAGTGGAAATTTTTCTCGCAACGACTCGAAGATTCCTTGTAGTGAACGTAGAATAATGTTGTTACTGACTATTTATTTAATAATACGTAGAATTTCATCTGACATACCAAATGTTTAATGCATAATCGAAATTTTCTGTGATAATTGCAACAATCTAGAACTCAGCATATATTTATTTCTGTCTTTAATAATCTTTTCTTACAGAATTAAAAATGATGTGGAGATATATTCGTAGATGTTTTTAAATGTTTGTCTTAAATATTCCGTTCTCCGACCTGCACATTTAAAACTGCATTTTAAAATTTCCTCGAGTCGCGGACAGTTGAAGTACCGTTATATATTTCGCCGTCAATGACGATCGAGATCGTCACCCAGTTCGAACCGTTCGCATCTGGCATTCATTTGCGTTTGCTTTTTGATGACAAGATCGAGAAATAGCCACTGGAGCATCCGAAGCGACCGGAGTATTTTAATATCCCAGAGAATTTTATTCCGCCGTTTTCCAGATGCGATAAAATATTCTCGAAGGCGTTCCATTATCGATGCAACTCTTTCCTGAATTTACAGTTACGTTTAAAGAACCGTGGCATCCTCTAACTTCTTGAGATATGAAGCGAGGTTATTATTGTCGGAGAAAAAATGAAAAATCTACGAACATTATGTCGTTTTTTATAATTCCTATACGAAACTTTTGCTGGAGAATTGGTGACATTTTTCCGCTTAAAATAAGACCAAACACGACATAGTTCAGATCGTACACCGGGTATTTCACCTAACTTGACCACCTTAAATATATCGCTTATTTTGTATAATAAAAAAATGTCAGGGGGGGAAATATTCTGTTCGAAGGCGCCAATACGGTGATGGGCCGAATTTTTTTTTCAAAGTCATTTTATTCGAGATTTCAAGGCCATCGTATTTTTTTTTTATGAAACTGCATATTTTCACTACAACAATCCTATAGCTTATAAAAAGACGAATCCAACGAGGTGCAATATGTTGACCTTCACGTGACCTTTAGCGAGAAAATTATGAAATGTGTGTCAGCAACTTCAGTACGCGTTCGGGGACGGTAAATGAAGGAATTTCAATTTTATTGGAACAGTGTACCGTGTAATTGTCCCTGGTGCTTGTAAACAGACATTCGTATTCTCCTTTCATCGGTTGAAGTATGTTTAGAAACATTGTTTGTTTACGTCACTTGATTTCTTTTTGTGGGAATACCTAAAAAATAAAGTTTACAATGATGTTCTCCCAACAGCAGAAAACATGCGACAAAGGGTTCTACATGAATGTAGATCAATTACTGTAAAACAACTTCAAAATGTACAGCAAGAATTTATTTACCGCCTCCAAAAAGGTATCCAGGTTCATGGTGCACATTTTGAAAGCCTTCTAAATTAATTAAAATTAATTAAATGAGTAACTATAATCCAAATCCTGTCGTGTTTGGAGTCATTTCAATCAGAAAAGAACCACGAATATGTTGGTAAAAGTTTCATTAAAAAATTACTAGACACAAAGGAGTGTTACCACTGTCGTGTTTACTCGCAGAAATTTTGTTTGAAACATTCAAAATCGAAAATTCTCAAAAATCGCAGATCTAGGGAGGTTTGAAATTAACCAAATAAGCCGTTCCACCGTCGATACCGATTTCTTTTGGAATTCACAGTCCCGATTAGGGAACCGTCGGATCCTATAGGTTCTCAAGATAGCTCTGGACGCTTGGATCGGCGCGACACAACTGCGGAGGGAATCGTTTCGAGCTGACCCGGCACTGGGTCAATTCGCCATCCTCTTTTTTTCTCCCTCTGGTCCTATGCTTCGGGATTTAAAAGGATTTTTTTGTCGACCGAAGATCACGGACGCTTTGAAACGTTCGGGCTCCGGGACCCCGGCACGGGTTTTCCGAGTGATATGAGTCGCAGCGTGTGCAGCTGTTAATGCAGTTTCGAATAACCTGTCAGAAAGGTGGTAGCCGGTGAACAAAGTTTATCCACCGGATTTGCTGTCCGTTCTGCTAGAATTTCGACGTTTTACTCGCCCCTACCCTCGCGTATCTGTTTCTTTATTTCTCTTCTTCGCAGCGAGTCGTTCAAAATCGTTGATAATTAACCACTGTTTTTCATTCGTGTGCTTGCATTGTGGTCGAGTTGAAGAGCAGTCGTTGGAGCGTTCCCCGGGTGAAAGAATAAACAGGCGGTCCTTGGCGGTTCAAGCTCCATTCAGCAAAGTTTTTATCCCTATAGTGATGTTTGCGGAGCGAAGTCGGTAAAGATCGCTCTGCATGAAGTTCGCTGAAGTGAGAGTCGGAGGATTGTTAGGGGAACTTCGAATTGTAACTGCTGATGTCTCTGAAACGAAACATCCGACCCAAAGATCCGGCTCTTTAGTCTAGAAACCTGTTCCAATTATGCTTTTCTGCAATTAACTTCGGTGACAATAACAGGAACTGTAACATTTTTGAAACAATGAAGATTCAAAGGCACGTTTTACCTTGATGTTTCAGCTGAAAAATAAATTTGATACATTTTATATTTTATAACTAAAATAATATAAAATTTACGTTTGTCGATTCGAAGGAACGAGCTAAGTGTTTGTGAATAGAAACGTTTTATACAAATTCACGAACGCAGTTATATTTTTATGGAATTTTCGATTTGATGATCGTGCTCTGTCGAAAAATCTAAATGCTGGATCAACGAGCCTCCGCAAACGAAATCGTCGAAAATCGTCCTCTCGAAACGCGCACATGCAATTTAATACGTCACAGTATACTTCGCAAAAATAACAAGAACTACGTGTAACCAGACTTCCATATAAAAATTGCTCGTTTCACTTCAATCTCTTCAGTCTATGCAAGTGACTTTAACAATTTGATCACTCTCAGCAAAAAACCTTTCAAACTTACCCGGCAAAAGGTAGCTGATAACGTTCTCGCAAAACGTATACTTGCGTTTTAAAACTTCTCAGTGTATTTTCAAAAAATAAAAATTCTATGTAGCTAGACTTTCACAGAAAACTAATTTTAATATAAACTCGTGGCTTTAATAATTCGAAACCCCCACGAAAAGTATACAACCAATCCAACAGCAGGGTCACTATCATCAAGAATATTTTTATAAATTATAACATTAATTAGTAAATGTTATAAGAATTCAGCGTAAACTTCCACATAAAGATTGAGCCTCTCAATGTGCTTGGCGAGAGGCTCCAACAATTGCACACATGCGGTATAATACTTCACGGAGTACTTCACAAAAATAACAAGAACTCAGCGTAGTCAGGCATCCATAGAAAAATTGCTCGTTTCGCTTCAATCTCTGCAAGTGGCTCTAACAATCTCATCACCTTCAGCAATCCCAGAAAAAAGCCTTTCAAACACACCCGGGAAAAAAGACAACTAATAAATCCGAATGGTCACCGGCCAGAGGCAACAAAAGTGAACAAAGTCGTCGGAAAACCGTGCTCGCAGCGAGTGGCGGCGGCTAGTGGCTAGATCTGGTGGATTTGATCGGAGGAAAATCAAGCTGGCTGGTGAATCGCGTTCGGCAGTCGTCGGGAACGCGAGATGGCTCGGGCTCGCAATGTACACATACACACAGACACACACCCACACACAAAAAGAAAGAAAAAGAAAGAGAGAGTGTGGACCGCGGTTCGGGACCGGTTTATCGGTCGAGTTTGATCGTGGCCGGTGTGGAGTCGACGTGATTTTCAGCGAGTCAAGAACAAGATTCATATCGGGAAGTGGGTCAATACGTTAAGCGCGTGGATCGTTTCTCAATGGATTCCGGTCGGCGTGCATGCGAGTCACGCGTCCCGAATACGAGTGCATGTGTCATTTTAAAGGTCCGTCCCTCGGTACATCGGCGATTCCATTCGCTTTTGCGGCTCTCGACGATACACTGCCATCCATCCCTCCCTCTCTCTTTCTCTTGTCCTGTCGAAGGGACCGTTATTACTTTGCCACCGCGAATTATTGCGCGGTCGCGCGATCGATAGCGTCCAACGGAAACGTGACCGGCTGACTGGACGTTTTCGACGGGAAATCGGGAACGATTCTTCCTTCTTTTTTTTCCCACCGAGCTTTTTCCCTCTCTCTCTCTCTCTCTCTTTTACCGGGCCGATCCCCGAACGATTTCCCCGAACGGGGATCCGCGAAGATTTGCGAACGCGGAAAATCTGAACGGGGGACGCAACCCGGAACGACCGCCTCTGCACCGATGAACTGCAACGGTACAGAATGCAGTGTAATCATTATAAGTGGGTTAACAGATCACGACGGGCCAACCGCTGGAAAATTGCATTGCGGTGGTTCGTTGCGTTCGATTGAATCCAATGGGCCAAGTACCGGCCCGAGTGTCAGCCCGTGGACAAGCCGGGATATATTCATAACCGATTTTCCGTCGCGCACTTCGCACCCTTGCAGACAATTTCGTGTTGGCCGAGCGTCAGAGATGCGAGCCGGTTATCAACCCTCTTGTTTATTACCGAAAAATTTCACACTGTTTCATAACCAGACAGCGGATCTTTATGCAAAATTAACATTTTCTACCCGATTTGTAATCTACTGGAGTGAAATAAAAATTTATTTTCTTTTTTAATATGTTTAATAGGTAGGAAATAATATAAATGTCTTTTTTATACACGTCTAATGTTTTCACTGTTTCGAATTACGTCCACACATTGTCACAACCCACTCAACAATGAATATTATTTAAAATTCTTCGACCAGGTTTTTATTCTTTGAATTAAAAAACAATAACAATAATCAGTCATACAAATGGTAAAAAAAAACTAAATAGTTTTGAGAATAACTGCGTAAAATTCAGCATCACAACACATCGGTAGACAGCCCCGATCGCGTCCCGTTAACGAGGGAACATCGAAGCGCGTAAACGAGATCTCGTGTATTTCCGGTTCGCCTCGTGCCCGGCGCATCTTGCACCGCTCGCGGCGCATCTCGAGGAAAGCGAGCATTGCCTGGCGCCAGGTTTAATGGTTGTACCGTTGCTGAAGTTCCTGGCCGACCCGAAGAAATGACCCGCTTTACTATAAATTCCAGATAAGCCGAGGTTTACGGGCGGCATGCAGTTAAGACGTCGCGCGCCTGCCTCGGCAGCCCTGCTGAAAACAAACAGTCCACGGGATTACCTTCTTCGCTCGCCTTGTCGATGCCAGATTAGGATCGAGAATCTACTGATACACATATGTATACATACATATATGTGTATATGCAGCTGTAGATATATTTATTCTATGCACATGAGTAGGCGTCGTTCGCCTTGGTGCGTGTACAGAGCGTCGCCTTAATCTATGCATGGAATATGTTCCGAGATTCGGGAAGATTACGTGCTTCGCTTCGGGGAAAGAAAGGTGCTATGTTCACACGTGAGAGTCTAATGTATACACATAAATTTGGTGTGTTATGTTTGCGTCGATGGTTCACCCAGATATGTTATTTTTCCAGTTTGGTCTATTCGAGAGATAGACATAACATAGTTTTGTTTTGATTAGAATGTGAGCTGATTCATATTTATGTGGCCCAGATGGTATTCTGATTGAGAATACGTGGTACAATTCGGCTGAACTTTCACTCGGGGGACCAAAAATTTACAACTTTTCGGAATGTAATGTTACACAATTCGACGAAGAAATGATAAAACTTAAAATTCTACAGCGCGGAATCCACTCGTTTAAAAGTTATACGCGAGTAAAGTTGCACGTTTGAGAGTTTAGAACGCTGCCATATTGATTTCCCGATAGAGGATCGGGTATTAGGTCTATCTTAGATCTTAGATTCCGCGAGTCGAATTGTATAATATACAGAAAATTTGGAAATTTTTCATCCTCCGAACGAAAGTTTAACCTTGAATACGCAGAATTTCGCAAGTCTGTGCAGTGCGAAGGGTCAAGTGGACCACGAAAGGGGGACATTGGATTATTCCGCAAAATTTCGTTTACGCGAAAGTTTAGCCTACAATTCTTGTAATGTAGGCGATATTAAAATTTTCTTGGAATATTCCAGTTACCGAACTTCTTTTGTGAGACTACTTTTCAGACAGACGACCACACATTCTCATAGCACCAGGACACGGCGCGCGATGGTAGCTGGCCACGCCCGGTTGTTTTTCGGATAACGAATCGCGTATTAGGGGCTGCAGTGGTGGTCCTATATAAACGCAACTTGGTGGCGGGATTACGGTTGAATAACGCTGTTCCCGTCGCCTGGCGGAATATCTTGGCGCGAACTCGAATGAACCTCCTCCCGGGCGTTCCACGAATTTATTGGCTATTCCACTCGCCGCGATAAACAGCTCTCGCGATATTGATTTCGATAGGATCGCTCTCGATCGCTCCGGAAGCCCGACGACGCCAAATGGCGCGCGCGATCCTCCGCGGAACCTCGATAAGGATTCTTCCATAGAGAAGACAGTTGATTTTTTAGCGGCTAATCGGACGAGATTAATCGAACGACGGAGAGCTGATAAGAACGGCTATCGCGACGTGCCTTGAATCACGGGGGAAAATAGTCCCGCTACGTGAAATTTAACGTGCCGCGAATACGGAACGGTTCACGGGAATTCGCTCGTCACTAATTCGGCGTAAATGAGACAAGAATAATGATGTAGGTGGTTGGGGGGGGGGGCAAGGTCGACGTTAGACGACTGCGAAATATCATGTGTATCACAACATTTTGTTTTCTCTTTGGGGATGTTGGATAACAGTGCGTTCATATGATCTTGTTATACTTGTCTGCTGATTAGTAGTTGGTCTCTTTATTAGTAGACTGCTGAATTTTATGCAGAATGAAAACTGTCTGCTTCTATTTCAAGAGACAAGAACCAGCCATTTGATTTCTACAGTTGAAAATAATATATTGGTCTTCTTAAATCATTTTAATCGCCTGGTTTGAAATTCACTTACTCATGTTTGCTATGAATGCATAAAATCCGCAAGGGTTTGAGTACCATCCAGTACGTAAAATGTCAACATTCATTACGATTGCACTTTTAATCCGAAAATACGTCTAGAAAGCTCCGCCGAGCAGCACGATGAAATCCGTTCTTTCATTTCTGTCAATATAGCATCGCACCTCAAGCATTGTAGTCTCCGGGTAAAAAATCCTCGAATCTCGCAGCTGTATTTTCCAGCAGAATTCGCAAGAATCTCATAACAATACGTTCAGGCAGTCGCATCCCCCCTTACCCCGAAGGAGATGCACCCTCTTCTGGTACCCTGCGCAGACAACAGAAGCGTCTGCGGTCGCACGCCTCCGTCGTTCCCCGATAGCCAGTGAGAAATCGATTGTTACCATTCGAGGCTGCCGATGAAAGTGTCTTCGGGACATTACAAATTTCCCTTTTTTCGCCTCTTTTCCCTTTCACCCTTCGAGACGGGAGTGTAAGAAGTTGGGAGAGACGCGAATGACAGTACTGCGAAATGAGATGTCGCACAGCATACAAAAGATAGAAAATTGCTGGACAAAATTGCATTTTTCTGTTTTCCTTGAAAATTGAACTCAACAAAACTGACGGTGACTCTTTTTTAACACTAGAACTGCCGGGCTCGTTGAAATGACGAATTTCAGATTTCTTCTTTTCTAATTCGAAAAGTCATAGAAATATTTTAGCATAATTCTTTATTCAACCACATGTTACCACAAAAATCCTTTGAAATTTCATTAATGCAAAAATCTTTATGCAAAACAAAAATATTCAGCAGCAATTGTGGGAAGCAGGAGTTAAATTAATATTCATTTCATCCCCTAATAATTTTTTTTAGACTGAAAACAACATTGTTCTTAGATTTTTCTAATTTTTCACTGTTTTATATTTCACCTAGCCAATTTCCTCATAAATGCATAAAAATCCGCTGTCTAATTATAAAGAAATCAGTTTCGTTCCGAATTGTTTAATTTACTATTATCGAAATTGTCCAGGTGAATTCGTGAGGAATTAGCATCGCCAATAGTTAATTCGATGCACAAGAAATTTACGAAAGTTCATGTAGGGTAAAAATTCTTACCGGAAGAGATTAAATTCCGGGTTTTGTCTAGCCGGAAGCGATCAAAACACGTTGCGCCGGTGCGCAGCGAATCGCGTGGGCGGAGGCTGGTGGGTGTAGAGGGGATTGCTGCGTTTTCAGGAAATTTCCCCGTAGCCCCATGTGCAAATATTTATCGAGAGTATCGGGACCTGTGCAAGCTGGTACGTACATGTACGTCCGCGATGCAGCACTTACCTTCAGAGGTTGGCGGCCGTTTCAAGACGGAGACAGAGAAAGATAGAAAGAGGAAAATAGATAGAGAGGTACGCATGCACGTATTCGAACCGTGCAGTATGCATCGGGGAGCCGTGTGAATACATGCATAAAAATGTCTACTTTCACGTGCCTGTAACACCCAGCCGCTCTCGCTGAGTGGCGAACGGGATGAGGGGGTGTTGAAGAGTGAGAGAGAGGGTGGGAGAGGTGCAAGCCTGCATCCCTCGTAGCTCCTTTACCGCCCGGCGACGTCGCAACCGCATACACCGCGCGAAAATGTCTTCGGATCTGGGACGTGCCAGCCGAATGTTAACCTTTCCGGCACGTCGCGGAATGATTACGTTCACGACCTACATCGGCGCGCGGTGCAATCATGTATCTGCAGCGCGAGCATTTCCGACACACGCGCACGCCACCCCCCGCGATGCAACCACGATGCGAGCGATCTTGCTGCACGCGACCCCCTGGTCCAGGATTCGTTGAGCGTTGCGAGGACACCGGGCTTCGTTACTACCGAGGCTTGTAATCGAGCAAGATGATCGGTCACGCTATGGCGAATGTTGCCTTGGGGTTGAATTGTGTCCATTCCCTATAATATTGAATCGAATCTGCTAACATATACAGTGACTACCATTAATATTCGAATGCTCCTAAAAAAACGATAACTTTTTGGCATTGTTCCATACGATGTGTACTTTTTTGAGAAGTTAGAGCAATTAACTTTAGTAGAGGAAATACTAAAAGTTGCGTTCTACAACTTTTTCATGTGGGTCTATATTAAAAATTTACAAAATACGTTTTGTAGAACTGTGTCAATTTTTTGCATTGATGCTGGTTGATGTGGGAAAAAACAACAGGTATTGAAATATGTAAGAATCCTTAGATTTATTGCAGTTAGAAATTTTCAGAATATGTTTAATTAATGTAGACCTACGAAACGTGTTTTCTAAATGTTCAATATAAGTCCACGTAAAATAATTGCAAAATACAACTTTCACTATTTTTGCCGCAATTCCGACCAATGACAATTTTTTTCAAAAATTCTAACTGTTTAAAAAAATCCAAGTCGTATGGTCCAATATTCAAAAAAAGTTAAAATATTTTTAAGAGTATTCGAATATTAGTGAGAGTCGCTGTATGTTATTACAATTAATTCAATATAAATAATATATATATAAAAAAAATTCTATTAGGTTGTTGTCAATATATGTATATCCAATGGAGAATAGATATGCGTACAATAAATATAAACATTGTTAAAACAGCCTTGTGCTGATTTGATTCAGTGTAGTACCTACTTGGGACGGGCAGCGAACATTTTTTAATGACATGATATTAGTTATATTAGTCATACGTCACGTAGATTAAACTGGGAATTTTATTCATAAACCAGTAACCATGTGCGATATGATCGACTAGGTTCTTTTGAGATTGCTATTTTAAAGGATGAGATTATTAAACTCGTTTTACATATTGCACGGTTATTAGAAAGTCTATTAATAGGTTTACTGTAGAGCTAAATTGTTACGAGATTACATGTAACATAATCGAAAAGTTAGTTCAGAATTTACGTCTAATCGAAACTTCCAAATGAGGTAAAAGTTTGACAACGTTACGATCGAGCTGATCGGACTCGAACTTGAAAAGAAATACTTAATAACATTTCTGATATCATTTACCTAAAATTGTTTTTTCCTTCAAGGTGAAAATAAATTAATTCTTACAAGGGTGACGTAATATTCATTAATTTATTATACAAGATGGTATAGCATTTTCTTTTCAAATGGAATGATACATTTTCTACACGAATCACTTTCCATAAAACTTTATAGACACTGACTTTATGAAACAAAAATTTATAATCACATAATTGCCAGCAATCTCTCCGTGTCCTCCTTGAAAAGGGCATCCGAGTTGCTAACTGGACTTACTGTGTCCCTTAGACTGGACACTCGAGTGAAAAAGCAAAATGTTTCCAGCGCCATGGAAACAAAAAATTGTGTCGAAACAAAAACTCGGCAACTTTATTGTTAAATTCGTGATATTCGCAAGTAGCCTTTCAGCCGGTCCTCTTCAGAAAGCGTCTCTTAGCTCGCGCGAGAGTGCAATTCTCCTCCCGCACAATGCAACGCGCAGAATGTCCGGCGTTTCGCGCAAAAACTGGCTCCGTTCCGTCTCTCCTCCTTTTCTGTTCCCAATTCTTGTCTCGGTGTTACACGTCCGCTGCGCGGTAACGCGATAACAGCAAGAGTTACTCGCCGGGAGCTTCGAGGTGTGCTATGTAAATAATTCAGTCGTCTTCCCTCTCTCTGTCTCTCTCTCTCTCGTTCTCTTTCAACGAAAAGTTCCGTCGGAGAGGCCGGCGATCTAGGGACAAAAAAGGGCCGCCGACGCCTGCTTCCTGCATCTTTCATTTCGTTAGAGTGAGAGAAATCGAGTGTCGCGAACTCGCGAGATCCGGCCGAAGATCACACGCCGACAAAGAGAAACTCGTCAAACTCCGTGGGAACCCGGAGTGCGCGGAGATAGCCAAACAATGTCGCCTCGGACACCATGGACCTCTTGCATTGTGATTCAGTCGGGAGACAATAAAGTTCCTTTTTCGTTGTCCGAGACATCGCTCTGAAACGAAATCAAAAGTAAATAGGAAGTTTTTATTATTTATAAATAATAAGATCAATATGCTAAGTGTTGACGTTCATCGAAGTTCATTTCTGAATTATTATTAAACTTAATAGGGTAATTGTTCCATCTTAAACTCTCTTGTTATTAACCCTTTCGAATTAACCACTTCGCTCTCACTGACGTGTTATGACACGACGTCGATACCGTTCGTATAAGGTCACAGACGCGTTATCACGCGACGGAATATCGCCTCCCAGGTGCCACGGACGTGTAAACACGCGGGCTTGTCTTTGGTCCGTCTGAGGACACCGCTTATTTCTATTGTAAAAATTGTAATGTTGCGTTATGTACAGTTCCATGTTTTGAATTATATCATACACAGAAACAATAAATTTAAAATATCCTGAGATCAATGTTTTTCTTTACCTACAGCGTTCCCAGAATTAATAATTTTTCGGATTAAAGTACTTAATCTAATAAAGAAGCACGCGAGATATGTCGTGTGGAGCATCGAACGAACGGTATTATTTCGCGTGTTTACACGTCCGTGGCACCTAGGAAGCGGTATTGCGTCGCGTGATAACGCGTCTGTGATCTGTACGAACAGTATCGGCGTCGCGTCTTAACGCGTCTGTGACCTTATACGAACGGTATCAGCGTCGCGTGATAACACGTCCATGAGAGCGAAGTGGTTAACCATGTCGAAGAAACGATGCTATGGACGACATATCTTGTCCCCATGCTGTAGTACGTACAATGCTATGGACATTAAGATCTCTCTTATTATTGATATAAAGTGTTTTCTTTGTAATTTTGACACAAATAATCGATGTTTAATATATATCATTTTTGGTAGATGGTGCTTAAAGATGGCAAATATACAGGGTGCAGCGGAATAACATGTACTAGCGGACAGGGGGTGATTCTACAAGTGAATATTAATCGAAAAAAAGGAATAACATTTTTTCCGATTCGCGTGTCCTAGTATACGCAGGAAGTAGAACAGGTCGGCCATGATCAGACGCGTCAGACGATTCCTATCTAGTAGTACGCATATTCGCTGCATTTTCAAACTCGGTTTCCTCGGAAACGAAGCTTTGGATGAAAAAGTTTTATTCTATATTTCTCTCTTATTTTCTCGATAAGGAATCACCTCGTGCCTGCTCGTACATGTTATTCCGCCGCACCCTGTATAATACTCCATGTTTTACACAATTATAGTTCTTATTATTTATTACGTACGGAATGCAGAGAGATAATTGTAATCGATGTACAATGATCTAATATACAAAATACAACACACAAAAAAAAGTTTGTAAAAAAATTGCCGACGCAAGGAAACCAGGTATTTCTATAAAAATTGCTCTGTCACATTATGCATTTCACCATGCTTCCAAGCATTCCATACAAAATAAACCATAAAAACTTTAATTATGTCGAACATGGATTATTTTATATTGGTTATCTTTAAGCACTTTCCACGAACGATGACATGTTTTAAGAATTGATTACTTGCGTCAAATTTACAAAGAAAACACTGCATATCAATAATAAAGATACGCGAGATATCACGTCTATAGCATTGTACGACGAAATCATGGTGGCGAGATATTTCGTCCATAGTATCGTACGTACGACACCAAGCTGACGAGATATTTCGTCCATAGTATCGTACGTACGACACCAAGCTGACGAGATATTTCGTCTATAGTATCGTACGTACGACACCAAGGTGACGAGATATTTCGTCCATCGCATCGTTTCTTCGACATCGTAGAAGTGAGATATCTCGTCCACGGTAGTGAAAGCGTCAATACACTATTTTAAAATGAAAAATAAGCTGACTATTCTAATTCAGAAATAAAACACATTTACCCTGAGTGCTATTTTACAGAGCCATTGTCATCGTAATTCTACTTAACTTTGCGTTCTAAAATTCCTAGACTGTTTCATTGTACTTTGTCCAGGTGTTTCCTCACCAATTCACCAGATTGTATCAGTAAATGTCATAAGATTCTTGTTCATCAAGAGTCACTCACGATGAACGTGTTAATACAGATTTCCACGAACTGAGTGTTGACAATTCCGTTTACCAAAGGGTTAAACGCACAGGGTCCGTCAACAATTGCAGCCCTGGAAGATGATTAATGGAGGGCGAGGGTAGAGAACTCGCCGACGACGAGTCCGAAAGTAGGTCCGGACGACAGAAAGTATGAAACACAGTGAGGTAAAAGCCCCCTCGCACCGGTACCAGTCGCTCGAACAGAAAGCGAGAGAGAGAGGGGGAAAGAGAACAAAAACCGAAGGAGATGACAATAGCGCGTAGGGAGGTGACAGGGGCTGAGAGGGAGTGATTTGAAAAAAAGTGACGCGAGGGGAAGCAAAGACGGAAAGGAAGCTGATGAGTAGGAGGTGGAAGAAGAAGAAGAAGACGAAGATCGGAAGGAAAGTGGTGTACGGAGCGCGTGTTAGCACTCGGCAAGTTTCCGGGGGTGTTTATTCAGCAAATAGAAAATATTATTTGCTGACATGCTAACGTCTCCACCGTAGCAACATAAATAGACGTGTTAACTAAGTACGTTTCCAGGGAACTCAAGGACAGGCGTGGGAAATCAAAATAGTCCAAATCCAAACACGGGAGATTCAAAGTTCACGGACGCGAGCAGGTGCTTAGTCCCGCGAGGGGTCGCTGAATGTAAATAGCCGTGTTCAAGAAAAACCAGTGATTCGTTAGTATGATTCGTTATCTATCATTGCTTGAGTCGCTTGGATAGAGTATAGAGTGGTGTACCCAATAATTTCAACACTATTATAAAATTCTACGAATGTAGTTTTCACAAAAATTTTGCGAAATATAATTGAGTCAGAAATTCAGATTTTATTTAAAAAGAATATTCTTCGATTGATGTTTTGTGCCCAAGAAAAAATCGAGTTTGTTAGTTTGCTGGTTACGCGCGAACTTCTACAACCAACGCATCGTTACAGTACAATTCTTTGGATAGGTGCGCTAGCCCCGAATGACAGTCTAAACACACTGACTGGAACAAAACTAAATGATCCCGAGAACGGACGTCTATCCTCGTCGTCGTTTAGAATACGTGTCGGCGTCACTTAACTCGGACGCTTCCGTGAGCGTTTGTTACTGAGAAATTAATTGGCCCGAAAGTTATATTGCCTACTGCGGCGTAGGCCATCGGCGTACATACACGTAGATTCTCTTGCAGCTGGCAAGCACCTATAACACCTATAGACTAACATCCCCAAGGGGATAGTAAGCGGCGCTTTAGTGCACCCCGAGGAATCAGCTGATCGATCTCGCCAGCTCACGTTGCTATCCCCCTTTCGCGAGAAAAACTCCGTTCCTAACCAGCCTCTTCGGATAGAAATGTTTTTCAGAGTGTGAAAGGAGAGCACCTATGCAACGGCCATGATATTAATTGAAACGGCAAGAAGTGGATGCTAAGTGGATATACGGAAAATGCAGCCTTCTCGAGTAGGAAGCGATCGGTATGAGTAAATTGTTGATTGTGACTACCACCGGGGGCTAATTAACTCTGCTGTGGTCCTCGTTTGAGATATATTGTTGAGATGGGTAAGTAGAGAGGGTTACTATGGATATTGGTAAGCATTTTGTTTATTTATGCTGTTTAGAAGATAATCTGAGACGCGAGATCAGCATCAGACGATTTTTGGTGAAACGAAAATTTGGCTAGGAAAAGAATATGCGATTGTAATTAATAATAATACATGCATAAAATCCGCAGTCCACGTGTCACATTCCAAACAAGATAAAAATCTCATTAAACTTCTATAAAAATTTTCCTCGCCGAATTCGATGTGCAATTATGTATACAACCAAGAATTCGAGAATGTTAAATTGACATGATATCCGAATTTATGATAAATATTCTCTAATTAAGGGCTGAAAGATTGATACAGGCGAGAGATATTTAACGAAAGTTGATTCAGAAAATGATCCATCGAGTCAGTTTACGACTGATAAGACCGCGAGAGGGAAGGCGAAGGTTTCCACGGCTGCGGAACGGCTTCTGTGCTACTAATTAATTGAACGTAGCCCGGCTAACAAAGTGGCCCCATTTTTCGAACTGTCCTCGTGGTTTTGACACTCGGTGAAGAATGTGGCTTCCCACCCCCGGTGCCGCCATTGTACCACTTTTGACGGTTTGCGCCGGTTTTTGCGAGCCGCGTGAAAAATCGCTGGGAATTATCTGCGCGGGGACAGTCTGGCCGGCATCCTCCTCATTTATTAAAGTTAGCTATTCGGAACCCGGCGCGGAGGAGAGCTAAACGATCTTTGCCCCGGCGGTTTGTCGGTTCCTTGAAAATTGGGGCGGAAGTCCTATGGCAATTCTCGTCGGGGATTTCCAGTAGGTTCTTAAATTATTGCCGGGTCCCGCGGTCCCTACGCTTCCAACGAGTATTGTAGCGAACTCATGCGAAGCATCCTTCGCATTATGCCGCTGTAACAAGAAATTAACAAAAAAAGAACGTAGTGAGAGAGGGAAGAGAAAAAAAATACACCGTTGCCCGTCTATTTTGTACACGTAGACGTTTTTTCTACCGACCTATATTCGTCGAGAACATGCTTTTCATCAGTCGCTGTACGGTTTCAGCGATGCCAACGAGCGTCGCGAATTTATAGCACATTTTCCCCTGACGATGGAATATCGCGCTATACGCTGCCCGACCGGCGGTGTTCGTAAACCAACTGCGAGTATCTCTGAATGCCTGGTATTAAGGACACCGGCGAGGACCTGGTTCATCATCAATGCCGAGTCCTGCGACGTCTTTCAGCGGACTGCGGAACGTGATGGCGAAAATCGGTAGGATTCGACAATTTTTTAAGAGAGCACTACTGGCTACACCAATTTCAAATTCTGTGAGTTTATTGGCATGTATTTCGGGAGTACGTAACATTTCTTTAAAGAAGATTCGCCGATTCGCTTCGAAGTTATAGCAATTTTGCTCAAACGCTACTCGAAAAACAATGGTTTCCACTCGACATTTTTTTAAACGAAATCTGTTTAACACATCAATCTAAAAATGTACAGATTAATTACTTCATATTTCAGAAATGATATAGTATTTTTTTAAGTCGAATACTTTTGTTTTGACACCAAAGTGATTAACATTATTTAACATTACATATTGACTGTGAAATTGAAGATGAAACGACTATCGAAATCGCATGTTTTGGTATTCTTTGTTTGTTTTGCAAAAACACCAAATTTATCGGTTTCTAAATAGTGTTCGAATATGCAAAATTTGTTGTTCTGGGCGAGAATGGAGTACATATAAGAAATACGATTGTTTGAACTTATCAGATTGTGTAGCACTTTCCGAGTTTACTCGGGAAATGATTTAGTTTATTGGCTAGCGGCGGAGGCAAGGTTCGAAATTTTACGCTGCGATTTATTCCTATCGCGAACCACAATTCACGGTGGTATTACTCGCGTTACCAATCATTTGAAACTTGCGTAGTAAAACGTCCGGAAGTTTTTAGGAACAATAAACTTTGCGTACCGCAGACCACATGTGGGTCAGAGCAATCTACCCGCGGATCCATACGAGTTTGTCCCGAAGACCTATATTTCAGAGGTTGGAAGCGTTCAACAATAAACAATTAACTTTTATGCGGTTCAGATAACTCTGCGAATTTGCTCTCATTAGCACGGTCACTCGTAAAAATTTGCAAACTCTTACATTTCCAACATTTAACGAACGAACTGTGTTTATTAAACCGAAGATGTAAATCATTGCCTCGTAATTTGAAGCATGGATGATGGTTAATGCGATATTTAATATACTATCGTTAATCATAAATTTTAATATGTTGAAATTAATGAATTTTGGCTACCGCCGTGAATATATTCATGCATTTATTATGTAATTTCTGATAATCTGTGAGAATAAAGTGCAGCATCAATAATGGGTTAATATTGAAATCCTCAGACATTGTAGAACATTATCTACAAATATTGTGTATTTGGGATCATGTTATTAAATATTATCTTTTTCTTTTTGAATTCTTTTCTCTTCTAATTGTAGTATTATTCGAATCTTGTATCAGAATCTTAATATCATTAAAATCTTTTATTACGACTTTTATTATCATTAAAATATTTTGAGATAATTCTACAGTCTAAATTTTGAAATCGGCAAATTAAACTTGGAAACAATTGCATAAGCGGAGTATAGCGCTAGTATAATTTTCCTCAACTCTTATCGTACTACAATAGACCGTCTCTGACCAGTGGCTGTCCTGTTCCACTTGCACTATTGTTTCGGCCGTCTCCCTTAACTTTCTGAATAATGCTGCTGGAAAGTAGTATACATACTTTTGTACCTAATTGAGAGCCCACACTTTCAATTCAATTTCTTCGGACAACCATTAATCAATAAACTTAAGAAACGGAAATAATTTATCGTCAAAGAGGTCTTGTTCTAGTTTAAAAAAATTTTTCAATTTTTGAGATAATTCGGCGAACCTAATGTTGACATAGGCAAATTCAAAACAATTGCACGGAAGCTATTAGCATAGTCCTCTGCAGTTCTTATCGTACTATGGAATACTGTGTCCGACCAATGCCTGACCTGTTCCACTTGCGTTACTATTTCTGTCTTCCCCTTTAACTCCTTTCCGAACGAAAGTTCTCGCAGTATTGTGCACACTATCGTACCGAATTTAGGGTCTACACTTCCGATAAAATCGGTTCCGGCTGCCATTGATTATTTAAGAAACCGAAATAAATAACCTGCGATAACAGTCTCATTCTACTTTACCCGCTCATACATTTATTACCGCGGGCCCGCGCATTGTTACATGCGGCATTGTACTCGGTGCTCATTTCGTTATGAAATATTCGACAGATTCCGTGGTAGAGGAGAGGATACGCCGAGAAATATTTGTCTGGCGGTATCAGTTAATGTCAAAGACTCGTGGTATCACGTGAATAATTCCAACGCCATTGTATCTTTTTTGCCGGGAGCCACGAATGTTATCGATTTCCGTATCCGCAAACAGTAGAATTTATGTGTCCCGGGGAAGCGGGATTCTATGGGTTCTAAATCAGAAGACCGGGGAACTGTGTTCGCCTAGCCCTATTCATCGTCTTGGGAGGAATCCATTTAAAGATGCACAAGACGCAAGAACGGAATGTCCCATGCATGCGGCTTAATAATTAATACAACACCTTGCGCTCGTGAAAATCGCTCTCGAAGTCCCAGAAATGCTGAAAAATTTCTTAAATCCATAATGGTTGCACCACATTTTCGATAAATGCGCTGCGGATTTTTATACATTTATGGCCATAACTTTCTATGGGCAAATATGTACCAATACATAGCCAAGTATTAATATTTATTATAATCACAAAAGTCAATGTACGTACTGTTCTGAATTTCCAAAAATTTAAGAAGGTTCACTAACTTTTTAATTAAAATTAGACAAATTCTAAAAATGCATCTCGCATTCATTTCTTTCAAAATATAAATTTACTTACAAATAATGGACTTCTTACAATTGCACGAATCAGGTACTCTATTTTATACTTTTATTACTCTATTTTGACTTTTAACAATTCTAGTAGATCCGTGACGATATTCTTAAATTGTTTAAATGCTTCTACCCTTTATATAAGCGAAAATTTTCGATCGCTTTCGACCAACACACATCCATTGCGAACCGGTTACTTCAATTTATCCACTTCGCTAATTACAAATAACATTTCCCACTAACGTTAAAATAACTCACGGTAAACAGGATCGCCAACAGATCATTATTGTAACGCCGCAATTTCGCATACAACGCAGAGTCCTATCGTCGCGTTATCCTCTCCACTATTATTTTAAGAGACCAGTCCATTAAACGGCGCATTTTCCAATCATCGCCGGGGAAATCTGATATTTGCAAAACCGGAGAATCGCTCAAACTCTATACGAAGTAGACCGGGGAAATTTCGTTTCGAATTGCATTCGAGTTTATCATTATCGCTGCGCGCCGGGGCTGCTTTTAATCGTGTTTTTCCATTTTCCTCGGTCGCGTCCGGTGCCCGTCAATGACTACGATTCATCCGCTGATATTTTAGTAGCTCGCGCGTCCTTGTCTCGTGTATTATAGATAGTTTACCGCGGCCGCGGCTGAAAAATTACACGAAACCAACACACATCGAGTCATTTGATTTCCCAACGTTTGTGCGGAGCATCGATTCAATTATCATTTCAAGGTCTCCTGTTTTTTTTCTCTTTCTTTCTGGGTCGCGGTGTTCTAGGTCGCCGCGTTTCATAGTCCTCGTTTCACTTTTGATGCGCGATGGCCTAATGACACAGTGAACGATGCGAAGCATTAATAATCGACTGGCGATCGACTGCTGGAAACGCGCGCAATATTTTCGCCCGTTATGTAGCGCGGGATGCACTTTAAAACTTTGCGCAACCGATTGATCGCCGACAGCCGACCGGAACGTTAGAGGGGACTGGAAAAACGTGACACGCGTTCGCAATCTAAACCCCCCGATTTCAGCTTCATGGGAAGCGAATGGGAATTACTTGGACAAGCGGACAAGGATCAAACGATAAATTAGTCAGGATGTATTAGCTATTAACTCCTTAGCGGAGAGTGGGAAAGCTGGGAAAGTGATGTTACGACCTGCTGAAGAAGTCGTACAAAGGCGCATAACAATTTTTAATACACAGAGTTCGTTGATTTTGACTTCAAAATGCTAATATCTCTTCAAAATGCAAAATATCTATGATGTATACTATGTACTGCTATTTATAAACTGCAGTTTATATACATCATAGATATACAATTCTAATGACATAGCCAGTTGCTATGACTTTTTGATTCTTGTGAAACCATTATCCAATATCAAATTTCTTTTGACATTTTCACTTATAAACCTGTTTTCCACAGACGCAATCACTCGATTTTGAGGATGATCTCAATGCAGATCGAAACGTAAATCGATAAATTTTTGCAAATAGGCTTCTCAGTGTGTTTTCTGATCGAACCCAGCACCGATATCATTTTCATTAAAGGGATACACAGTTACGATCGATATTTCACATAAAAATTTCATAACTACATTCGTACCGATTAACAAGCAACTTCGTTTTTGAGTTTCCACTCAGCAGTAAGTCCGGAATCATGGCAACGGTAGACCATGTTTTACAAAACATACTCTATATAAAAATATATAACTCCTGTAATTTCGATTTGTATAAAATTTATATTATATTTACGTTATTATATATTTAAAATTTATATTATATTTTATATTTAAAATTTATATTATATTTTATATTTAAAATTTATATTATATTTTATATTTAAAATTTATACTATATTTTATATTTAAAATTTATATTATATCATAATATATTTACTTTAAAAAAGTCAAACATGTACTTCAAAAGCCAGTGTATATGCGTGCAAAATATCAATGCAAGGGGTCCAGTAGTTCTTTCGAAAAAATTTCTAAAACATTCTTGCGTAGCGGCCCAAAAGATAAAACTATCGACTTAACGCCAAAAAAATGACACATAGAAATGAAACATTTCCGAAAAATTGCAGAAAATGTCGAATAGGCGGTTTTGGTTGTCATGGCTTCATATCCACCCTGCTTCATCGTAGATAAGCAATCCCCGTCTCAGCATTCTTCCTCCCCTACAATCGGGTCCCGCAATCCTGATCGCGACTGCACCGATTCATCGAACTGGCATATCAGAAAGGGGTAACCGGGCAAACGAACCGTGCCACGTCGTTACTATAGGCCGTCACGCATAATTACGCGGGGGCATGAAGAGGTTTCGCGGATGGATACCGGTGTAGGTAGGCGCGGGGTTGGATATCGCGCGTGTACCGCCGCGTTATCGAGCAATCGCTTGTATTCACGAGCCCCGGGACGGGCACGGGAACGGGCCAGCAACGTGCATGCATGCAGCCAGCAGCATGGCAGCCAGGCATCCTCGACTCAATGGGACAGCAGAGTTTGCCGAAGCGTGAAAATACTCGCGGTGCTCCGAGCGGTATTTGTGCGCACACACGTGAGTTATTCGGTCGTGTGCCCCCCCTCGCCACCCTCTCCCACATCCCCTCGTGCAAAATCTCGCCTGATGTACCGAGTTATTGTACTTTGTCGGGGCCAATCTCGGTCAACTTCAACCGGTGACTGAGTGATTCCGGCTGACGTGCACGGTTTATCGACGTTCGCTTCCGGTCTCCATGGAAAACCAATTCTGCGGGAGACTTCAACCTCCTATCCCCACCCTCCGTCTACTCCCCTTGTCCTTTATCATGGGATTTTGCGACCTTGGTCTTCCCGTCGCCTAGCCGCGCGCTAACAACAATATATAATCTTCGATTCTGTTTCGTCGCGACTGTTCAAATCGTTGTCCGCCAAATTAATATTGGGCAGCCAGACAAACGACAATTATTGATCGAGTTAATCAGAATTACGTTAAAGAAAGCGTTTCGTCCCGGACCTGTTAGGGGACTCGTCAGTAAAGCTAATCTAGCAGGTCCTGCCTTATACGCTAGCGCACGCGAGGGATATCGAATTATGCGACGCGGAATTTAGCGCGGTTGTCCTGATCGATGAACAACGAAATACCGCATGCAAAGTTTGGGATGCAAACTCGTACTAAAGATTGGTAAGGCAACGACCCGTGCGTTGTACCTATCTACCCGAGGACTGGAGAGTGTCACGGCGTTCGAGCGTAGAACTCAACTGAGTGAACTCGACTTCCAGTCCTAACGCGATGAGAAATAAAATGCACTGATTGGTTCCTGCCGAAAGTTGCATTCCCAATCAGCGCACTTTTGACTGTATAGGTCTCCTTTCCGTAGCTTTGAATGAAGCCTTGGGAAGGAGGAGTGGGGCTATACCTAACGGTCGACGATGGGTCTCGGTAATTCGAAACTCTTCCTTAACGGTCGCGGGTGGTCGTTCCGAGGGACAATTCTATGGCACATTGTCGAATGGTCGCCGAATGACCCTAATTTACTTAATCTTCGGGGAAGATTTTTAGTCACGAATGGACCATAAATATTGTCCGAAGGAAAACCACGTGTACTGTTCCTGCGCGACGGAACAGATTCGTTTAATCTACCCACTGCTCTAAATTTCATCCACTCATTTTGCTCGCAAGCTCCAACCTTAAGCTCTAATCTTAAAAGATTCGTTAAAAAAAGCAATCTTCGTACTCGACGATTTAAATGTCCACGGACAATAAAACTCGATAACCAAGGAAAACACAGCGGAGAAGGTTGGAAAACAAGCAAGTTCAGCGACCCAAAGGGAAGCGTCTCGGGGGTCCGCGAGTCGATGAGAAATAATTAAAGCATAGAGCGGATTCGACTTCTCATTCAACTAAATGGAAAGGCTCCTCTAAATGGGGACGAAGCTGGCCCAGAACGTTAATACTTCCATGGCACTCTTATATTCCGAGCATTGTCCCCGTTTCTCCGAGGAACGAAGAATCGGTTCGCTCGAGCCTGGTGGAACAGGCTCGAGGCTCGGCTGTGTGGCACACATCCGTGGGACCAGTCGTAGCGCCGTTAATTGCATCCGTGGAATTGACACGCGCGCGCGAAACAACGTCGTCGATCTATCCTGAACTTTAATTAGCCCCTCGTTAATACCGTGATCAGCGTGCGGCCCGGTAATGAGGGCCGACAGGGCTCGATCGTCGCCACGCCGCGTCGCACCGCGCCGCGTCGCTCCGTGCCGATCCGCAAACGATACCGAAATGAAAATTCCCCGGGCACCCCGGATAAAGGAGAGCCTCCACTCTCGGTAATTGGGGGCGATTTGCATGCTGCGGATCTCGAATGCATCCGGCTTGAAGCGGATCGATGTCCGTCGCGGCGCTGAACTGCATTCACGGAGTATTCTAGCTTTGAACTTTCACAAAATTTCTTTGTATTTGCTTCGAGTACAAGTGTCTCTCTAAACGTATGCACGAAAGGATTCGTTTGGATTCGTGAAATTGATTTCGTTACGGGCGTTTGGGGAATGCAACTCGCTTTTGCGACTTGGTACCTCTTTGTCGAACGATAGAATCGGAAATTTTCTCGTTTTTTTAATCGTAAATTGTTTTAATAAACATGGAATAAAGTTCTCGGCGCTACGGTTCGATCAATTACTACAATATAATAGCAATTTTATGAAATCTCAAACGTTAACGATTCGGGTGCCTTGTCTAAGGCAGGGCTTGCTAGATAGCCTTACTGATGAGTTCTCTAGCGGGTCTAGGACGAATCACCACCGTCTGTTCCTCCAATAGAAAAACAATTTTTAGCAAACGTGGTTAAGGACGTTATCAGATTCAAACTCGAATCGTTAACGTTTGAGATTTCATAAAATAGCTATTATATTGTAATAATTGATCGAACCGTAGCGCCGAGAACTTTATTCCAAGTTTATTGATAGAATCGGAAGATTGCGTAGCTGTCATGTTCAGAATAATTCAGAAAGAAATGATTATACAGTTACTACAAAATAGAAGGTATCATAGCTGTTCCGTCGCGCAGGAACAGTACATGTGGTTCTTTTTCGGACAATATTTATGGTGCATTCGTGACTAAAAATCTTCCTCGAAGATTTCGTAAATTAGGGGTCATTCGGCGACCATTCGAGACATTGCCATGTAGCGGATGCCGTGCGTGGGAAGGAAAGAATTTTCGGACGCGAAAATTCCGTCCTTCCCAAGTGCACGCCGTAGGTGGTCGGGTCCAAGGGTTTGGTCATTGAGTTGACATTTGCCAGAACCTCGACCCGACCCGTTGCAGTTCCTCAACGACGTCCCCATATGCAGCGTCCTTGCATCTTCAAGGATGGAAAGTTCCTCCCCTTATTTTAACGGTTTTTGGGACGTCGTTGCAGGCTTATATAAGACCCCCTTTGCTTGAGCGTCACAGAAAGCTAGCAACATTCGTCGCGCGTATATCTTATTGTATATCATCGCGACACTTTGTTTTCTTGGTACTTTCACAGTAAATATTTGTGAATATATAAACACGCGTTGGCATCATTATTAATTACCCGATATCCTAAAGCCAGATGTTTAGTTTTTTCTGTATATCTTGAAGGACAATGTGCCATAGAATTGTCCCTCCGAACGACCACTCTCGACCGTCAAGGATAAGTTCGTATTACCGAGACCCATCGTCGACCGGGTTAGGTAGAGCCCCACGCCTCCTTCTCAAGGTCTCATTCAGAGCTACAGGAAGGAGGCCTACAAAGTCAAAAAGGCGCTGATTGGGAAATGCAACTTTCGGCAGGAACCAATCAGCGCATTTTCTTCCTCATCGCGTTAGGACTGGAAGTCGTGACACTCTCCAGTCCTCGGGTAGACAATACAACACACGGGTCTTGTCTCACCAATCTTCAATACGAGTTTTGCATACTAGTCTGTGCGTTCAGTATTTGTTATCCATCGATTAAGACATTCGCGCTAAGCTCTGCGTCGCATAATTCGATATCCCTCGCGTGCGATGGCGTATAAGGCAGGACCTGCTAGATCAGCCTTACTGATGAGTCCCCTAGCAGGTCCGGGACGAAACGTTTTCTTAACGTCACCCTCTGTAAATCGATTAACCGTTGTCTTCTACAATCACGCTAGTCATTGAACCAGCTGTCCAAGATTAATTTGGCGGGCAGCAGCAATCGTACGAGGGTATTCGCTAGTTGACGCGTCCGCGGTCTTACCGGGTTCAAGCCTTACAACCTTGAGTGGAGATTCATCATTCAATAAAAGCACGTCGACTCAAAACAATAGCTTTAGCAAAATAAGCTAAATTTAAACCTTATGATTAAAAGACTAGAAAGATTTAGAGAATATTTAAATTTAAAATAACGGAGGATCGCCAACAGATCGCGATTTAATATTATTCAATACTATTTTCTGCACACAGTGAAAGGAAGCATCAAGAAAATTGTCTTATTAAACACGGCTCTCAATTTGATAAAAACCTCCGATGAAAGAATTCTCGAGCAGAATCGGACGTTCGACAATGAAGGGATAATGGTACGAAGAAGTAGAGGTAGCGTCGAAAAAGTGGAACGACGCAAAAATCATATGCAATTAGGCGCCATCCGGGTAGCGTGCAGTGCCGTGGCGACTAATCGTTGCCTCTATAATTCGCTTGGCCCTCTCTCTTTTATTCGCGACGCGCGCACGGGGAGTTAAAGATCGTCGCCAATCAGCAATTCTATGTTTGACTAGCGTAACCTATTTCCCCGGTGAGTTCGGCGACGACGAGGGGCCGTGTTAATTCTCGCGGAACACGTGGAGGTGATTATCTGACTAATAAGTCGAACAATTCATTTACCAACAGAAACTTGACAGCTTAATCACAGAGAAACATGGCAAATAAAAGATGTAGATAAACTCTCGTTTGCAATTTTGCATTCTCCGACTATTTTGCGAGAGACAGTAAAGGCGAGGTCTCGTCCGGCAATTCGTCGGGAATCAGCATCAAACAAATTGAATACGTTGTTGCGCTTTTAAAGCGCGCTTTGAAAATCCACTTGAAGGTTAATAATAGAGAATCTTACGAGCGGACTCATCAGACATTTATTCCTCGAGCCGTTTTACGGTTCCCATTCTCGAGAGTTACAGGCGGCAAGCTGTCCGTGGGAGCGACCGAATCTCGTACAGCGGACCGTTTAACGCGTAATTAATGAGGAACTCTGCGCGCTTAATTTGTTATTCGCCGGCGTTCCCGTGGCGTCGTCAGGAAGCTGTTAGGCGAACGGATTCGTATCTCCGTAGAATGCGTACACCGAACACACGATGGTCGTGTCGAACCTGATCCAGAACTGATGCAGTACTGCACAATTAAATTGGCATCAGTTCAGAACGCAGCAGTTAAATTCTCGCTAGCAGCAAAGAGATGCCGCGACTAACAAACTAAACATGCGGTAAAGACAATTTTATTTTCAGTTATTCTCGACTTACCTTTAGAATTATAGCATCATTGGATAACCAAGATTCTTCCGATTCAAATGAGTCGAAACACGATGTAAATCGGACTATTTTTATCGATCCAAATTGGGACTGGGCAATCTCATCCCCACCGTCACTTCACGACCCCCACTATCGGTGGTCCGGTTCTAGGGCAAAACTTGTGCCCACTCTATTTTCTCCTTCTACGATGCCACCCCCCCACGCTTCCGCCGCGCCGTGGTGCAGTCACGTGACGCGTTTCGTTACTATTGTGCACGCGTCCAGTAATGGCAGAGAGAGGGTACTTTTTCCTTCAATTCGAGCTCCCTTTGGCAACCCTGCTGCCAGGGACCTTCTTGTCATCTCACCACAATGCCAGCCACTTCATATTATCCTATCGTGTTCGTGTCTCCTCATCTGTAGTTTCCTGATCCATCCCCACCTCCTCAAAACTCCTGCAGGGAGAGGAAGCTCAGGAGTGGGGAGAATTGTCCAGGCTTGACTCAAGTCCACGATTAAGGCACAGATCGCTCCATATTAAATGTGACATTTTCGCCGGCAAGGATGGCGAGTAGCTAATTATGTTAATGCGGAATCGGCTTTGTGCGAAGTCGGGGATAATTAAACGATGTTTTCGCCTCCATTTGGAAATCCGCGACAGTTTCGGAACTGCGCGAGCGCTTGAAACACTATAACGATTCGATTGTTTAACGCGTACGATTTTCTTGCCGGCACAATAAGGTATAGTTGGTCGGAATTGTAGGCAGTAAATTCCAACAATCGACCGTGACTGTTTGTGACAATGTCTGCCGAAGTTCGGGACAATGCGCGGCTGGTATATACGTTGGCCAAACTCCGTAGACTTTGAGACAGATCTATGCATCTGCGATGCCGCGTTCCGGATGCTCGCTGTGACGATTGTCGATCCGCTATCCGCTTTCCGAGAAATGGCTTATGCAATTTTGTTCGATGAACGATCGCGAATTCGCCCGAGCAGAAAAATCAATTAGAAACTAATAATGGCCGAGATGTTCTTTGAATAATTTCTGATCTACGTAATGTTGAAAATGATATTATTTATCGCATCCGGTACATTCGAAACCCATTTGAATTGCCCCGTTGTTGATATCGCCTTTATTCTCCATAAATTCGAGGATCGACTCTCCATGGATTAAACACGGCTCTTCATTTCTTCATCCGTTTAAATTATTCGAAATGCACTCGACGGCGGCGGTCGGGAACGAGAGGATATATTAAATGAAAAACATGGCTCCGCTCAAAATGTTCACCGAAATTAATAACATAATACATACGGGTTACCGTGCAAACGCGGCCCCTGAATGTAATAACGTGACAGAGACTGTTGGCGGACCGTACCAAGAAATTAATTGTTGACCAATCCCGTAATCACCGAGTCTGTATTTACGTCCGTCGAGTGATCTATGCTTTAATCACAAACGCTATTAGTTCATTGTGATCCGACCGATGTACAGTGCACCGTGCGAGCGAACATTATATTTGATCAGGTGCGACGGAATGCAATCTGAGATCCGTGATCCGAAGAAAAAGGATTTGGGGAGTTCCTCGACACGTGTCGGTCAGCGGTGGCCGACGCTGATCCTGGTATTGAGGTCGTGTCTGTCACTGGGGATAGAAATTGCATTTTCTTCTGAGCCAAAGGTTTGAAAGCATCATTGATTTCTGATGCATATATAATTAAATTTTCTAATAGTATTATTAAATTTCCTTCTAATCACAGCGACTCCCACTAATATTTGGAATTTTTTTCCTTAAGGGAAAATGAAAACCAATTTAGAATAAGTTTTATAACATTTTGGTCTATGATCTTTTGCGATTTTCAGGCAACTTAAAGATCCCATGCTCGTAGAATTTCTGTTTTTTATTAGCAAAAAATTGAGTTAAATGACTACTTGCACGAAACTACTTTCCGAACGACCTAATATTTTTATTCAATCTTAAACAATTTTAAGTATGTACCGGGAATATAAACTGTTTATGGATCGTAGTTAATCGATCCTAGTTGATATTCACTTTTGGAAAAATTTAATTTTTAGCTCGTGCATTTTTCAGCACGAAAAATTTGCTTTTGGATCAAATTGACCCCAAAACTGCACGAGGGTTAGAAGAGAACTTTTTCAAAATTGAACCGAATTACTAGAATTTGTCTAACAAGGTGTAGTTAAAAAGAGAAATCTATTAAATGCTGTATTAAAGGTAAATGGAATAAATAAAATAAAATGTGACCGGGAGACTGGATTTTTATGCAAAATAAACATCTTCAGCAGCGGTTGTGGGAAGCAGGGGTTAAATAAAAATTCATTTCGTCCACTAATAATTTTTCTACACTGAAAACAGCATAATACTATTCCTAGATTTTTCACTGTTTTATATTCCACCTAGCCAATTTTTTCGTAAATGCATAAAAATCAGCAGTCTAGTGATCAGTAATTAAATTCGCGAAAAAGAGAGGTTTCCGGTACTTCCACGTGTCGACTTCCATCATCGACCAGAGCGGCGCTGTCGACCTAAATGCTGTGGACGCAAATGTCGCCGTAATTCGCCAGGAAAACGAGTTTGACGAAGATAGCCTAAGTAATTTGAATTTCGAAACGTCGGAGGTCTTAGATGGGACCGAAAAAAGATTACTTCGCCGGTTCGCCTGGACTTTCTCGGTAGGACGATCGAACTCCGTTCTATACCCATGTGTTTCAATTAGCCGGGTCTTTGGATAAAAGTTTCAATGCTCTCATTTGTTCGGCTACCAGTGTGCTCGGGGTTGGAGAGAATAGTATCGATCCCGGAGCTCTTACCGAAATTATTAATCGGTGTGCGGGAGTGCCTACTCGTTACCGAGATCAACTTTTCTGCTGTAATTGTAGTCTGTTCCGAAAAAGTCCGACGCTCCATCCAAGATTATTCTGAACGCTGTAAGTCTTTGTCTTTTTAACAAAGTTTAATGACGTTTTCAGTTTGTTTTCACCGGAATGCATTCTTTATTATTAGTTTCTTTTGTATTAATCAATAAGATAGCGGTTTCCAATCTTTATGCTACTGCCCGTCCCCGAAAAGAAATTTTTTCCGCGCCTCCCCATCTTTTATTCTTTTAATAGACATAATAATATAGACTATTTAAATATTAAAAGCATTATTACAAAAAAAAACTGATAACTAGAACAGGCAGAATAATAACAAGGTGTTGCTATTATATGTATGTACGTACATGTATATTTATTTTTATATTGAATTTGTTTTATTTATTTTTATTCTATTGCATCAAAATTTAATACCAGAGTTGTTGTTTATTGGCACAAAGTTTATCAAATATTGGTGCCAATGTGGAGAGTGCCACTCGTATCTCTTTTTCGACTACTAACTTGACTCGATATTTGATTCTTATTGCAGCCAGTGCCGAAAAGCACGTTTGACATGAATAAGACATTACAAACGGTAGAAGCACTTGCATTGGTTTGTAATCGCTATGATTCATCTAAAATTGAATGAAGTTTTCATTTAGAAACTTTTGTTTCAGTGATCTATCGCATGATAATTCTATCAATTTTTCCTTTTCAACGGTGTCAGCTTAAATTCGTCATCTACATTGTCGATAAATGGATTCTGTATCCACATGAACTTTGAGAAATCAGGGTCTTTTAAATAATTTGAAAAATGCAGCACTAAATACCATCCAGGTACTCATGAAAAGATTTTTGCTTGCTTCAATACTGGCTGTGGCTCAGAAATCTGTGGAAAGTGACAACATGTCCAACTCATTCTTTTGCATATTTGGATTTCAATAACTTCAACATTTTAATAAAAGCTTTTAATTAGTCTTTTCGAACAAGCGAATGGATTTGTGATCCCTGAATTGATTTATTCCAACCGCTCAATTTTCCAATAATTTCAACCAAATAGGCAAATTTAACAATAAAATTATTTAATAAATTTTTATTACAAAATTTTGGCGTTCCCCTAGCAATAGTTTGCGCCTCCCTTGCGTGGCACGTCTCTCAGATTGAAAACCGCTGCATTAAGAAACGAACTTTTTAAGAATGTTTCGCGATGCTTAAATCCATTCGTGGAATGTAGAAAATATAGAATTAAGAAATATATGAAAGAAAATTGCTGAAAGAGATTTAAGTGGATCCAGTCGTGCATGTTGTGAAATCGAAACGCTGTTATCGAAAGCGTATGTGAAAAACGGGGATGAATAAAAATGAATGATGCAGTCCTAGAAATAATCTGCACTACTTAAAAGTAAAAGACTATAGAGTTTAGCACATCGCCAAGACTATAGTCCAGAGCTATAAACGAACTCACCGTGGTAGAAACCAAAAACAGCGAATCTGAGGCGAATGGAAGATAAAGATCCACGGGTTCGCAGGATCGCAGCTCGCCGCAGAAATACTGTGGCTCGTGATAGTAATCTCGCGCGTGCGAACGATCCGTTAAATCAGCCTGGGCATCGTCGGTTCGTTCGCGAATGAAAAACGATTTCCCTGGTCAAGACGTGCCGAATTTTCCGGTGGCGCGGTATACGTAGCTATTCCCGAGGATTTCGGGAATTGCGTTCGTATCGCCGCGAGTCTATCGAGGTGCGGATGTAGCGATAAGGCCGCATATAAATCCGCTAGCGAGACGAAGAGAGAGAGAGGGAGAGGGGGAGAGAGAGAGTGAGAGAGAGAGGACGATAGGGCGACGGTTGAGGGGGATGTTGAGAAAGGGGTGGTTGATGGGCGGAAGCCCGGGGGAAGGGGCGCAGAAAAAGAGGGAGAACCGGAGAACTGGGGCACAGTGCTATCGATGCATTCGGGCGAGACCGTGCGCTCTTCCTCTTCCTGTTCCTCTTCGTCGTCCTCGTTCACCGTTCCATTCCCCCCCTTACGCCAGGGAGTTGAAACTACCCTCTCGCGAACAGGTCCCCACTGAGCTGAACCCATTTTCGGAAACTGCGCTCCGGTCCCGGAATTTTGCAACGTTTTGCCGAAAAGTTCACTTTTTCAATCGATATCCAATTTATTTTACTTTTCAGCCCGTTGCCTTTTCGTTGGAGCTACGGCGATTATAAACTCTTCGTCCTTGCTCGTGTCTTGGGACAGAAAGAAAATTTCTGTTTACGTACTGTCATTTCTATCGGTGGGAAATCCAAATCATCATTAGCAAGCTACCCTCATATCGCAATCCGATAAGTTCGAAATAATTTATTTAATGAAATAAGAATTGAAAAGTGATACGGAAGGTCCTCTCTCAACCATTTTGCATTTCTCGTATTCTAGCCAAATGATTACGCTATCGCTGGTATACGTGGTACTCAAAATAAATGAAAATGTGCATTTACGTAATGATCAAAATTGTCGAGAATTTTCCAGTGAAAATTTCACTGGAACTTTCATATCACTTCGATATTTCTTGTAGTTGAGAAACTATGCTGAAATGACAGCGAATGCTTCGATCAGGAGCACTATCGTCGGGGGCCCTAGCTCGGTGCAGCAATAATCCGGTATCTGCCGGCCGGACCCTCTTATTATACGTACGTGCACCTAACCGAAGCTTACGTTTGCATATCAGAGAGACAGAAGCTCCGTCTCGTCGACGGTTCAGCGACTTTTTTGTTTGTCCGAGGGAACGAGTGTCCGACCGCTCCGGACCGGAGAGCATAATCGATTCCGGCGAGCGACCCGGAGAATACGCTCGACGAGGACGCCGCGGTAAGATCCTTTGCATCGTTCGGGAAATTCGATGCTTTTTCAACGAGCTCCACCACTCCCGACGCTCCCCCCTCTCCCCCGCTCCTTTTGTCCCCCTCTCTCCTTCTCATAAATGCAGAGTGAAGTGGAGAGAGGAGTGAATAGAGGGGAGCAGAGCGTTGAGCGTTCAGCTGTCTTTGAGAGAGGAATGTTTAAATTAAAATTGTTTAATCGCTTGCCTCCGACTCCGGGAACCGTAACACGCCTAACGATCTGCATCGAGGGCTCGCTCCCGTTCGCAGCTCTTATTGTTCGTGTTCGACAATTTTTATGGATGGAATACGCCGTCGGAAGCATGGCTGCGTGAATGTGGCGGTAATGAGAATGTGCAGAGATTTCGTCCCTTCCATTATTGTTGTTTAGAAAGTTTATCATGTGTGGAATATTGCATTTTTTGGTTCGGTTTGCTTTTCAAGCCAGGTTTTGGCACGATTGGTGCGTAAATCATTATTTGGTTGATGCATGTGTTTTTTTTCAGGCTTGAAAATCCTAAGGAGTTATTTGAAGACATGCTGTTCTCCATTTTGTTTCAACATTTCGATAACTTCTTGGTTCAAGCACGAAATAATATAGCGTATGAAAATTGTTTCATAATTTCTACTGTTTTACTAACAATTAAGTTTCGATCCACAGGAAAAACGAGAGCGTAGAATACAATATTTCGTAGTTCTTTCTATTTCTGAAAAAAATAAGTCCCGGTCACGTTTCCATAAAAATTAGTTTCTCAGAAGTTGTTACTTCGATATTGATTCTCCGTTATTAATTAAAAAGTTTCGTCATGGTTCAACCTTAGATAGGGCAGCACGTTGTGGTACCTCACCTCGCCCCTATACCTCCAACGAGATCGAATCTACATAAAAAATAAAAAAGATCCCAGAATACATTTTTGAAATAAAATATTCTGCAGTTCATTTTACTTTCCGAAAGGTCACGCTTCAATTATTATTTTAATAAAAGTTCATATCCTGACCCACTTGGAATACATTAAGTAGATTATTTGCTATTCTCCATTCTTTTAAAAAATGAACACTGATGCACATGGAAGTTTAATGTTGATTCCATGTCATCTAATTTGATCGACAAGTTCGTAAATACTATCAATCCTTTTCATAACAAATGTTTGTCGCTTCCTGATTGACATAATAATGAGAAATCGATTTAATAAAAATATAGATAATTGAGACTGCAAACTTCTTCACAAAACACAAATAAAAGTCAAATGGAACTAGATAAGATTAAATCGACACTAATCGCAAATACAAAAACAAAATAAAAGCTAATAAAACAGAAATCGTAAAAATATCGTAAACAATAAAACGTCCTGTTTATAACAAACAGGTAATTATTTAAATAGTTCTCGGTCGGTCTATCGAGATTAATGATTCTAATGGCGGAGCGAATTAAATTGCATTCAATCGGGTTAAAATAAAATTGCATTTATTCAGTTGGGAATGCATTCGGACAGATAGCTCCGCGATAGATCACCGGAAACAGGTCGCGCCCCCGACGCTATTAAATCTTTCATGCATCTATTAACATTCCCTTCGAGAAGAATCGAGTCCGGTGGATTTGTAAGTTAGCAGGGAGAGAGGCTGCGGCAGTGATTTACCGGGGTATACTGTTTTAAAATAAATGAGCGAGTTACGTGCTTTCCCACTTAACTCGTTCCGGGACTGGAAGAGTGGGGAGGGGGGCACGGTGTCGCAGGAAGCTCGGTCGGTTTCCCTCTTTTGACACTTTCCCAAGGACTTTCCCTAACCGAGAAACACACACGGCGCCACCTGCAACTTTTTAACGGCGAAGTTCGTATTTTCGCGGCGAGGCGAGGCGAGGGCTCCCGCTATCTCCCATACAATCCGACGAAATGAATGACGCTTTCCCGGCCATAAATTGCGAAACGTTACCTCCTTGACAATGTGCTCTAAACTACCGAGTTCGTAAAATACATACGGTACGTACCAACCGGAGAATTTTATTTTAGAAGAGCACTACGCCGCCGCGTGTTATTCATTTATAACGAGCGAAGTTTCGCCTCGAGTCTGTGTAATTATTAATACGAGACTCCTACTAGACACTTCGCCGAAAAATCGCGACGCGAACGTACTAAATGTCTGCGAAATTGACAGTTTCACGCTTGAACGTTCTTTTCTTTTAATTATACTGCAACCACGAGTGAAATAGTCATTTTATCGACTTATCAATCGATCGATTCTGTTCAAAATCGAAACATGATACCATCATGTAAAAATAGGGCGAGTTTAAGTCATCACTTGGCTTTAAAATACGTGCGTGTTTATCTTTTAATTGTATTATGGTACTCAATTATTGTACGAGGCATTCTGACGTCGTCAATCAGCCAATTTTGTCGAAAAACGAATATGGTGTAGTCCATATGAAATTAGAGTGGGTTTGAGTCGTTATTTTATTGGGACCGAATTTTTTTATACAATACAGACCTTTGATTGACGAACGATGAATGATTTCCTATTATCGATCAATCAATTTTGTTCAAAATTGTGCTCGCACGTTTGGGATAACCGGTGAAAATGGTTTCGGATCTACGAAAACGAATCGACGTGTCCCGAAGGAAGCGCAGCATGGTCGTTGTTTCGTGGACGCGAACGCGTCAGCTGGAGCGTAGGAATGGAATTAAGGCGAGCGTTTCAAATTCAAATGAACGAGGCCGGGTAAGGAAGAAAGCGAGCGGGCACAACGGCGCTAAATATCCGAAGTAAGGTGATTTGGGTGGCAAGCCGTGCCAGTATTCAGTAGCGTAATTCTCGCGGAACGGTCTCGACGATACTGAAGAGGGTACACAATTCGAGTCCCGCGAGACTGGTAGCAAGAGGATCGTTGTTTCCGGCGGGCCCGCGGAAGAATGGACGGCCACGCGGAAACAACGGGAGAAGAAAAGAAATCCGGTGGCCTCGCCTTTATACCGTCACCGGCCGGCCGCGGAAAACAAGCAGTAACAGCAACTCTACCCCCCCTCTCTGTTTTTTTCTTCTTTTTTTTTAATTCGACTAATGAATTTTGCTTCAGTTATTTATCCAGGACTCTGTCAAGATTAAAGAGCTTGTTAACCGCTCACCCGTGATCCGGTCCACTCAGCGAGACCGTCTTCCTTGTGCGACAGCGATGCAATTGAAGAAACAATGCAGTCCGCCTTTGAGCCCGCGTCCCGCCGCAGCTATCGGTACCGACGAGAAAACTTTTGTCCTCCGTTATGAAATTAATTCCCCGGCTGCTGCTACACCCTTCGCCGACCCTTTTCTGCAATTTATTCGTCCCCTACCGTGCGCCCGCAATAATACACTGTCGGTGTCTTCTTCACTGTGAGTAGTCATTCCGGCGAGCTGTCTGATTATCTCGGAAGCCCCGGCATACTTAGCAGAAAAATATACGTATCAAAGGTAATGGGTTTATCAGTGATCCCTTCTGATCTTCTTCGAGGCAATTGCAGCTCCATTTCTTCAGTGCTGGTGCGATTGTGTTGTGCTTTTTTTGAAGCAGTCGTTTTAACTCGCTCTTTCAATCTCTAGAGACCCGGCATTCTCCCAGTGAAATGTTGAATTTCTTTTTAAATACAATTTTATGTGTTATTCAATGCTTCCATTGAATGACATGGTAAATATTGGGATTTTCAACTCGGAATTTTCACTGAGAAATTTTTATTAAGAATTTTAACTAAACATGGGAGATCGAATAATAGAACAGTTGACTAATTAGAATGTTAGATTCAATCTTCATCCATTTTTACAATAAAAAGTCTTGCATATTGATCAACTTAGATCGAGATATTTGTTCGGATAACAGAATGGTCGCTTAGCTAGTAAGGGTTAAACAATGTTCGCAACCACTCAAAAAGGCATTAAAGTTCCCGGGTGAGTCAATAGGTATGACCCGGTACCCGTGTGGTCGTTCGAGCATGGCCCCAGTTCAAAGGTTAAACTTCGCTACCCTAGCAGGAATCTCCTTTATCTCTGCAGAGACTTTAGTTTATTAATTCGAATCGACCTGTGAATACTTATTCCCTGAATAATTCGTCGCGATCGCGCTAGACTCTTTCCGTTTTCGATCAGGGGAATAGTCTTATGAATATTTATCAGTAGAATCATCTCATGAATATGTAGCAGAGGAATAGTGTTATGAATATTTAGCAGTAGAACAGTAGCACACCGAGTCAATGAAATAGCCGAATGTGCTTGCTTATTGCGAATTATTGTCTAGCAGTGTCAGGGATATGTTTGGTCTTCTCATCGTCTTCTCAAATGTTCCTTCATTTTCCCATAAAACACAATTTTCTTTTGCTTCGTCTCACTGTGCTTGAGGACCAATTAATTTTTTTCCATTGAAATCGCGCTCTTTTTTATTTATGAAGATTTTAGTTGTCCCTCTTCGACACGTGGTTAGTAAAATTATAAATAACAGAATTCTTTACATTTTATGTTGGAGTATAAACTGAAATGCACGGAACATGCGGAGGAGGAAAGGTCCTTTTTGACCTGCAGTTCATTACACTCCGAGCGGCCACCATTTTTCCGCACTAATAAGGCGAACCAGTCAGTCCGAGCCAGCCTACCGAGCTAGTTACATCTGTCACACCTTTTCTCTTTCTTGTTTTTAACAAGGTCTTATTTTTCCATGTAATAGTAATAACGTGTAATATTGTGTTATATGCAAACAAAATAAAGTCGAAGCTGATATACGCTTGTTTCACTACGCGGTGGAGTTTCAATAAGCATTTAATATATAAAGTGAAATTTGATCTCCTAACCTCATCATCCCAACATTTTAAAATTCTTTAAATGTCTCTAGTCCTTTACATTTGATCCACTCGTGTTTGACATAAATGCACAAGCCGCCACATAAGCTATCAGGAACCAGCAGGAGCAACACCCGCAGCGATAAAACGAGGAGTTCCCACGGCAGAAAAAGCCTTCCATAAAGCGGAATTCACATGTTGCAGCGTAATGCTTAATGTAAGCCGATCCGCGAGTTTAAATGCGTCGCACGCATCGGACCGACGATAGGTTCGCGATCCCGAACGAACACGGAAACGTTCGCACTTTATTCCATTCGGCGGAACATCGCAGATTCCGATGATGTATGGCGAGGTTCGTGAAACGTTCGTGACACGTCCATAAAATTCGCGTTGCGATACACGTTGCGCTGCATACCGTGCCGCGCGTTGCATTACACGAATCTGTATCTGTCGTACACGTTGCATTACACAGCCGGCTGCATCCCTCTCTCCATCCGAAATTCCGTGGCACGTGTTGTCGAAGAAAGTCGACATCCAAAAGCTGCATGTTATTAACAATTCACTTAACGGAACCTGACGTACAAACATTTTAGGAACAACGTAATTGGACTGGTTTTACATACGCGTATGCAGTAGTACATAAATGTAATTCATAAATAAATTGTAGATTTTAACATACTCATATATGATAGGTATGAGATCACGAAACTTAAAACAGTTGAAAAAATCAAAGGATTTACAAGCTTCAACCTATTATTTTATTATGAGATTGCAGATTTTGATGCATTTATGAAGAAATTAGCTGGGTGAAATATGAAACTAAAAAATGAGAAAAATTCCAGAATATTCTAGTGTTGCTTTCAATACAATTTTTATTATACTCCTGCTTCCCACAATCAATGCAGAACATTTTTATTTTGCACAAAGATCCGCAGTCTATGTATTACATTTAAAGAAAAGAAGAAATTGGTACTTGTCTCCAGTGATGAACAATTGACGAAGAAACTTTTTCCATTGCACAAAGATTTCTCCAGCGCAAAGAAGAAGATCAGTAACGAATCTCAACAAATCTGGGTAAAACTGACCCAGCATCGGCCAGCCAACACTCAATCAACTGCATCCGCTCGTGGCCCTTCTTTCGTAGCAGCTTTTCGCAAAAGCGTCGCGAGGTAGCCAGACGTTTCGTGTTTCCGGGGAATGTTTCAAATTTCAGCCAAAGCGCAAACAACACTGTAGCATGACGAAGATACATCTGGACGTGTATTTGTACTGTGCCGGCCGGGTCCACGCGAAGTCATAAGTCACCCATTCAGCGGGTCTCGATAGCGGACAAACAACGTGGAGCGGGCGCTGGATTTCAATCTTGGGCTGCCTTGACTGCCATAATTCTCCGGTGTCGGGTTGGCGACGCGACGCGACGCCGCGGCCGCGGCCGCGAACCAGAAAACGTTACGAGATCGCAACATTGCCGGCACTTAAACAAACCGGATCGCCGATTATTTTCCCGGGGAATCGTCGCCGGTACAAAACATCTTGATAGAAACCGGCGGTCGAATGTCGGTCATTCCGAGCCGCTGCGACTCCGATGAAAAGTTTCCAGCCCGGTTGGCCGCAGTTGGACAATAGAATGAACGCGTTCACCGTCATCAGAACTCCGCCGGAGCTTTTCAGACACCCTTACGGCACATTGTTCCGTATTTACGTCCATCCGTGGCCAGCCATTCGAAGAAACTTCGTCGCAAAACCGAGCGCTATCTCGAAGTACGGTCGACGCGACGACTCGGCAGCCACCGTCTCTCGCTCTCTATCTTTTCTCTCCCTCGCCCAATTAACGACTAAATCGCTCTACAAATTTGATCGTCGCGATAATTTTTCGCGGCTGGTTTCGGCCTCGGTCGTGGAAATTGTTATCGCGGTGCCTCTCGTGGCACCCTCTGAGCCAAGAAATCCTTGTCGGCCGGGTCCAATTTAATTTTATGTTTATTTCATAGTGCCAGGGAAAAAGCGGGAAAAAAGCAGTCGCGGGGCGATAAGGGGTGAGCCAGAGACGGAAGATCTGGCGGGAAAACGATAACCGCCCGGTAACGCGAAATGAAACCGAGCGTAAATGTATGAGAAGAGATCTCCAGCGTCCTTGTTACCGGCCGCGTCGCTGTAATTGCGTTGAAACTTCATTTGGCGCAGACCGGCGGCCTTGTGACGCCACGGTTTCGACGAACGAGCTCTCGCAGGACGAACATAAGTGGTCGCGTAACTGCACGCTGCTGCGCTACGAGCCGAGAAGCTGCCTCGACGAAATTCGCAATGAGCGATTTTTCCTCCGAGCCACAGCAGCGCTTTATCTCGAAAAATTGATCAAAATTAAATTTTTTCAAGTGCCAGCTTGATATACGTCGAAATTTCTTGGATCGAAATATCATTTGTATGGACGACATTCATCTTTTGTCTCTAAAACTTGATAAAACTCGTTGAATCTACAAAAGTTTCGGTGAGAAAATGCTAATTTATTGATAGAACTGTGTTGTTCGTTACGATTTTTTAATAGAACTTTTACCAACATATTCGTGACACTTCTCTCGTTAAAATGATACCAAAAACGACACCGTTCGGATCGGATTTGCATGTTTAATCGAGGATATAGTAGAACCTCGCTTATCCGAACCGATAATGTAGCCCCACTTTCTATCTTCGTCCACCAATTAAAACCATTCAGAGGAGCATAATTAAAAAATTATACATAATCCATCTACTCTCCAGCATTTTCATTTATATATTTCATTTTTTATGACTAAAATCAAATTTTGTGTTAGACAGTGTACTGAAAGGACGGTGTTTGTTTTTTATTTTATTTCGACAAATTAGAAATTTGTCATGATGGTCATCGGAATGGCTTGTTTTCAGATAGATTGAGGATTTGCGACACGGTGGCCCGTGTCTCGTTAATTGTAATGTTGTCAGGTTAGGCAATGAGCGCTCGCGCACGATCCGGTGACAAACTGCTGCTTCGACGCGCACCATTAAACTTATCTGCCGAGGACTTTTATCCAGGGATATTGAAGCCGGTTAAGCCGGGTCTGATGCTTCGCAAACTTCGCCATCCGCCGCGATTCACGTCGCTTCTACCCGTTTTTGCACCCGCTGTTTTTCGACTTTCACGTCCGCCGCTGCTGAAATGAAAATTTTGTTGGTTGATGGTTGACTCGTGTAACCCGGACTTTGTTGTTTTTTATGTTGTCAGTGGCGCCAGTTGATTTAAATCTCACAGTAGAATTTTTACAGCAGGTTTAGATAGCTGCAAACACTGGATCCACAAATGCTGGGTCATTTTAATCCGAAGCTGTTACAATAGACAGTGTACCGTTTCATTTTTATCGCTGCAATTTGGAAACGATTAAGTATTTATTCCTTCGCGATGAGTATTCTAATTTAAAAAATTATCAACATTTTTTGGTGCGCCTTTGTCATTTTTGGAAGATGCTGAACTCTGAGAATTAAATGTGTAAATTACTCAATGTGTAAATCTAATTTTCGTAATATATTGCCTTTTGTGTAATTATTATACCTTACTTGATACCTGTATAAATTGATTTATGATGTAGTTGGCTGCATCCTCCTCGATTCGCTGCTCCGAAGAAATTTGCCCGCGCCAAGTGTATTCTTCTCAAACAGCAAACATTTCGAGCGGATTGTTAAACGCGCGAACGTTATCTTACATTACTCAAATACAGTAGCCGAACATAAACAATCGTAACTACTCAGTAACAGTAATAATGGTAATTTCAGTTCGCACTTATGACGAGTGTTTACCTACTCCAGGGAGGCTGAAGTTTATTCTCCGGAGTTACGTCTCATAAATTCTATAGAACGTTCGAGCTGTTGCGCTAGCTTCAGCAAATCATTTACAATGTTCCTTCGAATATAAATCGATACGATGACGCTACGCTGTAATTGCCCATCTTCGATATACACTCCACGATTCGCACTATGTTTCAAATCTGCTGTAACTGAAATTTTCCATCAATCATCAATCACAAACTCAACATTTCTTTTTAATATCATTGGAAACGTCCTTTAGGAATATAAAAAGTTATTGGATATATAAAAAGAACAATTTATTTATTTATTATTGCTTTAAACCAAATGGTTTATATAGCAAGTACAATATTATATATCTTACATTAGACAGGTGTTACATTGTTTCTAAATTCCTACGGAACACTGTTTGTGAAAATTATAAATTATAACTTTATAAATTTATATATAATAGTGCTTGCCAACGTGGTCCAGAACTTCAAGACCTAAATCATGTTATATGGCAAAGAACAATTTACATAATGTTTCAAAAGATCATAGAACAATATAGAAGACACCATAGAAATTGAAGCTTTTGTTATAATAAAAATCGGAATAAATAAATTGTCGTAATTTTACCTTCAGCGGTAGTTACGTTTAGTATTAAATAATCTGAGAATGAAGTGTCCAGAAAAGGCAACAATTTTAAAACACGGTGCGCGATTCCGCGAGTCCGGTAGCAAGAGTTATGGTTCCCGCGGCGCCATGAATTCGCGACAGATACGGAAGAGACTGGTGCCGGTGGTTTACGTGGTCGGTTTTGGAACCGGAAGAATCCGAGCCGAGATATTCGCATCGACGCGTATCACCGTTCGGCCGCTCGTAGATCTAAACCGGAACCACTCGAAGACGGCAATCTAAATCTACTGCGGTTCCGCCGTGAATCTCAGAGGTAGCATACCGAGAAACTCTGTTTACGGGGGATGCCGAGACGGGATGCCTCGGGATCGCGAAATCCGGAGATTCTCATTTCCCAGGCATCGACCGGCTCCGCGGACCGCGTAAAGGATGATTTAATGAATTCGCCGGGAACCGGGAAACCGGTGCGATTCAACGGCTGCCGGGATATCCAAGCCGACCGCGAATCCGTGCATCGGGAAATCAAGGAAACACCGAATTTTTACGCGGCTGTTGGCACGTCGGAATGCTTTTCAACGGAACGCGTTAAAATTGGAAAACGTACTCGAAAATGTTTAAGGTAGCGTGCCAGTACCAGGCTCCGATTTTTCTAGCTTTTACCATTGGCTTTTTAGCGTCGTATCTGCCTTTCCGAGTGTTCGACTGTAACACAATGGGTCGGGTTGTAATGGTTGTCGGATTTACACCGAATCGGGTTTACTTTAATCGAAAAAGCCCGGCAAAGTCAATTTGCCGCAATTAATCGCATTATGTAACACAGTTACAGCCGCGTTTCCGAGCGCGGCGCGGCGCGGTGGCGTGCCGTTTCGAATTCGGAATCGAAGTTCTGGTCGTCTATCGATTGTCGAAAAATGGGTCGACAACGAACGATGAAAAGTATCCGGGAAGCTTCCGGACGACTTCGTCGACCGGTGAAATTAATTTTCCATAAGCGAGCGTAAACAATTCCGTTCTAATTAGCCGGGGCTGCAGTAGCTGTTAATTTCGGTTAAGTGTTTTAATTACGGGCCATTGTAAATCATTGCCGTTATTCGGCCGCGGTTGCGAGTCCATTACTTAACGTCATGGTACGTTTCCCGGCGAGAGATCCTGCGGCTTAATGACTCCTCCCTCGACCGGAAAAATCAAATTAATCTTTGTCCTTTGGTTCCACGTTCGATTCCGCTGTCTATCGACTGATTTCGAGGACGTGTCGCTTGCTGAACGATACGCTGAACGTGTTCGACCGTCGATAATACTTTTTCGAAGATCTCCTCCGACGAAATTGTCACTTCTTCGCGATTTCACTATCAATTAAATCGCGATCGACGCCAGGAACGTTTCGTTTAATGACTCGTCGAGCTTCCCTCGTTCAATCTCGCCTTTTATCCTCTATTCTTCATCCTCTATTACACCTCTTTTAAAGCGTCATCCACCACGACTTTTCTATTTCACTTGTCCGACGCTTTTGGTGGCTCTCCTGTAATTCATATATCAATGTTCTTACTTTTACTCTATTTTGATTGACATTTACATTTTTAGTTTATGTTTCGTTATAGGTTACACATCTGCTTTTGATCGAATGATCAATTTTTATGTCAATATATTACCCGAAATCAATTTGAATAGTGTCCGTCAGATACAAGAGAATTAAAAAATTTATAATCACAATAAATTTTAACATTAAAGTTTCCGTTTTGTGAAATAAAATATAAAGCATCGTTTAATACTATATAAGACTTGTCCTTTTTCTCTTTCCATTTAAGATTTTCTATTTCAATGATTTTTAACATATTTTCTTTTTATTTTTTGTTCTCGAAATTCATCATGGAAGAAATTAAACGTGTAACCGATTCGTTGGATGTGTAAGATAAAAATTGGAGATACATACAATCGGAAACGTCTTCTGGATTAATCTCGAATAGAGTCGGATCGCATAGACAAATATAGAACGTGGAATGATACTGCTATCAGAAACTTTGTCCGTTAATGCTCGTTATAACTTACACATCACCGCGGCTGCGAATCGCGCGAAGCACAACAAGCTTTGCATACTGCGCTAATTAATTCGCCGTTACATAAATAAATAAACGGTCCATTATTCATGCGACCCGAGCCAGCGAACAGTGTCTTTATTATTCAAAATCAAACCAACAATTGCGTTACGTTAATAGCTACATTTTCTGCCTGTGAGAATAACAAGGCTGCTTTTCTATACGTTCAAGGATACATTCGGGAGTCGACATTACTGTGGATAAATGCTCGTAAAGTTGTAATAATAATAAATAGTATATTTCACTTTAAATTGTACATTCAATTCCGAAAATAAAATTTTTAATTGTAAGGAACTTCGAAAATAAAATACAAATATTATTATTTAATATAATAATATAATAAATTTAATATCATAATTATTTAATAGTATTATATGCACTAGTTTATCGAAAAACAAAAGTATCCTAGTGTTTTGAAAGCGTCTTGTGTCACCTTCAAAAACACTTAATAAAAAATATAGGTTCTCACTAAAATCATCATCATCGCTCTCTTCTATATATAGCCTATAACTTCCGATTAAAATATTTTTTCGTATCACCTATAATTTTTTGCAGAAAACGGACTTTTCAACGCACCGTTGCCGTAAAATTGCTTGAATTAATTGCTTGAATCCTGCTACGATTTGCAGGACTGACTCAACCAATTGAGGAACTCCTCAATCAATCAATGATCCGAGACTTCCGCGTCAGTACGTATTCGGAGCCGGACAGTGACGGTTTCGTCATCGGGTTCGAGCCGAGTGACAAGACGACCTATGCCCGGCGCGAGCGGGATCGCGCAATTAGCATCCGAGCCGATTTCTGGCGCGCTATTCAAGATAATTATCGGGCGCCGAGGGTCACGGCCCGGAATGCTATATAGCCGACATTTCGCCGGGATCCGACTTATGAGATGTTCGACATCCGTGCCAATTTCGAGCGGAGATGCAAGCATCTCGCCGAGGATTTCGGCCCGATCATTCGGTATTTCCAGTATTAACCCGGTATCGAGGCCTCGTTCACCGGCTATGCTGGCTTCGCCGAAAACGATCGACCTCCATAAAACGCAGCTAACCCGCTGATCTATAAGCCGCATACTTCCCGCGACTCGAAATCGCGAAACGTCGTCGCTCTATGCAGCTCGATTACACTCGCGGGACCACAGCGCCCTTGGAGAAACTGCGATTCTATGCGGAGAACCCACAACCGCTGTAACCTGGATGAATTCTTGCCATTTTCTTCACGGCTGTAAGATTAGAACCGAATGCTGCGAGAATTTTGTGCGTGTCTGCGTTGTTTATAACAATTGTTACCTAGAACCTGTAATCTTATTAAGTATGAATATGTTACGAGCCGAAGGTTACGACTAGATTTGACGTGAGCCGGGAGTTGATTTTTAGGATGTGGACTGGCCGATGTTTATTGGACCATCGGATAGCCACCTAGATAGGAACACGTAGACTGTGCGATGACTATTCCGTCGTCGGGTCGCAACGTGTTTGAGGGGACAGTGGACTGGCCGGTGTTTATTTCATCACCAGATAGCCGCTGTCTTTTGGAAAAAGTGGTCTGCTCGATGTTTATTTCATCACCGGATAGCCACTATAGGTTCGGTAGGATTAGCGGATTCGTCAGTGTTTATTTCATCACCAGGTAGCCACTATAGAATAAGGGGTTGTGGTTTCTTGGCTCGACTCGCATGGGTTTGATACACCTCGAGAGGCAGAGATGTATTGTCGCGGAATACCAACTACTGGAAATTCGAAAGGGATTGAGAAAATAAATAGGACTCTAATATTCTGGTATAGAGTAATGATATACGTAGGATTTCCCTATTTCATATTTACTTCGGTGGCGATCGAGTTGGCTAATCGATCTACGCGGGCGGGGAGCAATAAGGAATCGACTCTTACGATTACTATATTTATATTTTTCCGCTTGCTTTCTGCGGGACGCGCGTTTCGCCTGTTTCTCGCGGGAATTTAGCCCTCCCACATATATGTATCCTATCGAATTCGAGTTTACAATTGTGTAGTGTCGCGAATGTACTAAGCTCTCAGTTTTGACGCACCGAGAAATGCGGAGATATTTTATCGCGATCTTTGTAGTATGCGTACTGTGTGTTAAGATCTAATGCTGCTTCGACAGGGACTTGGCCCGTTCTTGTTGAGAGTTTACTCACGTCGTGGATTAATATCGACTGACTCTTGATGCACCCGATTTTGAGGAGGGCCTAGGTCCCCTGTACAGGGTGAATTCGATAAAGCAGGACACCTAAATATCTCCATTACTTTTCGTTGTACAAAAAAAACTTCGTAGGACAAAGTTACACTGTTTGAAGGGCCACATATAACGGTGTAAGGGAAACAAAAATTTCAAGGTCATTTTTATGAGATTTCAAGGTTATCGATGTTTTTTTAAATGGAATGATATATTTTCGTTAACGTAATGTTGTAGCTGACAAAATAACGATTTCATGCATGTAACACGATATAACCTTCAAATGACCTTCAACCCAGAAAAATGGTATAAATAAAATTCAACGTGTAAGGTTCATTTGATGTATTTCTGTTACGCCAAATGTTCAAAAATATTCCCTTGAGCTCTTGATGAAGTTCTTGATGAATTGATAGGTGAAAGGGGTGAAATTTGTGTTCCTGGAGTATTTGCACTACACATTTTTGACTAATGCCACTTCCTAGTGCGGTTTGCCTCGTAATAGCATGAGGGTTTGTATTCACTGCTGCCAGAATATTAATTGTGTTTGCTTCATTCCTTCAGTCCTCACCTTTGTACGTTTTTTATTTTCGACACTACCAGTTTCACGGAATTTATTTATCAAATTGGAGTAAACGGAAACTGATGAACAATTACGATTAGGAAATCGGTCCTTATATAACTGCACGGCTTCTCGTAAACACTGTCGACTTTCTCCATAAATGAAACTCATATCAATCTTATCTTCCTTCGAGTAACGCATTGTGAAACGTTCATCGATAAACTGATCGAGAAATCTTAGAAACTGTGGAAATCTGATAGCAAGAAGGTCTTCTGAGTAATTAGTAGTGGATAAACACGATTCTGTACGAACGTATAGGTGAAGGTATATCATAATTGTCCTCCTGTCAACACCGAATCTGTTATTATGTTGTGTATTGCGATGCATTTGAATGTATAGCAGCTCAAGGGAATATTTTTGAACATTTGGCGTAAGAGAAATACATCAAATGAATCTTACACGTTGAATTTTATTTATACCAGTTTTCTGGGTTGAAGGTCATTTGAAGGTCATATTGTGTTACATGCATGAATTTGTTATTTTGTCAGCTACAACATTACGTTAACGAAAATATATCATTCCATTTAAAAAAACATCGATAACCTTGAAATCTCATAAAAATGACCTTGAAATTTTTTTTCCCTTACACCGTTATATGTGGCCCTTCAGACAGTGTAACTTTGTCCTACGAAGTTTTTTTGTACAACGAAAAGTAACGGAGATATTTAGGTGTCCTGCTTTATCGAATTCACCCTGTATATTCCCAAAATCGGTCATGAAGATGATGGGGACCATGTGTGGCTCTTTGTTTTTGAATTTATTACCAATATTTTAAAATTTATTCCACGGATCCAGTCATCAAAAACCCCTTGTGCCTTAATGGACTCTTTATTCCAACACTTATCCTCCGGAAATGCCAAAGGGTTATCACCCGAAAGGTCTCCAACCGTAACAAATAAAAAATTAAATTTTATTCGAGAACATTGAATTGTCAATATTTTGCTAAGTTAGAATTGTTGTTTGTATCCGGATGTTCCAACGCTTAGGGACGCAAGTTCTGTCAGCGGGTCCGTTTCAGAAAGCTGTTAATTAAGGACAAGGTCCACGGTCACGTCGCGCGTTAGCCGGGATATCTTGAAACGCCTTATGAATATTTATCACCCGGATACGGGAAGACGTTGATAATTATTTCGGAACTTGTTACGCACCGTTTATCGTTTATGATCGCGACGTGTTCGAGCGCCGGTCTCGTTAATTCCGTAAAAATCGTAGTTTGCATAAAGAGCATTTTATCCTGGTTAAATGCACGCTTGTAAATTGCGCCTTGTTTGCTTGCACGGCTTCATTGCTCCCACTTTATGGAATCTAATTAGAAAATATAAAATAAACAGAGAAACTGGAGAGGACTTCTGCATCGTTGAGACTTAAAATATGATTATTTGAATAACGCTTATTTTATTTATTATTCCCTATTTAATTATTTTATCATATGAAAATATCTTACTTCTTATTTTGCATTTAGATAAAAAATTATTTAACTCTCAGATAGACCTTTAAAATGTATTTTAAAAATGCAGCGATTCAATTCGATTATATTTAATGTTCATCTCGAAATAGTAAGCAAAAACGTAGCGAGATAAATCTAACATTTCAATCTAAAACTACAAATAGTTATATTATTAATATTTAGTTACACATTAAATGATCATTAGCTTGAGCATGTGTTCTTAACAGAACAACGCATTAAATTGTTTTTTAATTTTTCCAATTTAAGCCGCGGTTGCGAGTCTGTCAGAAAGATCTACCTGAAAAGATGCAGCCAAAGTACTTTGTCCATCATCATGTAAGAGTCACGATATACATATAGCTAGCGCATCAAGTTTCCCTGTGCCCCGGTGCAACGAAATTTTCGATGGAAAAGCGAAGGAGATTGAAATACATACGTGGTTTTCGACGATGACGATGTATCTTCGCGAAAGGGGCGCGTTCCGGCAGATAATTTGTACGCCATCAGCATTTCAGGTAAACGTTCTCAGAATACTGTTTTAGAATGGTGCTTCGACTATGAAAAACAATGTTCCATTCTGAAACTGCGTGCATCATGGAAAAGAAATTGGATTATCTATAAGTGCGCCATTTTAAAAGCTTGTGCTGTAGAAATTCGACATATTGCAACCAAGAACTGTAACATAACATTTGTTGAAGAGAAACGATATTCTTTGATGTTCTGTTTTGTTCCTAAATGATATGTTGGGATTAATTATTATTATCATTTTATTATTACAATTTTATTATAAACTAACAAAGAAGGGACCTCTGCACAAAAACTCACGGTACATAATGCATGGTACTATCCGATAATCCTGCGTAATTGATTTTTAAAAGTGTCTAAAGACGCACTAAAAAAATCAATACGATTATATAGAGTGTTAGAGTCATTCATAATGCGATTTATTGGATTAATTAATCCATATGTAGATCTGGATTTAAGTGTTTGAAATCCTACTGTAGATCTCAATACACCAAATTCTTAATTTAAAAAATTTATTAAGATATCCTTAACAATGTGTGTTGGATATTTGAAAACTGTCAAGTATCAATCTTTATATTTTCCATATGAAATGTTAGAAAAATGTGAAATGAATGAAGCTGGGCACAAAAGGCTGCTTTAATTGAGCGTTCGATATTTTTTGCAGCAACAAACATTTCGAAAGTAAATAATACGGCCAACTATAGTCTAATTAGGACAGCGTCAAAATTGAACACTGTTGCAAAACTGATTTTTCGTATAAAAAGCAATGGAGTATTGGAGAATAATACGTACGTGATACGAGAATACGAAATTTGATCCAATCAAGGAAAAAATGTTTCCATTGTTTTTCTTGTTAAGAAAATATGTATGAAACATTTTTCAGTCAATTATATGCATTGACTATGGCAAAGTCGATGGGAATTTTTACGCTTATTTAAATGAAATTTCAATTCCTTTGTTAATTTTTCCGGTTTATTAACAACGACCTGACACTTTTTTATTTTTAATATGCATAAAGCTGCTAAATCTGACAATTAAATGTCATCATTCTTTGGGAGCTTTTTCTATATGAGCCTTGTAATTTATGTGGGAAACATTATACTGGACCACCTCTTTCCCATTCACTAAATTTTTTAACAAGAATTATTGAAGCATATGTTTCCTAAATTGCTTACTGAAAGTAATAACAAAACCAAAATTGTTGATAGCTACAAATTTAATGGGACCTTAACACTAAACCTACCGAGCAATAAAAACGGCTACTACGTGTTGCCATGTAAAAATTACAGAAATGAATTGTTTTGATTTCTATTATAATGTGTGCTTAAATACAGAATCGTGTATAATCATTTCCAATGGAAGCACCTTTATAAATTGAATAATTGGAAAATATAAAATCTGGAAACGGTGAATTGACCGATAATGGTAAGTTTAGTGTGAATACTGATTGATTTTGTTTCTCATATACAAAAGTTTTTAAAAATTTTTATCAAACTTTTGACTTTTGCAATTCATCTACAAAAATATGTAATCGCATATTAGAAACAGTAATGTGATAATAGAAAAACACAGTAAATAAGACTGGAACCAAATGATTAAAATAACACACGAACCATAAACTTGATTAAAACCTATAATAGATACAATTTCATCTTGTTCTTCATTTATCAAATTGACCATCGAGCCAAATGAAATTTCGATGCAATCTTTGGATGGTCACGACCTTTAACACAAATATTCAATAAGAAAATTGTGTAGGAAGCAAAACTGTTTCTGCCATGAGAGTCATCATCCGTCGATGCTCGAATCGCTGGTGCTTATCCCGCTGGACCAGACGCCGATGAAGACGTCCGAAAAACCGATTACACGTTGCACATCAGGTGGTCGGCGCAGGAGGCAGCATCTTACGAGTGCATGTCGCGTGTACTTAGCGGTCGTGTGCAGAATATATATTGCATCGATGAACACCAGGGAGAGTAGGATGTCTCACTTGGGTTGCCAGCGGTCTGCGCATCGTGCATCGTGCAAGGCAAGTTGAGGCAATTGTCTGTAAATGATGAATGTCTCCGAGGCGGGTAGGAACCGCGGATGCTACATATATACGGGGAGTTACCGGGATCAAATGACAATTACCACCGCAGAACGGTCGTTGGACAATGACGTATGTACCGCCTCCGTGCTGGCCGGAGGGCCACAGCCGCGTATTCTATCCTCGAACAAAGGATAATGCATGCCCTTCGCAATGCCAACGGGCCTGAGAGCCTGGTCGCCTGACAGATACAAAACTCGAAGCTCCAGCCTCAAGATCACTTTATTTCATTTTTACCAGGAACAATCTGTCAATTAACAAAAGAAATAATCACATTATTTTAATTTTCATAAAAATAAAAACTTTCATAAAGACCTCTCTAACAATAAATGATGAAAACATTCTCCCAGAAACTTCAGCCAGGTGTTAAAGGGTTCTCCTTAAGAACAGAGCGTAATTGTTGACGCCCCAACCTAATAATCTTGTCGATACTAATTTACGGAGGCTAACGAAGCATAATTGCGCCTCGTTAATCGACATCGATCGCTTTGTTGACACGCGATGCTTCCTCGAGAAACGATAGGTGGCCCCGAGCTAAGTGGCTCGCCCAATTCGATTTAGAATTTGTTTTCAATAATTCATTGGGAGCACCGACAGTGAGCGATGCGGGGACCCCGTGATGGAGATACGGAGTCGAGTTTAATTCGTCGTCGGCAGGGTGGCGAGTATTAACTAACGAAATTAATCAGACTTCGGAGACGTAATTCGAGCGTTTCAGTCGAAACTGAATATCGAATCATCGACGGCCGGTAGAGTCGCTGCTGAAAAACTGTCGATTCATGACGCGCCCTCGATGAGATATTGAATCAATTATAATTAAAAGAAACCAACGTGCAGCGGCGGACCATTCGGATTTAATTGAGGAAATTGTAGCTGGTCAAAGAAATTGACTTTTCACAACATTTCTGTTTCGTGGCTACTCCTCGGACCGAATAGGGAAATTTTTTTGTAACATGATTATAGTAAGTAATCATTTACCCATTTTTACAACACGATAATAATAATATTATTTGATTAAATTGCTGTACGAAATAATTAAAATTATAAAATCTATAAAGCACACGGTTAGGGATTGAATTATTAACAATAGAATCTCACAGGTCAGAAAATTATGGTTTTACTGATAATTCTGTAGTCTAACAATATAATTAAAATTACGAACTTGAATTGTTAAGAGCAGTGTCTCATGGTATTCCGAAAATTCCCATTTTGCACGGAAAGCTTACATCTAGCATTATAATTAAAATTACAAAGCTTGTGAAGCACAAGGTGAATACATTATTAACAGCAGTGCCTTTCAATGTCAGAAAATTTTGATTTCGCATAAAGCCCTTTTGTCTACCAGTTTAGTTAAAATTGTAAAGCATAAAGTACAAAGTTAAGAACTAAATTATTAACAGCGGTTTCTCGTGGAGAATAGTTTGATTTCGATCAGAAACCTGTAGTCTAGCAATATAATTAAAATTAAAAATCTTACGGACTACAAGACGAGTAAATAAATTATAAATTGTAGTGGCTCATGGCTCATACTTTCGGAACTTTCCATATTCGGTAGAAAGCTTTCATCAGATAATACATATACGTAGAGCTACAGTCTAGCAGTACAATTAAAATAGCAAAGCTGATGAAGCCCAAGATACAGACGTAAATTATTCCCAGCAGCGTCGGGTCGGAAAATTTTGATTTTTCGCAGAAACCTCGCTCTGGCAGAGCCAGAGATTCCGTCGTGGAACTTGCGGCCGATCTTCGCTGAATTAATCAGGCGGTTTGACAAAGTTACCGTGTCCCGGTGAATTTTTCAGATCGCCTCGGAAATAATTGAAGCGGTGAAAATCGACTCGGCGTTGTATTTTATTCATCGAGCGAAGGGGCCAGGCGACGACCGCGGCGCCGAACAGTATAAAACACGGATATAAAAAAGCGCGCGCTCGGATAAATTCGCAACGCGAAAATTCTCGTCCCGTATCCGCGGAATTAAAGATGTTACATGTCCCCGGTCGGCCCCCGGCTCGTTAAACGTTATTTATCCACGTGGGCTCGAGTTTTTTTTCGCAGCAGCAGCAGCCCCCCACCCCCACCCGCCTTCCCCTCCCACGCCAGATTGATACGGTCTTTTTCGATATCGGTTGCTCGTACATCAACCGCTATTCAATCAACGTATCTTGTTCTAAACCCGGGATACAAACCCCGCCTTAAGCACCAATCGCGATGCCGGAACTTGATAGATGGATTCAATTCACGGCGCAAGGATACCGAAGGATCCGAGAAATTCGGCTGGCATGCAAGCTGCGACAAACGTATGAAGCGTTCATAATCTGCCCGCGCATCAATCAAACCCGTCGATCCGACGGCTACACTTATACCGACGCGACGATACTCTGCCAGGCGGCGGCCTGTAAACAATTTTCGACGACGGAGCGAAATGCCGACGGTTGATCGACGCTTGTACACGACACGGGGATAACAGCGATTCATACAGGCTGCTGTGATCATTATTGCGGAAGATGGTCCACGTGAAAAATTTTCGTGAAATTGTACAGCGAAGTTTGTTTATGCGAGGCCTCGTTTTCGAAAAAATTGACCGCCAGCCAGCAACCCCAAAAATTCGGTAAAATCGAAGTAATTTCTTTAAGCTTCTCTCAGTTTACAGGAAAAATGGAAATGAAAAGCTGAAGAATGGAAAATTTCCAATAATTTTGCTAGGAGTGCTATCTGTGATATGTTTCGAATTGTTAAAGTGTTGTGTATTTATGCTTTAAAAATCAATAAAATTTTACAAATACTTATGCGGACAAACTTTTTCTCTCATTCTGCTCGCAAAATGTATGGGGTCTAATTACCTCCTTGTAGGAGAAGGTTAATGAAATAAAAATGGTAAAGTTGATATTCACAATGTTTACTTTGCACGCGAGTCCACGGTCTAATGACGCAACGTGAACATCGATATTTTAGGTGAACTCCAGCGGTTGATTTAAACACGCGTGAAAAACGCAGCCTAACGCAGCCTACACTTTGATTTACGGTATAAATTCCGGCCGGGACGGAAGGCTCGCGCGAGAACAACGGAAGTCATTCTGTTTATGGCTCCTAAATTCCATCGGACGCGGTTTTATCCATATTAATCCGGCCGATGGCAAGCCGTCGCACTTTTCACGCGGCGCCGCTCCGTTTGCAACATATTGCAAATCCATTACGAGCGGCGAGCCTCCGCTCGTAAAGTTTATCGCGTTATCCATGGTCAGACACGCTCGAAACGCACGCGCAATATTCCTGTCGTAGAGTGCATTTCTATGCAGCCGAGTGCTATAAAAGTGAAAAACTCTCCTCCCGAAAGTGTTCGTAAAATTTCTTGGTCGTTATACAACGCGTCTCCAGCCGTCGTTGTCGTTCCCCGGACACCGTCGTCGTCGGCTGTTCTACAATTAGAAACGAAGAATTACACGAAACAGCAAACGGAAACGTAAAATTCCGAACGTCAATCGATACAACGGACACGAGTGCGGTGTACAAATTACGTGGCCTTCGCCAACTACCACTTTAAACTACCCTTATTTAACCCGTTGTTTTACGATTTCTTTCACAGCTACCCCGATAGGGCCCTCCTCGTCTTCGGGTGGTTCCAAAAAAGCATTGGGTATTACAAAATAAAAATTATTAAATTTGATTTCCCATTAAATACAGTGGAAGGCAGTTTTTAGAAACATTTTTGTATTTTGATGAAAAGGATAAGACAAGGGATAAGGGATAAGAATTTAGGAGAACCAGACGAAAAAATCTCAAAGAAGAAATTTTCTATACCCAAGGACCTTACTGTACATTCTCTTCGACTTGCAAACGTTCCAGAACTATAATAATTTCTGTAGCGCAGGTCAATTATCGCGGCCGCCCATTGAGCAACTCAATTCCGACCGATTCATTCGATTCTGCCGACAATAAATCGATCGCGGCCGTTCTACCTAATCCATTAGAGAAGGCACTATCCCGGCCCATCTGTTCAGTCCGAAGCAACCGACTTACCCTATCCTCTCCTCCATCATCGATTTTTTTTTGTCTTCGAGAACTCCGCGCGCCGGGCTCCCCTATACCTCCGCTACGTGGAACGGTTCGGTCGGTCCCGGTGTGTTCCGACTGCCCTACTTTTAAATCCGAGCGTGGGACGGTGACAGAGAGATTCGGGATCATCAAAGAGCGCCAGGGAAATCCGTCGATTCGGGATTCAGATGGATGGACCGAAGGATTCGCACAAAGCGAGCGCGTTGACCGGCGATGCCGAGTGTCCTGGGACGAGAAAGAATGGTCAGAGGAGAACGCTGGACAGAAACGAGGAGTTTAGTGGGAAAGTTAGGTGAATTTCCGAATAGGTCAAATTATAACCCATAAAATTACTGGAATTAAGACCCGGCCCTTGGGGGACGTCGATAATTTTCAATATTGAAAATACCTCTATTGGAAACGGAATCATGCGTTGCTAGACCACGGATTATATGTATACATTTATAGCAAAAACGAGTAGAGCAAATTATTCAGGTAAGTTGATTATTTATTCGCGATGTTTAGAGCGAAAATTCGGTGAATCACTGGTTAAGCAAAAGTGTAAGATACCCAGAAAATTACAGAAATTACAGCTGAACCCTTAAACCATATACAGGGTGAATTCGATAAAGCAGGACACCTAAATATCTCCGTTACTTTTCGTTGTACAAAAAAACTTCGTAGGACAAAGTTACACTGTTCGAAGGGCCACATATAACGGTGTAAGGGGAAAAAATTTCAAGGTCATTTTTATGAGATTTCAAGGTTATCGATGTTTTTTTTAAATAGAATGATATATTTCCGTTAACGTAATGTTGTAGCTGACAAAATGACGAATTCATGTATGTAACACAATATGCCCTTCAAATTACCTTCAACCCAGAAAAATGGTATAAATAAAATTCAACGTGTATGATTCATTTGATGTATTTCTGTTACGCCAAATGTTCAAAAATATTCCCTTTGTACGTTTTTTACTTTCGACACTACCAATTTCACGGAATTTATTTATCAAATTGGAGTAAACGGAAACTGATGGACAATTACGATTAGGAAATCGGTCCTTGTACAACTGCACGGCTTCTCTTAAACACTGTCGACTTTCTCCATAAATGAGAATCATATCGTTCATCGATAAACTGATCGAGAAATCTTAGAAACTGTGGAAATCTGATAGCAAGAAGGTCTTGTGAGTAATTAGTAGTGGATAAATACGATTCTGTACGAACGTATAGGTGAAGGTATATCATAATTGTCCTCCTGTCAACACCGAATCTGTTATTATGTTGTGTATTGCGATACATTTGAATGTATAACAGCTCGAGGGATGTATTTTTGAACATTTGGCGTAACAGAAATACATCAAATGAATCTTACACGTTGAATTTCATTTATACCATTCTTCTGGGTTGTAGGTCATTTGAAGGTGATATTGTGTTACATGCATGAATTCGTTATTTTGTCAGCTACAACATTATGTTAACGAAAATATGTCATTCCATTTAAAAAAACATCGATAACCTTGAAATCTCATAAAAATGACCTTGAAATTTTGTTTTCCCTTACACCGTTATATGTGGCCCTTCAAACAGTGTAACTTTGTCCTACAAAGTTTTTTTGTACAACGAAAAGTAACGGAGATATTTAGGTGTCCTGCTTTATCGAATTCACCCTGTATACTTATAGACCCGGCATAGGTATAGTATGTGCATAGGATGCAGTGATCTGGTGCCAAAAATTACGGTTTGAGATAATTCAAAATGGTGGATAGTGCATGAGACGAAGCACAAATTTAACTTTTTCCAAATTATGATCAACAAAATAATTTAGCCATATTTAAAATAATATACGTTCTTGAGGAATGTCAGTTCGTATACTTTTCTCTTTGTTCAGCTTTGAACATTTATATGTTTTTAGTTAATCACCATTCATATTTCAAAACTTTTTTATTCATTCACCTTTCCCACAGACGCAAGTTATAGTATTCTGAAGATGATCTAAATGTAGATCAAAAGCTTAATACACCGTCAAATTTTTGCAAAAAGGCTTTCTTGTCTGGTTTTTTCACGATCGAATCATTGCGCCGATACCAATTTGTTAATTGATTAAAATGAATGCATAATAAAATACATGTATATACGACTCCCCTTTCCCCTCTACACTTAAGCTTCGTGGTACTGCGATTTCTCAACAGACTATAGCACTTTGCTCACAAGAGTCGTCTGCTAGACGATTTAATCTCGGAAGAAGGCAGGTTATCTGAAACCGCGTCTATAAGTATATATTGACTAAGGCTGAAACTAAAGTTTAAAGAAAAAACAGCATCGAAACGATTAGGAACATTGCGAGCGACTTTCGCAACATTTCACAAAGAGATCTTCTATTCGTGGCCGTTGAAATCGTTCGAAGTTCAAACACTCGAAACACAACTCTCTTAATTTCTGCTTGCGGATTTCACGCATAAAACCTTTTCAAACTCGTTCGACGGGTCTGGCGTTCCAGCGCCGACATACGCGGGGATCGAAAAATACCCCATGGAACAGGTTAAAGCTCGCCCGGTTGAAGTACGAAAAAAGAACAGACTGTTTAATGCGTTCCATTCTGGGAAAAAGGGGATTCATGGGGATCGACCGGGTTGATAGAGGCGAGAAAGTGTGCTCGGAGTGTTCGGGCCTCGTTCGACGTTCGGATCGGACGCGTCCACGCGCGCGCATACGAGCCTGCGTCTCTGTGGGTGTGGGTGGGCGCGGGCTCGACAGGCGCCATGCCATTATTTCCGAGAATAGAATCATTTTCAATGCTATTATCCTGAGTATACCCGCACTGCAGTTCAACAGATAGACACAATGGCGATGTTTGCACCGTACGGGCGTGCATAGCTAGGCGAGTAGATTAGGCTGATAGGCGGCGCAGCTTGGGACTGGCCGGCTACGATATGCTTACCAGATTGATAATACACTGGCACGTCAGGCATCGAACCGCCGACAGATAAGTAAAAGCCTGTACGGATGATGCTACATCCTGGACGTGCACTATGCCGCTTCTAATTGCTCGTAATGACCGATCACTGACGTCGGACCGCGTCAATCCTCCTACAACGGTCATCAATACGTTCGGACACCGTCTACACGGCCTGACAAAAAGACAGAGCACTACCTTCGATACGACTGTCACCCCAGTGACCGTAAACGTCTCAAGTCAGCGCAAAACATTAGCTGTACAAATTACTATTCTTGGCTGTAGGAACCAGTCGAGGAAACTCGAAGTCCTTGCAAAATAACTAAGCGTACAAAACAACTGAACACAATTTATGGTGTACGTGACTAGACAAAGCTAATTTGGGGAAAACTGTCTAGCTTCAGAGTCTGGCATGATTTTAGTTTTTGTTAGTCACCAGAAACCAGAGTTATTTGGAAGTAATATTAAGGTTTTTATCGATCGAAATTTTTATATTATATATGTGATGAATTATCGGCGCAAGTTATTTGGAAGGGATTTTTCCCTTCCACTAGAAATAAAAGAAAATTTAGAATAAGAAGACGGGACGACGAGGACTCTTGGACACTAATCGTTAGTCAGTCGAGACGCAGTTCTTATGCTAATTATCACGGTTAAATAAAAATCCTTATACAACAATATCTTATGTTTATATATAAAAAAAATAACCTTAACAAGTGCACTTTTTTAATCGTTTTAATAGCGGATAGAAAAAAAAGAGAGCCAACAGCACGTGATGTTCCCAGGCGGTCACCCATCCAAGTACTGATCACGCTCAACGCTGTTTAACTTCGATGATCGGACGAGAATCGGTTCATTTCTGTTTTTTTTTTAACATGTTTATTGTTTAAAATTTGTACAGTCTTATAACAGGTATCAATAAACATATAAAAACTACCACGCGATATTGCTTAGTTACCTAATTGCTCTCTTGGGTAAATTTATCTTTGGATGGTGGATTAGTATGTAGGAACTTTTTTAACGCCTAGTTAGAAAAATATAAAAGTATGTAACACTTAATAGTATGGGGGGAAGGTGAATGGGGGGAAAAAGAATAGATACAAAAACCCCCGTTTCAGTCTTTCAGACGAGAATCGGTGTTCGCGATTTCTCTGCGTTTTATAATTTTATAATGTCAATCGTATGCACCGTGTCGGAAGACGATTGTCTCGCCGTGTATATGTATACATATAGGCGAGTCTGGCGAGCGATTCACGGTGGTCGTGATTGACAAGTTGGCGTTGTCAGAGAGATGGCTGAAAATGATATGAGCGATTGACGGAATGTGAGAGACGACGCGAGAGTTTGATTCGCGATAATGTTGCACATTTGAGTGTTGTTTGGGCCTTGAGTGTTCCGCGAGTGATCCCGGGTAATGATGGTTTTGGACGTTGGGTCCTTTTTCACTCGGTTCGGCAAGACTTGGATTCTACCAGGCCGGTTGTACATTTGAGAGTCTGGTGCATTGGAAGCTTTGAAGCTCCTTTGCAGCGCATACCGAAGCTGGGACGGATCGCAAGGCTAACCGTAGTGCTGCCAGCGAAGGATTGTCTTAAGGGCAAGCTGGCAATCGTGCAGAGTTCCAGAGGAACTGTGGATCACTGCGCGTGGAGACCTGATGGTAAATGGTAAGAGAGCTCTCTTAGTTTTATGTTAGAATGGCCATTCAGGAGGTAATAGTCGAATTGCGTTAGTTATTTTAAATGCGTTGTGTTGAGCTTTCGTAGGATGAAATATATGTATTATTTACTTTGCATTGAATAAATCTATTACGTCTTGCTTCGGCTTTTCTTCGTAATCCGTCGAGGTTTTTATGCCGAAGCAAGAGGATTTGTTTAACCGGGAAATAGTGTATCATTATTTCAGTAAAGTTCGAACCTTGTTCAATTACCAACTCCGTTTTTATATTACAAATTCTATTTTTCTGAATTGCTAAAAATGACCATTAAACAATCGGTTCATTGCAACGTGAAATGACCGTTGGCACACAAACTGTAATCCCATACGGCTATATAAACAGTGTCTGCATCGATTTCAATAAACAGGAATTAAATTTATTTGTTCATTCACTAGTTTTAACACATTGAAAATAATGTACCTTTACGTCTGTCAGATTTTGTAACTATTTCGTATTTCTAATTTTTCTCATAAACGCATAAAATTATGAACGTTTTATTTTCAGATGAAATTGCTGGCTCTCGCGACGTACCTCTATAAATTTTTCAACGCATTATGCATTAGAGACGACTGTACTAAACTGGGATTTGCTTAATTTAATATGTCTGTGCGGAAATAAATTTTTAGCTGCAAATTAAATTACGAAGTTTTCGTTATTTATATACACGGACGACATGGTAGTCAAAGTGTTAACGAGTTAAAAGCGGGGAACCAAGCGTCTGAAAAAGTGTCGCTCTCGAATAAAAGCATCGGCCGCCTGCGACCGTAGCCATTGCCGGTCGACGTACCCGATGCATTTTTTAACTGGAGAGGGTTTTATTTCGGTTTTAGTGTCGTAGACGTGCAAGGTTCTCTATCGACTATTCTGTACCCTGCGGAACGTTTTCATGGGCTTCTTGTTCATCCGGGGTGATTTCACATCGCTTTGCTGGCAGAAAACGGTGAACTTTTTTCCACGAAAATTTCCGTCTTTTGCATCTTAAACGTCACTTTGACGAGATTGCACTTTCAACATTTTCTAGAATATTTTCATCAGTCCAGTTTCAATATGAACTGGATAACTTTACGCTTTGAACATTTTATGTATTTTTAATATAGACTTGGCAAATGTTACATTTTTTATATTTTTTCTAGTGCATTGATTTCTATCACTTTCAATTCACGATTATTGAGATGGTAAAGATGCGTCCATGAGGAATTATTGTACAAATTTATTTCTTGTTATTTCTATGATGTAAAATAGTCACTTTTAGTGTTCCGTAAACTTAAGTAATTACCAATCGACAAAGCATTAATAAAAATAATTTAAAAGTATAACCATTGGTATAAAATGAAACAATCCTTATGCACGACGTTCAAAATAATTAACACTAAACCAACCGAACGCTAAAAGCGATTAAAATGTTTTAGCTTACAAAAATGGCAAGGCTCTGTTTATTTAGATTTTGTGCAATTTTTAAGACAATATGTGACACTTGATAATTTCAATAATTCTATGATGAAAAATATAAAACCGATCATTTGACTGGCTCTGGTAGGTGTAATGTTAAATAACATCACAATGCATCCAAGAGTTAAGTGTCCAAACCAAGGAAATCTACAGAAAGCTATAAATCGACTAACTACACTATAGAGAGAAGGGGACCGCAAGAAAGAATGGTATTTCTCGAGGAAAACGTGTTGCAAGGATTCATGGTAGGACCGAGCAGCCCGTCTGCTTTGACGCAAAAGGTAGCTGAAGTCTGACAGTAGCGTAGCCGAAGCTCTCCAGCGTTCTAATTACCGACAATAAAGCCCGACCAATTCGTAGAGGGATAGAAACTGTATTAGTGACAATGGGGTAGATATGCGCGACGCCGTGCCGGCACGTACCGGTCGGAGTTCGTTTGCTTCGACAAATGGAATTGGTAACAGGATTATGACCATTACCTCTTTGCATCGCAACTACCATTGCGGCCGGCTCCTGCATTCGCCACTCGCTTGGCTTCTGCTAATGTTATCGTTATTGCTTCCCTCGTACCTTGTCCTCTCCCACCATAGGATCGGAACAGTGATCGGGATGGATTAAATTTTCCGAAACCCGGCCTATAGCTACTCCATCTGTATCAACAATGAATGCTCGCGAACCTCACTTTCGCGAGCGACGACTCGCATTCACTGACACACTGCGGGATCTTTGAACGAATCAACCGAGATTGCCTCTAATTATCAACATCGATTCGAAAACAACATTTTGTGTGCAATATAAAAATTCGTTTTGCGACCCTGCACTCTCAATTTCTGAATGTTGTGTTAACATTTGGGAACATCGCGTTGTGAGAAAAAATAATTTTCTTAATATTTAATGTAACGAGGAGATTGCGGACAGACTTAGAGAAAAATAAATTTGAGATTTTTATAGGTCTTGCTTAATAGCGTAATTGTTATAACATCACGTCCAATATTGCAAGATGAACAATTTTCTTCTACTGCGAAATCTCAACAATTGACAACGAAAATGTAAATTCATAAAAATCATGGTTAATTAAAAAAATTCCCTTCTGCATTTTGAACATCGAAGCTCATTTCACGAAGAATGTAATTAATATACTGTTGCCACAGTATAAATTAGAATATTCAAAGAAAGTAACGATTTTGTAAGATAAAAAATTCATCATTGAACATTATTAAAATTTTTATGGTACTGATCTTAACTCCATTTTATATAAAAATGTAATGTTGTATGTTCTGCTAATTAATTACAGTGTCTTTAACTATTTAAGGTGCGTGTATTCAGGTAAATGATATTTAAGGCACTGTTTAAGTAAGCGTTTGATTTTTAAGGAAATTTTTCATTTTTGAAAATGCCGGTACTTTAAAGGAAAAGTTAAATGGCTTGTTTAAATGTAAATGGGATCGAGTTTATATTTTGCGATGGATATTCCGTGCAGCTCACGCTCGCCCATCTTAATTCCTTATTATAGGTCGGATATAATCGCTCACACGTCGTTTAGCTGAACTTCAACTCATAAATCATCGTGAGGATACGCGTTAAGTAGCCCGTGAGGAATATACAGAAATCCGCTTACCGTCTTTCGACACGATGTTCGTAAAATAGATTGATTTACCGCTTCGTGTAACACCTGCGAGAGCATTGTGCTCGTCTCTAACGTCCAACGATTTCTTGCACTCGTCTCGACACGGGAACTCGAAGATCGTTAAAATATTCTGAATCACGTATTTATCACCGTCGACGCGCCGCGCCCCGTTTTGCTCTACACTGCGAATTACCTTCACTTAAATATTCAATGTTTGATTGTTGTGTTACGTATCTGCATTTAATCATTAAATACCGAGTATTTATTAATCGCGCCTACATTGAAATTTGCTACTATTAAATTTTAGCAATGTTTAAACACATTGCAATTTAAAATATAATTATTCGGGCATTTAACTCAGCTTTTGCATGAGTGGATTGAATAAAGTAGTATCTTCAATGTTTCACATAATTTCGCATTTCTATGTAATAAAAAAAAAAGACTTCAATCGTTAATTATTTTATGTCCAATATTTAAATATACCTGTACTTATCTATTAAATTTTACCAATATTTAAACACGTCATTGCAATTGAAAATTTGATTTTAAATTAATAAGAATAAAGTATCTTAAAGTTGCCTTACATATTCTGGAAAAAAAAGATTATTTTATTTGAACCACCCAGTATATATTTTTCGCAACGTCGACGGTCGTTCCGTCGAGTTTTCTTTTTCGCGAGCCAACTAAAAACATTCCGCCTTCATGATTTTAAGACCGTACTGACCTGTTTCGCTCGAGAGTATCGACATCGAAACTTCATTAGCTTACCCGATTGTTTTGCTTGGCGTCCTGGTACGAAGGGGAGGCGGGGCTAATTCGGAAGCTGGCTCACGAGGTCCGCAAATTAAGGGCTCGTTAAATAGCGCAGCTTCTCGCTCATTACTTAACCCGTGTACTTTCGTCCCCTCCTCGGATGTGGACAATTCGGCGACTTAGCCTCGACAGTTACGCCCCACTGTTCTACCCGGGACCCCTTTCCAGCAGATCTATGGTACCTTTTGGTTCTACTTGAAAACTGTGCTTCGGGTCGGGGGGCAGAGACAAATATCTTCGGCACGAACTTCCACGAATTCGTAATCGCCGGATACCGGTCGAATAAAACTTTCTTTAATCCGTTCTACAGTGCGACAACAATGTTGCTTTAATTTCGACTCTAAATTCTCCTCGGCGATTAACAACAATTCAAGCACAGTAAAACTCGATTAAATTCTTATTAAGTTTCTTGTATTACTTATGTCAATAAACAATATTTTCTACGTTATTCAATGATATTATACTTTATAGTTTCAATAGATTATTTTATACTTCAAATGTAAATTAATCTATGACTATCCAAAAACATAAAGGTCTACAATAATTTTGCTATTTGCCAACAGGAATATTAAATGAATTTCAAAAAGAAATTCGAAATGGGTACCTAGGTATCCGGTTATTGGCATAAGGGTTAAAGCAATGTCATGAAAATTATAGGCAACGTGTGTTCATTAATATAAAAGAGATTAAAAAACCGTTCAATATTCATATGATAGTATTATTTATTTATACATTATTTGGTGCTTTTATATTATTTTTGTTGAATTTTTCGTTAACTCCAAAGACTCCGTTTAGAAATAATTACGCGTCGCTTGAATTATTAATAATAAGTTTATTGAACGTTTAACAAAAATGAATATAATAGAAGAAGCTAACACGTGGTGTCACGTCGATTGCCCGGTCGGAACTAACTAGAGATTTCAGATCTAAATGAAACAATCGAATCGCCAAATTCAGGGCGCCTTCCTATTGGCTACTGTCGAGGCATAGAGTCTGAAAAGCTTACATTTCAACAGTTTTATTCAAAATATACTCCTTCTGGATCAGTACAACGCTGGAAGCGGTTTAAAAATTTTTAGACGCAGTCATTAAATTCCTTTTTCGCAATCGCCAGTAAAATCGCAGTTGAAGCACTTTGTATGTCCTGAATAGTGTCGTAACGATTTCCTTTCATTGCCAATTTTAGTTTTGGGAAGAGGTAAAAATCGCACGGAGCTAAATCAGGCGAATACGGAGGGTGTTCGAGCACTGTGACACCTTTCCTGGTAAAAAATTCGCATGCAATCTTGGATTTGTGCGTCGGTCCATTTCGTGCATAAAGAACCAAGACCGACGCTCCATATTGTTTCTTCGACGAGCGCTGAGAAAGCGTTGTCACATGTAACCTAAAAACTAATGACATAGAGGTACTGGCGCCTTGAGGTTATACGTGGCCTTTGTTTAAATGTCAAACTTCATAATGCAATTTATTCATTACGAGATGGCGTTATAGAAAAACAATTAAAATGTAATACTAGTTTGCATTAAGATCCACGGTCCAATTGTAGCCAGAGTGAAACCACGATACGATCTCGGCGCTGAATTATCGAGAGCTGGGAGTAAAGTTCATCGGATCAGTCAAAGTCACAATGCAGCCCGGTGCATCCGCGAGCCGAAGAGGGTAGGGTAACCGGCCACGCACGTGTCGTTTCAATTCGTATTAGAGGGCAATCCCATCGAATCGACGGCGTGTCTGCCGTTGGGTCGTCGGAACGCAGGTACCCGCAGGTAGATAGTGACTCCACCGAGAGGTATATAGGGCGTTTGTAGGCAGATAGCGCACAAGCAGCCCCGACAGCTAATGAAGATGTTTGTCAATACTGGCGCGTTACCGTATGCCGTAACTGTTACTCTCTCTCTTTCTCTCTCTCTCTCTCTCTCTTTGTCTCCGTCTCTCTTGCAGCAGCAGCAACAACCGAGGGTTGCGGCGGCGGGTGCGACTATATCGTCTTCCCTCTGCTCTTGTTGCACCGGTGTACTCTTGTTGCACCCATGCACTTGCGGGTCGAGCATAACCCGGCCGGTATAGACGCACATAGGTTGTTCGTTAACCCGATGGTGCTTAAGCCCCGCCGGAGTAGGCAAGACGTGCTTCGTTACAGTTAATATCGAGTTATAACCGAATCATACCGCGTTGCACCGAGTTAAATCTTACTTAGGCGAGTCTGACGTTACTCACCGACAATTATCCCGGGCTCGGGGCAAACTCAGGGACGAGGCTAACTTGGGACAGACGAGAGCGTGCCGTGCCTCGCTCTGCCTCGCGCCCTCCCTTGAATTTCTCTGTCCCGACTTCTCAAGCTTAGCCCCCGCGTCGAGGATTTCTTGTCGCCGCACGCGTGTGTGTTTTGTTTAGCCGACGACACGGGATACGCTTAATCTTGTCACGGGGACATTAATTCGTCGGCGAAAGTTTTCTCCGTGCGGTGGCTCCCTAACGGACCAACCCGTGGAACGAAATCATGTCGGCGAACCGATGTCCGACAACAGTTTCCCGCTACTTGGCGGATGTCTGCCGCATGAGTCTTCCGACAGTTTGTCTAGCTGCGAATGTGTGCGTGATACGAGTGTGGAAGTGGATTCTATGGGGAATGCTTAGTTGAAATGGTGGGAACAAGTTTTTTCGTAGCGTCTTTAGTTTTCGAGATAATCGAGGTTGAAGAGTAGGGTGAGTCGGGCAGAATGTCTGACTATGTAGGACTGATTCTACTTCGTATGAAATGTGACTCTCAGGAATTTTTTCTTTTTTTTTTAACGAGTACCTTATATGAAGGTATATCTTTGTGCAACTTGGAGTAGTTTAGTTCCTTCAAAATATTAAACAATGTCTGAGTGGCAGTCCCTCTTGCGAAAGATGTATTCCTAAATCACAAATTAAAGATAAAATATTCATGATCACGTTAATACAGAGTTTTATCGAGATGATGAACGACAATTTTTTTAAAAAATGAATCGTCTCTTTTTAATTTACGAATAACAGAATAACCAAAAATCGTGATTTTTCGTTGAAGGGCCGCCGCATTGTTAAAAATCGAATTATTTGAACAATCGAAATTGAACAAGTTTTCATATCGTTTCTCGTTTTCGAAACAATTGATATCGAAGAATTGTGTGCACAGATTATCGTAGATTTGCGTTTACCAAAATTGTTAGTTTACCAAAAATTAATTTTTTCAAAAATTCTACAGGGAAACATTCAGTAAGATATTTTGATGTCTTGGTTAGGTTTTCAGATAATCAATATTGAAAAGTAGAACGCGACAGTCGTCGTGTCATGCCATGAATGTTCAATTCTACTTCTTGTAAATGCATACGTGTCGAAGGAACTCTTGGAATTGATTATCTGTGAAAGGAAGGCTTCTATGAATAAATTTTATTTTACATTTTCGACTTAGCTTTTCGTGTAGAATTGTTCTACGTAGATTTTGGAAATGTCATGTATAGCAGTTGCCCCGTTTTTGAAAGGTTTCCAATGAATAATATAGGTGCTACAGCAAATATGATAATTTTGTAAATGAACCCGCTCACTAGTCAATGTATGCACATTCTAATTTGAAAGGTAAATGTATTTGCATGCAACGAAATTTAAAAACTTTTTCTGGAGCATACATTTTCATATGCGATTTAATGAAAATGTGTGCAAGGATGAGTTATCAGTTTTTACATTTATGTATTACAAACAGTGTTACATATTACTCATACTGTGTCCAATTTTATTAAGCTTAACTACTTATTTTATCAAAAATGGTTATCAATGCAGTATGAATCAGACAGACATAAAGGGGAAGAAACAAAATGTTCTATTTGTATATTCTTATTTATTATCATATTTGTACGTCAGTCTAATTAAGCATGATGGATAGAATTTGATATAACACAATTCAATTTTTTTTTTGTACAATTGAATGTGTGCCCACGGTTTACTTCGTAGCAATAAATAAGTCAGTATTGTTGTGTATGTAACATGCGCATTGTCATATTTTATCCAGAAGGATTTATATGTATAGGATACATTTGTTTTGATTTATTCGAATGTTGGTAGATTTATCAAACAAAGTGTTCTTTAGCTTTAATTCATACTGGACAAAAAGTAGGTATTGTAATTGCTATTATATTTAATTGATATTATTTATAAAATCTTAAATATGTAGATAAGTATCTATGTAATATACAGGGTGAAAATTATAAATTACGGACGAATATCTCCAAAGATATTGATTATACGCAAAAATATTTCAGACGGAAGTTGTTCAGTACCGAGGGGGACATCGTGTGATGGGACTTTTCGTTCCGGATGCTGTATATTAGTCTACCTGGTCTCAAAATAAAAAAAAAGATTCCGAAAAAGTTTTGATCGGCCATGCGTAACATTTCGTTAATTTTTGAAGCTTGGCGTTTGGCTATGTATTTAAACCGCGCGCGGTCGTATTTTCGTTAAATTCGTTTGGCCGCGTTCCGAAATTGCCTTACATTTTTATCTGGTAATTATATTCATATTTAATTACACGGGTCAAAGGCCGGGGGAGTAACACGGGATCCCGTTAACGCAACTTTTTCATCGTTCCACTTTGGGCGGCGCGGCAAATAAAGGCGAAGCTGCAACGGAATCATCGGGGCTCCGGCAATAAACTTAAGTAACCCGAGACCCCCGTGTTCGTGGATCGTTTCGGTAAACGTGCACTGCACTTTTCTTTTTCTCTCTTCTCTTTTTTCTTTTTTTTTTATTTTTTCAACTACCGGGTTGAACGACTGCGCTCCGCGGGGACATTGTGCACGCACAGCTTTTTGCAAAGGCACGGCGTGCGCTTCAAACTGAATTATTCTAATTAATCCGGAAGGTTCGCCCCGGAACATTGAAAACTGTTTCCCCTGTACTTAAGCCGTAGTTAATGGAGCCTAATAACTTTCTACCGAGCGACTTACGTATTCCGTCAGGAAATTAAAATTTTAGCGCACTCGATGAAATATTTAAACCGGAACGAACGGAAATGTTACGCGAACGATAACCGGGTTACATTGATGCGGACCCGACGGGCAAAGAAAACGATTAAATATTCTTGAATCGATGGTTCTATTTATCCGAAGCGATAAGGTTAAAAATATTCTTAAATCCAGGCCATTTTCCAGTGTTGTCAAGATGTCAAGAAGAGTCCTTTTGTGTCATGCTATAAACTTCCATTTCGATCGAAAAGATCGAGTATTGGTTTTTGGTCTATTTTTACTGGGCATTTTTATGTAGAAAATGTTGGAAAAATTCTGACATTTGGTCAAAATGTTGGAAAAATTCAGAAATTCTTTTTTTAACTTTTTTATCGAGAATTGTGGATATAAAAAATTAAGGACTGCGTGCAAATTTGATGACTTCGTATAAAGTTACGGAAAGAATTTCATTCGACAATTTTTTTTGTGAGATCAGAGTTAAAAGTGCAACTTCGTATTAGGGCTGTAAAATTAACTGATTGTCGTATAACATCGAGCAATCAGAATTTCAGACGGAAGATTTTAAGCAAAATTTGATAATCATGTATTGTATACATTTCATTGTGACTCTTTGTGATTTTTGCATTAAATGTATTACCATATTTCTCGATGGGAAGCAACAAATCGCAGTATAATAGAATGATAAATAAATGATCAATGCGACGGAATTGAGTGAGGAAGCCGATCGATGGCTGATAGGGAATCGTCCGTTCGGCGTACGCCATCAAAATCGGGAACGATCTTATTACGCAGCCGAACGGACTGGTATTGGGTTAGTTTTTCCAGAGTCACGAGCTCCGTCCGTAATTATGTTAGAATTCCTACGGGTCCGGGGCGTTTGTCTTTTTTCTTATCCCGGGTGCTGGGGAGAAAATTCGATCGCTTAAGACGACGCTCGAGCGAACCGGCTCCGTAAACGTCTCATAAAACACATTCTGCCGCGAACGCTTCGGCAAAACGACGACGAACAGAAGAGCGGCGAGGATACCGGCTCCGGAATGGCCACTTCGCGCGATAAATCCTGCGAGGGACCCGTTACATGTAAAAATATCGACCGTAAACGTAAACACTCTATCCGATGGACGTAATTGCCGAGGAATGTTACTGCAGCTATTGCTATCGTGGAACGTCAATATTTCTTTTGGAAAAATTGATGGACTTATATAATAATTTCTTTGCTGCGAAATCTTAAGAAATGTCTGACGTGACAGGTTTTCTTTCAGAAATTGTCCGACTATGTACATACTATTCTACTTTTTATAGCACGTATCCTTCAGAAATTTTTTTTTTTGGGAAAATTGGTGGCTTATTTTTTCGAGGGGTACCTTATTTAAGAGTTCATATATTATAGTACTTGTAATAATTTTTATGCTGCGGAATCTTAAGAAATTTCTGAAGTGACAGGTTTTCTTTCAGAAATTGTCCGACTATGTACATACTATTCTACTTTTTGTAGCACGTCAGAAATTTGTTTTGGGAAAATTGATGGACTTCATTTTTTAACGGGTCGCATGGGAATAGTTTGCAAGACGAATATGCTTATAACAACAAATTCATGAAAACGAGGATACAAATTAATTTGTATACCTAATATTACATCCTACTACATTGCACAATTTGTCCTGTTAGAAAGTTTCTTCAATACTTAATAAAAATAAAAGTTCTATACAAACACTGATTCAATTTTCCACAAGCTAGAGAGTATAACAAAGTGCAATTTCATTTATGAGGCTAATCCGTAGAAGCTCCAACAATCCTGAGTCCCTTTTCGCAGAGGATTTCGGTATCGATTGCGCCAGATTCGTGTCGAAAATTACAGCCAGATGTCGAGTGACCCGGCACACGGAATTCGAAATTTTTCCCGCGGTTCATCGGCGTATCCAAGGGTTTACGGTCGCACGTACGGACTTCGGTATCGTCGCCGGGGTATTCCTCGATATTTCCTTCGCGGTCCAGCTGTACGATCCTCGTAACCGTATCCTTTGGTGGACAGTGGAGAGAACGCCGGCCAACTGGAGGTTCTCATATGCGCTGCGGCGATAATGGAGATTACTCGTTGATCTGTTATCCGGGACAGGCTGTCCCGTCCTGCCCGTGCGAAGACTCGCGAATACGATATTCCGTGCTGATATATCCTTATCGCACGAATTTCACTAACAACCCGCATGCGAGCGCCTACGAGTGTGCTGCCACTGTGTAATGAAACGGACGATAATTGCGCGTAACTCGGACACTTCCGCGCTCATTAAGTGACCGGTCGAGGACGATCATTTATAATCATCTGTTTCTACTTATTCGAATATCTGATCGCAGATAATTGTCAATTGCTGCTTCTTGATATGTCTGACGATAAACAGGAGTCAATTTTTATTATTTTACAATTTTTTATGCTATACAAATTTTAATATACATCAGTTTATAATTTACCTGACAACCGATTAAAAATTGAGGTTAATTTTTATTTTTTAGAATATTCAATATTTTCTGCTTTAGACATTTAAATATACCTCAGCTTATAATTCCTCGGATAACCGATTAAAAATTGCGCTGATCGTAAATAATACTAAATATTAACTTGCATACAGTATTAAACGCATATATTAAATGTGCTTGTACAGTGAAATAAGTCTTTAAAATACTATTTTCATTACCATGAAAATAATTGATTGTTTCAACGTCATCAGTGTATCACAATGTAGGAAATAATCTCTGGAATTGCTTTTTTTCGATTTTTTATTTCGAATGCCATTTTACGCGGTCACTGCGGTTTGTTCCCATTTCTTCCAAATTTGATCCCGACATGTTTATTTTCAGCTTTCGGGCGTATACTATCGCTCATGTGACCGTCAGTTCACCCGTTATCATTCTATTCGACCACACGATGATCGAGTTCGCTCTGATGTGTTTTTGATTATAACCGTACCATCCGCGCGATGTGCCCTAAATGATGGCTAACTCTGTTCTCCGTATAATGTGTGCTCGATAATGGCAAACTGCATTTCCTCCGTGACGCGTGCTTAATGATGATTCACTGTGCTCATTAACCGACCGCTCGCTTCGCAACTCTGTTGTTAGCGCTAGCTTCGATCTTTTCGTTTTCCATGCAAGTGAGAAAGTCTGGGAACTTACGACGGTCTAGAAAATCGCATTCTTACTTCTTCGGTATACTCGAGAACACACGAATCCTGCGACGCAATGTACAACCGGCATTATCACAGAATTCCAATGCGGATTGACACTACGAGATAAATGGGACTGGAATATCTTGCGGCGACTGTTTGTACAATAAACAAGTAATAATCTTGATACATTTCACTGTTAATTCAATGCACATGTGTTGCAGTTGTCTGTGTAGTCGGTCGTTGGACTGTGAACGTACAGGTGTCTTGATTGTGTGATTAAATTGTAGCTAAAATTATTGATGATCTCTTACAAAATTTCGAGTCTTAGAATCTTGGAGCTGTTTCGCCACAACTACCAAGACATTTTTTTCTGAACTAGAATAGTTCCACTGTACATTTACTTATACAAGGTGTTCATTTGAAAACTTTCCAGCTGAATATCTTCAAAAGTATGAAAAATATTAAAAAAGTGTAAAACACGTGTCCAAGGATTTCGAGGGGGAAAAAGGAGGGCAGTATCAGTTTTTTATTTGAGTGACGTTTTTAAGATCATTTGACTCTTTTCAACTCTTTTATTTAAATAGAACGTCTTATTTTTAATACCATAGATCAATAGAGTATCAAATTCTGAGTACAAAAATGTTACCTTCGTACGTCCTAAACCTAATAATTAATGAGACATAGGCAATAGTTTGATACGTATACAGTCGCGTTGAAAGATCAATGTCTCCGAGTGATTTGCGAAGACGGCAGTATTTATATTATATTAGGTTTAGGACGTATGAAGGTCAACACTTTCATACTCAGAATTTGATGCTCTATCGATCTATGGTATAAGCATTGTCCGAATTACGATTGCCGCTGGTTCTAAGGCAATTAACGCTCTAATTCGTATAAGTATAATGCGTCCGAAAGTTCTTATTTTACCGGCCAAAGTTCTAAAATGTAAAAACGTTCGAATGCTCTTGTTGGACCGGCCAAAGTTCAATGATCCTATACGGTCGACTATTTTTGATGGACTCATTCTGATTTTCCTGCATATTCCTACCATGGGTAGGAAAGAGATCATTTTCCTGGTAGGGATAAGCAGGAGACGAATCACCAGTTCGAGGTGTAATCCTACAATTGTGCAACGCCCACTGACTCTGTGATTACATATTCTCACGAAAGTCTCGTAAGACGCTGCACAAAGATCCTTTGTTCAAGGATCTTTCCCCGAAACTGGTGTCGCCTTTCTGCCGAGTGTGGGTCTGCGATGCGTCAATCGTCATTGAGTGGAGTACGGCTGGTCTGTTTCCCGATTCGAAACAAGACACTTAACTTTCAGCCGTACCCAAGTCCGTAACTAATTTTAAGGGCCAAGCATGCCAATAAACAACTCAAAAATGACAGTGTTCCACTCGATCGCAGCACGGACCCAGACTCGATGTCTAGACAATTCTAGACACCATTCCATTTAAAAAAACAGAGTTGACCTCCAAATGATCTTGAAAACGCTACCCAATGGCGTTCCAATTGGATACGTGTTTTACACTTTTTTAATATGTTTCATACTTCTCGATATATCGGCGAAGTTTTCAAATGAACACCCTGTACATATTACTACATTAGTTAAAAATTATAATTGGTCGGAGTTGCAGAGAAAACACTAAAAGTTGTTGTTTACAACTGTGGCGGCGACAAGCTGGCGCCTCGTCTCCGCCAAATGTTTAGTTTTAAGAATAAGTATATTCGAATGAATGGGCCTGGTTGTGTGCTGTGCGATAGCGTCGGGTGACTGTTTAGATGATTGGGTCCAGCGTTAGGACTAGAGTGTTTGGTGTCGAGTGTCACGGGGGTGAGTGTTAGCTGAATCTGAAAGCGAATGTTTAGTTTAAAGTGAAAGCGAACTGTGTGAATGAGAAAGAAAGATTTTCGTGGGAATGGATCAGCGAGCGAACGTTTAGTTTAGTTTAGTTCTAGTTAAGAATTTGAGGAGAGCAGTCGCGGGGGCTCCGCGGTTGTACCGGCTGTCTCTCGCAATAAAGTTCTATTCTGATTTTAAGAACGGTAGCGTCTTATGAAAGTACCTTCGCACCTTCCCGATCATAACACCCACTTCACAACTGTTTCATGTCGGTCTATATTGAAAATGAAAAAAAAACATTTTGTAGATCTTTAAAGTTTAATATTTGTCGAAAGCCTCTGCGCGAGTCGAGCAGAAATAGAGTAATATCGTCAAGGTTCAATTTTTTAAAAACATTTTCCCGTAACACGACCGGAAGCAGTGGTAGTCCGCGCCGCCGGCGCAGAGCGCTGGCGTTCCACAAAAATAGCGTCAAAACAGCGTATTTTTCGAAGCATGTTTTCATCGGCGCGGGATTGGGCGAGCGGAAATGACGGTGTGAGTTCGCGCAACGAATTAAAACGCAATAACTGCATCGGTCGCGGGGCTGAGGGGAGGGGGCGGAAACAAATGGCCCCGAACGAAGGTAACCGGTGTTTGAGCTCGGAGTCCCGTTGAATGGGTTCCTTTGCACGTACGCTTTAAACCAGGCCACCGTCGCATTTCGCCGGAGCGAAGTGTACGCGAATGTGCGGTTTCGGTCACGGAGCGAGAGCTTCGACGGTGGGGAGGGGGAGATAAAGGGGTGCATTCTCTCTTCTCCCGTCCCCCTCTCTTTTACCCTCCCCCGTGGAGAGGCAACTGCTCCAGGGATGGGGACAAGTCTGTGCCGGGTTCCCGACAACTTGAACAACTTCACAATGGCCGGTGCCTTTGCGCGCCGCGGAATAAACTTCCACCGCGTAACTTTAAAATTGATGATCTCGCCGGTACACACGTAAGTGTATCCGTGACCCTCCTCCGTCGAGGTTTATCGCGGCCGAGGGAGATGTTCTCAACCCCCGAAGAATTTATTAGGGGCCAAACCCCGTTCGGGACCCCCGGTAATTACTGTGACCCGCGTTAATATTTGTACACCCTTTACGATAGAATTAGTTCTTTAATATTGAACCAAATGGTTCGAGGGATGGGTTAGGTCTGGGTTAGCTGGATGGATTAGTTTCCTAGGTGACGGGTGAAAGAATTTTTTAGAAAATCTCCAAGGTAGTGGAATTATTTTATTATTGCTCCAGCCACGTTGGGATTGCTGAATAGATTTATATTAATTTATAATATCTTAATGCAGCGGAGATACCCGTATCCGAAGTAATAGAGGGACAAAAGTGGCCGTGCAGTGGAATTTTCGGATAATAGAACAATTCTTTTGCATCATGAACTTCATTTATTCAAGTTGAAATGAACAAAATTGACAGTTTCTTTCAACATGTAAGAGTCCCATATCTTTTTAGCCGTTGAGTCACATAAATTTTTTATTGGAAGCAGCTGCGTGGAATTACATTCCTGTTGTGCCTCAAACCACGAGGTGCTTTCACAAATGACTCAAATGCTTCGACATGAGAAGGCACGCTCTCATCGTTACTTTCGTTTGCTACTTCTATTTGTGTATTTATGTTATCATTATCGCTCCTATTGTTTTTATTGCACTGAAACCATTGCATTACATCATCGCTGGATAACCACAGGAAAGTATTTATTACATCTAAATACATTGTATGTAAACATCGCTACGAAACTTTGTGCGATTAACAGAACATACGGATAATCGAATGGCTGTATATTAGGTTATTCTGATACGGGAGTGTCTCTAGTGTATAATAATCTTCCTATTTTCATGAAATGCAACAAACGCCACTCTAGACAGCTATTCAATTGATTCTTGAAGTAGAAATGATATTACCGTGAATCGTCATCAATGTCGAATCTTTCGTCGATCTCGCGGAACAGGAACGTTTAATCGAGCAAACGTAACTTGTATCAATCCTCGTCGATCTTGTTGACGTATTATCTCACTCGCGACGTGTCCCATGTCCGTGGATCGATGCATGGTGCGTGGATATCTGAGAGATGCGATAACGAATGCGCCGTGGCAGCGGTAATTCAAGTTGAACGGCCAGGGTCGAGATCATTAAACCCCTGGGAAGGGCTGATAATGATTTTGACCCAATTAATTGTCGGTGCGCAGTGATTCACCGCGGCAGTACCGCACAAGCGTTCATCTCGTCTGAAACAACAGCACTGTGAGTCGAAACGTTTTGACGGCGCGGCGCGCGGCACGGCGATCAAAAATCGATGTTACGCGAGAGAGAGAATTCATAGTATTATGGTCTGCTCTATTCCCTAATATTTGCTTTTGTTTTCCTGCAAACGCTTGCGACGAAATTTTAATAACTAGACTGCGGATTTTATGCATTTATGAAAAAGTGAATGGGTCGCATAGAAAACTGACAAGACATCAACATAAAGAATTTGGGGAAATATTTTTGACTTTTTAAATGATGGAAAGAGAAAATACATTTTCTTTTAACTTTGGTCACCCGCGATTGACTTGGATCATTTTTTAACTTCACTTTCAAAAAAATCCCTACAAAATTCTGGATCAGACGAAACACTATGATGGAAATATTCTAACAGATTTTCGGTCGCTGTCAAGTCGTTTCGTCCCACCATGAACAGCAAAGACACGCGCCGAGCGCTCGCTTTCCACCACATTCAGACTCGAAACCTGTCCGAAACAACGATTCGACAAACAACCGCGGCGATATCTTTGTTTGTTTTCCTTGCCCGGCGAAAATTCTAATTCAATCTATAGAACGCGGCGGTAGTTATTTCGCCGTGGCGCTATTATTTCACAATTTTTCCCCGTCGAGCTTTTTACTCCTGTTTCGGTTTAAAGCTATCGTGGCCTCCCCGGTTTATGAAAGCTTCAATATCCCCGTTTTTTGCTACAATATATATATTCATATATTCCGGTTTCCCAAACAATGTTCGCGAGCACGGAAACTACGGGGGCAGGGGATCGATGCCGCGCTACGTTCCCAAACATTTCGCTACCAAACGATGAAACGCGGCGAAACTTTTTCTGAAAAGCTGCCCGCTGTAAGAACGTCGTGTAAACAGGCCGGTTGTCCTGTTCGATGGAGAACCAAATAAACAAACGTATTTTCCCGCGTGCGCTTTTTTCACCGCCCTCTCGTTTTCGTCAACTCCGAACTCACGCGGGAGCGTTTCGTCGCGTTACAACCGCAGATCAAATCGTTATTTGCAATGATCGGTTGAATATTAACCGAATTTTGCATCGTGTCTAACATTATTCGCACATTGCTAGATCCGCATGTACGTATACGCAAATGCTGTTGAGTCGTGACCCTCAACGGCATTGTGTCATCGTAAGGCCTTCTGCGAAGGGGCAAGCGCCCGACAGTTACCTTTTCCTACTCGCGGCACATTGTAATTGTAAACCCATAAAAAGGGAAAGGTACGGTCAAGAAAAAAGAAATTTCAGTGGACAGCCTCATGTCCAACCTTCAACCGGTAATGCGCCCAATTTTTATAGTTTTACAGCCTTGTTTGCCTGCGCCAGATGCATCCCTAGCCTTACTTCTTCCAAGTTTCCACCACTCTCACCATCCTCCAAAGTATACCTTTCCACCAATCACCGACAAGTCGGAAAAACCCACCTTTTTCAGCATCTCATAGTTTTTAACCGTACATAGCAATTCCAGAGCCGATTCGACCGTTAACACGGAAACACCTACCGAACGCGGTACTTAGAAAAAAACCCACTGCTAGTCTAGAAAATATTCGTTGCTCTTTTCAAATAAAGTCTTTTTACCGAACAACGGTGTCAATTCATTTCGAACAGACCAAGATCCGTTAAATCGAATTTGGTCACAAGTTGGTGCATCGAGAAATTACATCGCGATCTCAACAAATGCAAAGGGTCAAAATCCGGAGAAACTGGATCTTCAATATCGCAATGAGGAGTTCAGAACTGGTCAATTGTGTTTCCTAAAAGTCCAATCTGTGTTCGTTTGGTCTCCAAAATGCCGATTTTTACGTTATCGTAGAGCTATTTGTGATAAGCGGCAGCATTCTGCCTGTCACGAGGCATCCGAAGCAAGAGTGACGTCACAAGATGGCTGCTGCTGACAAATTTCGCTTAAATATCGAGAGATTCAACGTTCGTATCGAAAAAATAATACCGCTCCGACATAGCCAGGACATGTGCACAAACGGTGGTGTGTATTTTTAGTTAATTACTTGCTTATTTAACATGAAAAGTCTCTGCCTTTAAAACAGCACCTCATAGTTCCGACATTTTTCACTACTAGCGCCACTGTCACTTTTCCAGCAAAGCTGCACATAAGGTTGGTAATTAAAGAAGTCTGTACATCGTCGCATATAAATACTAAATTTATTTATCAGAAACTCTGCGCAACAGGCGGCTATATTATGTCGTCACGCTTGCTTGGAATCTCTCATGACAAATATTACTCCAGGATAACGTAAAAATTGCCAAGAAAATTAGTCCCACACCGCCTATCGGTCGAAAATCTTACTACTCAGCTTCGTCTACTGACCGTTTGCACAACTATAGCGTGACGATCAACTCCGTTAAGGTCAAATCCACTCGGGCTCGCTTAAGTAACTTCAACATCGTGGAATTTTTCATTATTCATAAAACGGTAATCAATATTATAAGTATGGTACAAAGTTAAAGAAAAAGGTACGCTTTATATTTGATCGAACCTCGCGTTTCAGTAACGTGTCCCGTTTTGACGAGTTACGAAAGAAGACTGTGCGGTAGACTCGTTCTATTATCGCTCGCTCGAAGCATTGACATCTTGTTAGCGAATAGCCCCTCGGGCGTCGCCATTGCGACAAAACCTCGTCGATTATTCAACGCGCTAGAGCATCCAATTTGCATCGACACGGATACAGGCTTTGCGCGGAAAAGAGATTCGAAAAACGCGTTTTATTTGCTCGGCGGCCGCGGGAAAGTCAACCGCACGCGTGCTCTCGCTATTAACGGCTGCAATAAAGCTACAATTTTGCGGGATGCTTTAATTGCCGTTGTCATTTTAATAAATGCTCCTTTATGGAGAAGAGGAGGAAGTGGGAAAATATAGCTTAGGAGAATTTCGTGGGATTCTGGAATCCAAAGATCGTCGCTGGTAACATTCCGCACCGTTCGATCATCAATTGAGAATGATTAAAAACAATGAGATTATCAAAATTTGTTGATTTTTATTGAGTTTCTGTTTCTCACAATCGATGGTAGAACATTTTTATTTTACAGGAAGATCCACAGTTTAGTCATAACAAAAAAATCGTCGTTTTTCATGACGCGTGCATCTATTCAATAAAACAAACGAAAATAAACGCCATGGCTAAAACATAGTGTACCTCTGCGCCAAAAAATTCGACTAGCTAAAACAACAAATAACAAAACAAGAATTGTTCAAACTAAAAAAAGGAAAACGAATGTTCCATTTTCCAGCTCAGTGGGGCTCCGCTCGAAACAGAATTTCTTAGCGCGATCGATCCGCATCGCTGGTAGCGTTCCGCACCGTTCGATCATTACGGATTCAACTTTACGGCCGATACGTCTATGAATAATTTTTCGGTCGGCAGGCTAGCACGCGCCGGCGAATCGCACTTGTCCAATTCTCGTTTTCGTGCGCCGCACCGGTATATATTTTGGTCGGGAGCTGTGCGGCGCCATTGGCCGTCGTTAATCGCCGTGAATTTTTTACCGGTTTGTCCGGCACCCGTCCACCCCCATGGTTGTCCCGGTTTTCGGTCGTTACGGGGAACGTCCGGCCGGCGATCCGTTCAATTTCTGTTGAGCGTGATAATGGCCACGCGGCAATTCGCCGGGTCACGTGCATGGGAATTCACGACAAACGATATACATGCCCCGGGGAACTCGATATATACAGTGTGTTCAACAAAATACCAATCAATATTTATGTGGTGTATAGGACACATTGTGCTGAGTAAAAGTGCCTTAGGAAACATAACTCGAAAAGTCAATCAGTTCCAAAACATTTGCATGCTGGGTTACTGCTTATGAAATGTCTGATGTTTTACAGTAACATTTAACAAACATTACTTCTTCATAAATAAATGTTCACCAGAACAATCGCGACTATAATCAATACACATTTATAAATAGACAGATTTCTACGTCTATCTGTGTCCATAGTGTCCATATCCTTGGGATCGTGTACCACAGGCCTAGGTAACTAGTGCTCCGAGAATCCATGACGTAGCATCGGCTACTCCCACTACCGTGATCCGGTCACCCGTCCGGACAAGTCCGGACTGGACTCGCGCTGAATGGGGATAACGGATTGGACGTTATCGACTCTCGAAATCCTAGTTGCCGAGACCTGCTGTACAGGGTGCATAAAAATTATATGTCACGAATACCGTGGAGGGATTCTATACCTCTGGATCGGTGGAGATCTGTTAAAAAATTGGACCACAAAATTGACCTTGACCCTTTCTTTTAAGGTTAAAAAATTTTTTATCGTATTCATCGCAAGGAACAAAAGTCTCAAGGGATCAATGGATCTCAAGTCAACCGTTCTCTTTAAAAACGACTTTGAAGTTTCGTGAATTAATTTCTTCTATATGTTTACAGGGTTTTCCAAAATGGTATAAACGTGTAGGAAATGGTTCTACATGAGAAAATAAATTGAAAATATAGAATAAATTTTTTGTGTTTGACTCCTCGTTTTCGAGAAAATTCACTTTAAAAATCCTTCAAGTTCGCGTGCCTAACGTTTGGAACAAGTAGAATCAGTAGGTCATGAACAGACGCGTCAAACGATCGCCATTCAAGAGCACGCGTGTTCGCTGAATTTTCAAACATTAACTTCTCGAAGCCGAGACGTCAAATGAAAAATATTTATTCTCATATTTTTAACGAACTTTTCACTAACATATTATCAATTTATTTTCTCGGGTAGAATCGTTCCCTCCACGTTTATACCATTTTGTGACAACCTATAGACATATGGAAGAAATTAGTTTATGAAATGTCAAAGTTGTTTTTTAAGAGAACGGTTGACCCGAGACCCATTGTTCCTGTGAGACATTTACGATACAATAAAAAATTTTTTAACCTCAAAAGAAAGGGTCAAAGTTAATTTTACGGTCAATTTTTTTAACAGATCTCCACCGATCCAGAGGTAGAGAATCCCTCTACGGTATTCGTGACATATAATTTTTATACACCCTGTACAGTGTACAGTGTCATAGTCTAAATGTCATAAGGGTTCGTTCTGATCGTCGTGATTTTATTGGTACACTCACCAAGCCCTAGATCCACATATACGTACACGAGGTTGCAAGGACCCATGAGGCCTCAAACCATTTTGCGATAATGCACATTTGGGGCTTCTACGTAGTTACAATTGCTAGATAAAAAATCACTCTAGCCCGCGAACTTCCCAAAATTGGCCACTTTTGCATTTTCGAGGCGTAAATTGCATTATTCGACAGCATGTATCGAAACCGTCAGAAGCAATATGGCGGCGCTACAGTGCTGCCGCTGTCGGACCTGTCGAGTAATACATTTTCATACAGCTGCGACAGCTGTATGCTGCCGGATAATGCAAATTACGCCTCGAAAACGCAAAAGTGGGCCACTGTGGGAAGGTTACACGTTAGATTGATCTTTTATGTAGCGATTGTGAGTACGTAGAAACCGAAACTGTGCATTATCGCAAAATGGTTTGAGGCCTCATGGATCCTTGCAACCGCGTGTACGTATATGTGGATCTAGGGCTGTGTGAGTGTGCCACCACATTCACGACGATCTAAACGGACCCTTAACCCCTTGCCCTACAATATCGTGTCAGACTCGTGATGAAGATTTTGAACAAAATCTAACAAATATGTACGCTATTAATTTCCTTTAAATCTAAATATAATTCTACTTTGGTTTTGTTGATGTACAGCTATTGGAGAATATACATACAATAGATATAAATTTTCTCCTTTTCTAGGAAATCACAAACTACAAAAAAGTTCTAATCGCTGAAACCGTAAAATAAATCGTAGGACAAAGCGTTAAAGCGTCCCCTCTAAACTGTTCTCTCGTTTTACTCGAAAACCGTCGATCAAAAAATGTCATTCCTCTTTCTCGACTTGTTTCAGCATGTACAATCAGCACTGCTCGTGCCACGATTTTAGGAACACCCTCTACATGGATACATCGAATCCGTGCCGCGATCGAACAAAAGACACGCGTAAATAGCTGGGATCGTAGTCGCGCGGCGAGTGCGCCCGGCAGATTTACTAACGCTAATCGTCCGCGAGCATTAATGAATGTGTCGGGTTATTGTTTCGAACGTCGACGTACGCTCGCATTCATCGCGGATAATCGCGGCGAAGGACCCGTGTATGCGCCGGTCCATCGCTCCAATTAATTTGGTTTTGTGCGCGCTCGCGGAGCTCTGAAACTTATCGCGAGCGAAAATAGAATGCTTAATGATCATGCTTTTGTGCGCCGGCGAGCGAGAGTAATCGAGAGAAAAATTTATTCCTGCTTAACGCCTTTTCAAAGTCCCGCGAGCTGAGAAATGTACAACGGTGTACGTCGATCAGACTAATCGAATTACACGATAAGTTTTTGCAAGGACAGTGATTCTAGCGATCCGAAGGCGAAAAGGGAAACATTGTCTTTACTTGCTGGACGCGCTTAAGTGGTTATATGTATACACTCGTAAATATTTAAATAAAACGGTTCTTTCATAATTTTTAGAGAAAACTTTAGTCGGATATAATTGAAATTTTTACAGAATATTTTCATGATAATATACGTTCGGAGTAAAGCATTTTTTGATCGACTTTCTCTACATTTGCAAGTGTACACGACCGTTTATCGCGCAGTCAACGAAGCATCCTCTACAGGGGCGGTTATTAATTTTATTGCGTTCGGTCTTAACGTCACCGCGCCAGCCACTTATTGTGGAGGCTCCCCGCATTACGGATTTCTTGAGCGTCTCTTGAACATTCAAAGGTTCCACGTTATATTCACGAGCCGTGGAAAAAAACTACTCCTTTTCCCAGGGAAACGGGGATACATAAATAGCTTTATACTCGGCGCAGTGGAAACGTCTAAAGTGCACGTCGGAAAAGTCTTGCTTTGCCTACTTCGTTCAACGGTATCGTCGGCGCTCTCCCGCGGGGATAGCGATTTACTTTTAAACCGCGGACCGCGATGATTATGCGAAATTGGCCGCGAATCGGACGAACGGAATGATCGTACCTTGCGTACTTGATCCATGCAATTTATCATTACTAGACAGCGGATTTTATCCTAATAATTCATCATACTAATAACGTCAATATAAATGTTAATTTAATTTTATATTTTGCTGAGATCTTTTTAAGAGATGGATATTCGAAATGGGTGTTAAGAGAATGCACACTGGTATTTTTAAAATAAAACTGCTCTTTATTACACGGAGGAGGAGGAAGTTCTTTGCTCAACAAATTCTTAGCTGTTTTGCGTTGCCGTGCTTTTTTGAGGAACACTCGCGGGTGGCGCCCGAATGAATTTCCACTCAAGGTTGTAAGGCTTGAGCCCGGTAAGACCGCGGACGACTCGCGAATGCCCTCGCACGATCGCTACTGCCCGACAAATTAATCTTGGGCAGCCGGTTCAATGACGTTCGAGTTATCGCAAAGACAATTAATAGTTATTGTGAACAGATATCACGTTAACAAATGCGTTTCGTCTCAGACCTGCTAGGGGACTCATCAGTAAGGCTGATCTAGCAGGTCCTGCCTTATATGCCATTGCACGCGAGAGATATCGAATTAAGCGACGCAGAGTTTAACGTGAATGTCCTGATCGATGGATAACAAATACTGAACGCAAAGACTAGTGTGCAAAACTCGTATTGAATATTAGTAAGACAAGACCCGTGCGTTGTCACGACTTCCAGTCCTAACACGATGCGTAAGTTGTAGCTGACAAAATAACGAATTCATGCATGTAACACAATATGACCTTCAAATGACCTTCAACCCAGAAAAATGGTACAAATAAAATTCAACGTGTAAGATTCATTTGATGTATTTCTGTTACGCCAAATGTTCAAAATATTCCCTTGAGCTGCTATACATTCATTCAGCCGTGAAGTTACAGAACGTACTTCTGTGTAATTCATTTCTGAGGAAATCGACGCACAAGCCTAGACGATTCTTTCTTTCATGTCGTCTATAGTCGTTTACGATTTACGAATTACGATCAGGAAATCGTTCCTTGTACAACTGCACGGATTCTCTTAAACACTGTCGACTTTCTCCATAAATGAAAATCATATCAATCTTATCTTCCTTCGAGTAACACATTGTGAAACGTTCATCGATAAACTGATCGAGAAATCTTAGAAACTGTGGAAATCTGATAGCAAGAAGGTAGTGATAGTTAGTAGTGGATAAACACGATTCTGTACGAACGTATAGGTGAAAGTATATCATAATTGTCCTCCTGTCAACACCGAATCTGTTATTATGTTGTGTATTGCGATACACTTGAATGTATAGCAGCTCAAGGGGTGTATTTTTGAACATTTGGCGTAACAGAAATACATCAAATGAATCTTACACGTTAAATTTTATTTATACCATTTTTCTGGGTTGAAGGTCATTTGAAGGTCATATTGTGTTACATGTGTAGCATCGAAAATTCGTCACAACCCCCACCGAGGCTAGATTTATGTTTACGATTTACGATTGTACCTAGAACACGTGTTTTTCAAAAACCGAGCGTGAGGCCCGCGTGGGCCATAAAAGAAAGCGTTTGGGCCGTGGGGAAAGTCCGAAGGTCCGTTGGGAAAGTTAGAGGGGCGAAAGGGCTCACTAAAAAAATACCGATGCGAAAAGGTCAGAGTTGTTTTACACGTCGAAGCGAGCGGTACGAATTGTGACGAGTCGAAGCTGTACCTTTCATTTAACGCGTGTATTTTTTGCTAATTTAATTTCCATTAAATTGTTTTTGTTCCTAATTTCGAATTTATTAAATCCCACACATGCATGAATTCGTTATTGTTTCAGCTACAACATTACGTTAACGAAAATATATCATTGCATTTATAAAAACATCGATAGCCTTGAAATCTCATGAAAATGACCTTGAAATTTCTTTTTCCTTTACACCGTTATATGTGGCATTTCAAACAGTGTAACTTTGTCCTACGAAGTATTTTTGTACAACGAAAAGTAACGGAGATATTTAGGTGTCCTGCTTTATCGAATTCACCCTGTATATTGTCCGAAAGAGAACGACATGTACTGTTCCTGCGCGACGGAACATTAGCTACGATTGATCTCGTATGGAAAACTTGTGGAACCCCGAAAGGATTCTAGGGTCGCCTCGTTTCTCCAGACTGTTTAGGTTAGGCCCGCCAGTCCGGCTCTTGAAACAAAGTATCAAATGGGCTACTTCGAAATCTCTGTTTAGAATATGATTCCGAGATCCTTAAATTCTGATTTTGAGATCGTTGATTCATTTTTCATAACGAACAATAAGTCCACAACAATAATTATCAAGCGTGTTAGTTATTGATAATCCAACAGTGGATCGTTCAGTAAATAATAAATATTGTTGTTTATTTTATTCTATAGATTCTCAGAGTCAGCAATGTTATTTCAAGGCAAGATTCGGCGAGGCTCATTCCGGTCTCTTGTTGAACGTGTCTCATTCTTAAAGGCTGACGTCTAGTAATGGTCGAGTGATCTTGAAAACCTCGTTCTACCACCTCCGGCCGTGCAGTTGGTCGAAGTTACGTTTAGATAGCGAGAAAACAATATCCTGCCCCGTATCTTTCGTCGAGTTTAAAGGACTTCGTCTAGGAAGTCGAGGAATCGCGCTAATCTGGGACAAAGACGTCTGTCTTCGGAGCACATTGTCCAGACTCACGGCAGACCTTTATCTTTCCGTGGCTTCCGAGCTTTCTCTCTTCGTCGTTCTCTTTCTATTGCTGTGAAACTTTCAATCTTCTCGCGACTTCGCATACTCGGCAGAAGCGAAGAGTGAAGCATTATCTTGATAAGACGTTTAAGTCGCGAAACCCAAGACACCGAAAATAATAGTATTCTCCGGAGGATTTATTCCAGCCGATAGGTATTGCCAACTTCGCAGAACTTCGGGACGATTCCTTAAATATTGCGAAAGCTGTAAAATTCCCAACTATTATGTAAGAGAATAATTGCTGTTTGGGCAACTAGTCCGGTGATAATTGTCCGAGATTTATTGAAGCAAAAGTAAATCGAAATAAAAATTAGTATGATTTATTACTACTTATTTATTAATACTAAACTAAACTCAATACAATATTGTACTGACGATTACGGACGACGTCGAAACTTTTCGAATTCTTCAAGCGTCTTATAATACTATTTAAATAATTAGTAATTATTCTAAACAGTTTTTTTCATCGCGTTACAAAGGGATCTACAGTCAACAATTTTCCTAGAATCAGAAACCTAGTGTCCAAAGACTTTTTGGATCCACTGTCAAGTAAAATAACGAAACTAAAATGTATGTTACTTTACAAAACACCAAATAACACCAACGTTGATAGAATGGCATTATAATCCGATAATAAATCACAAAGTTACTTTGATTAGTTGAAAAAGTCGGTGTCATATCAAACCCAACTTTGAACTCGCATACCTCTGCCAGTGTTGCACATGAAAAATTGGATTTCAACGTGAAGATACGCTCTGATCATTCATACAATGAAGTGTGCTACGTAGATTTCTGAAATGGAAGAAGATTTCGGTTAACTTTCGTCGACGATTTCGAGCAAATTCGCGAATGTACGTCGCGCCGCAGTGACGCCGCTATTCTTTCCTCTTCCTCCTCTCTCTCCGCTTTGTTCTTAGCTTCTATTTTCCCATTTTTTCATTCTTTCGAGATTCCGGAACGCGTACACAAGATAATCCGACTTTCGAGAACTCCATTATCACGTAGCGACGCAACATAAAGCGTTCAAGACGAGCTTAATAGAAGCGGCTCTGGTTGCCAGCTCGAGATTGTCGTAATTTTCGCCACTGAAAGGATGATAACATAGTATTTTATACGCGGTAGGATATGCAATTCCATTTTGCCACGGTGCCCGTGTTCGTGATACTGACGTTATTTACTCGGTAAGAAAATATGGCGCTTCTTTGTGCGAATCCGGGAAAGATCTGTCGCCGTTTGAAGAATGGCTCAGCCAGAAACTGTTGCATAAATAGAAACGAATGATTGTTCGTTGCCTGTTCCCTTTTCTCGTTGATTGGGACTTGGCGGATTCCCGTCGAGGAATCCTTTTAATTAAGCTGTACTGAATTGTTAGTGTCTCTTCCAGGATTCACAATGTTCAAGACTAGACCTCCTTGGTTAACTCCCATGATCTGCGGAACATTCTTACAACTATATAATCGATGTTGTCTGGGACCGTTTAATGCTTCGTTTATCAATTAGCAAAAGTGTATTTCTGAAGGCAAATATGCCATAATTATGATGGCGCTTCTACGGGAAATGATTGGATAAGTTTTATTGTTCAAGTACATGTGATAAAAACCGTATGAAATTTAAATAAATTCAATATTTTCGATTTCGAAACACAAACATGCATTGGTTCAGTGTTACGGAATACGAAGGTATTAAAAAAATAACAGCTCTGCTACATATTAATCATTATACATGCAAAGATACGGTGATATCGACAGATAGCGAATTTTTAAAAATCTATTTTTTAGGGCACATATGCCATAATTATGATGCCGCTTCCATGGAAAATGATTGAGTAAATTTTATTGTTCAAGTACATGTGATAAAAACCGTATGAAATTTAAATAAATTCAATATTTTCGATTTCGAAAGACAAACTTGCATTGGTTTAGTGTTAAGGGATGCATATTAAAAAAATAACCTAGTCATTATACATGCAACAATATAGTGATATCGACAGATTGCTAATCTTGTACATATTGCGACAGCAGTGAATAAATAAAACACAATATTCAGAACATTATAGGAGCAACAGTGCAGTTCACGAAAAAAAAAGTATGGCTGCGGCTCCATAATGCACCGGGCTCGCGTGTGCGTATAGAAACGGGAACAAGAGGCTGAACGCCGGGTAATGTATGGGCTGCGTGGTTTTTATGCGTCTGCGGATGAATCAGTAAAGGCATTTTTCGGAACGCGAAGTGACAATAAATTATATCCGGGCGTGCATCTGCCTACGAGATACGCTCTCTGCGATAAATCCGATGGATAATCGTTCAGAATATCGGCGCGCGGCCAGGCCCCCGGAAAAAGAAATTATCGGGTTCTTTCATCTGGCCGTGTTTCCATCGGATTAAGTTCCGGTCGCTCGCGATCGTCGTTACGCCCGATGTTTGCCGTGATTAACGACTCAACGACAGATAATCGTCCGCCCCCGCGTGCGCGCGCGCGTCCTCCGGTCACCGCGAAATATTTGCGTATAACTAATTGGCCGGTAATTGGCTCGCGAATGGCCTGACTGTTGATCTCATCGTAGCTGCTCGCTAATTATATCTGCATAGTTCGTTAAGCCCCCTCGCGTCGCCATTAATTCGACCGATTATGAAATTTTCACCGAGCCAGCGGTCGTGAGGGCTTTGTTAAAGGTGTGTGGGATTGTCCGGTGGTTCTTAGGAAAAATGTTAACAAGGAGGGTGCGATCGAAGGTAAATTTATTTGGGTCTGAATAGTGTGTTGACGGAAGAAAGTTTGAAATTAGAAATTTGAAGTTAGAAATTTATAAAGTCATTTTATTTTGTTACGTGTGAAACAATGGAAATTTTTCATTCTCTTTTAACTATGGCTCACGTCATCATACAATTTGAAAAAATACAGGGATGTAGATATAACAGTACGTACTTATTATATAAATATAGATAATGTCGTCCTTGAAGTTCTATTAGATATCTCAATTTTTTAAATTTGTAGTATCCAATATTTTAGGATTTTCAAGATTTGCAATAAAAATATTCGATAAGATTTTATAGCACAATTTCAACAGCTGCTACGTGGGCAATTTTTTCGGAATTTTTGCATTCATTTAATTGAGGAGAATCACCATAAAACCGATAACCTGATTTTTCTCTTTAGCCATCCTTTCCATCAAAGTATATGGTTGAATTTTTACACAGAATTTTACATAAAAATTGATTGTAGAGATAGCGATGATTTTTATGGTAGTGTGCTAAAATATTTTCGTGGAATAGTTTCCAATAATACAGGTCAATATTACGACTGCAACACAAGTGCAGGTGATATTCAGTAGTCTAAATTAATATTCCAATATGTATAGTTTGAATATACTAAAGGTTGCATACAAAATAGCACCAATGGGAATCGTATGATTATTGTTATTATTAGTTGCACAATATTACGAGTCAGTAATGTCATTTTAGGTAACTACAGTGATACTTCGTACCACTTATTACGTAGTTACAAGCTAATGACTGTAAATCCGATCATGTCAAATTATCTTTGAATAGTAATTTGACACGGTAATATTAGTACAGTTGACCTGAGTATAGTTCAAACAGGATCATCGATAATGCAATTAAATATATGTCGATCCTATTATAGCTAATATTAATTGGACAGTAATTAGACAGAAACATACGTCAGAAATATTACTTCAGTTTATTAAAAAGTTGGCTCCTATTGGTGCAGCTTTATCCGGGTTTCTTTTATATTTGGAGTACACGTACTGACTGGAGTTATATCCTGTAATATATTAAGTAATATAATATCACAATAAGAGCTTACATCACATCACCAATATCACGGCAAATAACATGAATTCACTTCGTGCCACTTATTCAGTAGTATAACTCAATGATTGTCGATCAGGTTACACACAATCCTACTTCCAAATTAATACGAATTAATAAACAGTGGTGAATGTCAATAATTTTATTACAAATTACTTAAATATTCTTCATACCTCTCATTCAGTACTATAATTCAGTGAGAGTAGATTTAACATCTAATACTGCTTAAAATATAAAACGAATTAGTGAGTACTTTAAGAAAGTGAATTTACGTATACCGAATATATTTTATATTATTCATTATACATAATGTTTTATTACTAAAATGTAATGCATTAAATGTACCATATTAAAGGTTCCTTTTAAATTCCAAATTGAACGAATAAATTAATAATGCTTATTACATTCTGTCCGTACCAACAGTCTAAATAAAATACTTCATTAACGTTTATTACATTTTGCAACCTTCTATATTTGAAAGAATCGTATATATATGTATAATATATAAATACAATTTGTTGAATACACACGAGAATATTCGAGCAGTGGTACAGCTCAATAATAAAACCAGGTACGATCTTCCATCGCGAACATTTCAGCGCAGCTCCACGTAGCCCGGAGCAAAACACGGCGCCATTTGATTTAGAGGTTTCGCTCTTTACGACCAGTCAAACGAGCGGCGTGACGTGATTCATTTGTTAATTTCCTTAATCATGAGCGTATCCGTTTTTCAAGCCGGGTACCAAATTAAGTTACGTAACGTGGACTGCAAGGTACATGACTTCCCGTGGATGATGAGTCCTCGTCCAGTGACCCAGTTGCCGGTTAAGTGATGAAGCTAGATTAGGAGCAATAAATTATCCTTGGTCAGCTTTAAACTACTTTAATTCGCCGAATCGATATTCGAGTCTCGCGTGGCGCGAAACCATCCGCGGAACGTCCGCAACTATGCAAAGTATCGTGATGCGTACTATGTTCGTACCAACGACTGGAAATCTTTATCGCGATCGATGAATAATACAATCGGGACATTCCTCTTACATATAATTACCGTAAAATATTAATTTTTAACTATCCAACGGTAGCACAATTGCAGTCAGTTTCACAAGGTTTCTATGATATTTTCTTTTTTAAGTTTTAATATGGGGTAGCAGAGTAACAATTTTAAATGTGTAACACTAGACGCCGCAAATTTGTTAGTCTCTCTCAGATTTTCGAAATTAAATTTTCATCATAAATTAACGCAACATTATCTTTTTAAATCATATATTATTCTGTTCCCTTGCAATATATTCTTAAAATTGACCTAGTTTTGCATGGTTTAATACAAGGTTCTCTTATACACTCTACCGCACAAAATTCAAGTATCACTGAATTATAATCGACAACTTGTCACCTTCGAACTCTTGTAACTTCTTGTGAAAAAATTTTACAACACCTTGCCTGTGCTCATTCTAAGGTATGAAGTCTTTACTTCCACACTCTCCAACTTAGACTTCTTCAAGATCCTTTTTTGTTATAAAACAGATTGAAAAACTTAAGCTGCTCTTTTTCTTCTGAAGTTTTACTAGTTCGAACAACTTCGCAGAGTTTAAAAACAATTTTCCACATTCGTTTCAATGTGATCGTACAGAACGAAGTCTTCCTTTTTCAATGATTTCCCAAGAGATCATCAGCGATCTTTAGTAAATCTGAATAACCCTGGTAGGCTTTGTCTATGTCGCATCATAGAAAGCTGTTCTTGCAAAAAATATACCTAACAATTTAAACATACCAATAAATATGTTTCAGTGTATACACGATATTTTCTGTTTGTAAAAAACCGAGAACTGGCGTTGATTTTTGCAAACACTGCGCTTCGAAAGCTGTTTATTTTCGGAAATCTCACTATAACATGAATCCCGGTTTGCCGTCGAACCGGTTTCCCGCAACTAGCGAGCGTGCGTTCCGGAGTAACAGCACTCGGTTTCCCCGCGAAATATTTCAATATAGATTCTAGCTTAATCAGCTCTCGCGAAGTTGGTAGTTTGAAACCTAACGCGGCAATTTCTGTTGCAGGACAATCGCCGACCTCTCCAACGCCAAGAACAATAGGTGAGTTAACGGAACAGGGCGCGTTAAGCTAAAAGTTTCCTTAATACAATGATAATTAAGCTCCCGTTACAACCCATCAAAAAAGTCGTATTACTCGCGAGCCTTGGCTAACAGCAGTGGAAGGAGGAGCGCCGGGAACGATGTTCCAATGAAAACGTCGTTGCAACGGCCAGCCATAAACGGCTTAGTTTCGTCGTGTGTCGCGGCACACATTACGCGGTGGGCGTGCTTACCAAAGCAAACAAGTCCGTAACGATCGGGGCACTCTACTCTGTGAAATTTTATTCCGATAATGGAAGCCAATTCCGTCCTCCGCGAACTATAAAGAGTTCATGCTCGTGCTCTGGTCAACAGAACCGATACGGGCACCGTGGAAGAATATAATTTCATCGAAGGGGTGGGGGGAGCGGGGATCGTGTGCAACGTTCACCGTATAGGTTTCAAATTAAATAATCGCGTTCGAGAAAGGGGATTCGATTAGTATGGTGGCCGAGCCACCTGTTCGCTCTTACGTGCCGCAGGAAATCGCCTACCGTGCCACCGCGGCGCTGGGAAAAACGCGAGTATTTTTTCAGAAACGCCCCGGAAAAACCAGCCAGCCGTTCGGCCGGAAAATCGAATATCGCTGATAACGTCGCGATCGACGCTATCAACGTTCAACGATCAAAGCGCTTAGCTTACACTAGCCGTGAAAGGCACCGGGGAATCTATGTACACGCTCGCGTTCAGAAAAACTCCGCATTAGCGTTATGCCTCGCGATTCGGTGTCACTGGCCGGAACAGGGCGAAACCTTCCTAACCTTCTGGGAAAAATATTAATTGGTCGCTTAATCGGTGAATAGTCTGTTTGAAATTTTTCTGTAGCTACATTTTATTTATTTTATATTAGCATTACGTATGTCGATATATCATGCATAAAGATTAGTTTGTAATATAATCAATAGACTACGAATGTTCATATATTTATAACAAAATTAAGATTAAATTCAAAACTATTGGAAAATTGAAAAAATTGATGTTGTCAACATATAATTTCACCTCGATCAAAATCATCAAGGTAATAAATAACATTCAATTTGGTTTCTATTTCTTGCAATCGATGAAGACAATTTTTATTTTTCGTAAAAATCCGCAGTATAATCAACAGAAATTAAAAAATTTTAGAGTCAAGAAACAAAAAACGGATGAATTTTTATTGGAAGATCGTGTGATTAGACACCTGTGCACTTTGAATGTCTCGTTCTCACTCTCTAACATAATAAAAAAATTAAGTATGCTTGTGTTGCGAGTAAGAAAAATATTGTACGAGTTTTTTGATTGTTTTCTAATTTTACTGGCACGATTTTCTGATAACTTTTTTACTGCAAGCATTGTTGCAAGCTCGCCGCATTAAAATTTATCGGCTATGCTAAAAATTGCAAATACGAATACGAATACGCAAGCCACTGTATATGATCAGTATATCGATTCACCCAGCACTCGGTTTAATATCCACGTCGGAACACGTAAAGCATCTTCGATGGAACAAGCCTTGTGCCGCTGAGACCAGATTTACAATATAGTATAGATAATCTTATAGGGATCATGAATGGTTGTCATAGTTTTATAACCTCGCCTCTTGGTGTCGGAGATGATACATGAATTTTAATCGTAAATATTGCATTTGGAAAAATCTTCTAGACTACTCACAGAAGAGCCATCGAGCTCATACCTTCTAAACAACTCTGTCAAACAAGGTCCAACCACAACCGTCATCACAAAAAATCAGAGAAAACTAAGCAAATCCAATTTTTAGTTTTAGCTGCAAGAATTACACAATTTTCAAAATCTGAACTTGGCTTTTGCACCAAGGACTTTAATTGCAGGACGCTGTCGCGAATAGTTCTCCAGCAGATCTTAATTCTTTCTGGTTAAAATAATTGTTATTTAGAAGAGAAACAAGTGTCAAGAATAATAAAAATATCACGTAACCGAAATATTGAACTACGTGTAAAATATTTCCCAGCGAGAAGAATACTTTGCTAAAAAGGACTTTCAGCCTAGATTAGGTTACTCCGACGCCACAGGGCACAAACCGTCTATGCGGTGGAAAATTGCTGACGCAGTTCCTTGAGGAAACATTTTTAAATGGCGGCCAACGATGCGCGGGCTCACGGTAATTAAGCATCTTGGGCGCAGGGTTCACAAACTGCGAGTAAAAACTAAATAAATAGAGGAGGTCCGGCGTCGGCTGGCTGCCGAGAAAGAGGGAAAAACAGAGTCAAAGAGAAACAGAAAGAGAGAGAGAGAGAGGGAGAGAGTAAGGAGAGAATTAGTGTGGCCGCCGCGAAACACGCCTGGCTGACTGGACCAGCTGTGGACGAGGATACGCTCGCTGCCTCGGCAGAGCTTGCGCAAACACAAAAGCTCACGGCTCAAGACAAACAGCAGGACTGTGAGCTGCTACGTAGCCCTCGGGCGCTGCGGCCTTCAGAACGAAGGAACGATGGAGGAGTCCAGCTGGATAGAAGAAAGAGGATGGGAGTGAGAAGAAACGAGGCGAGCGTGACAAAACTTCGGTGAGAGGCGGCTGTGACACCTAGGACGAGGTGTCGAAGGGTCGCGCGGATTTCGAACTGCCTTGTGTACTCGAATTAACGCGATGGATCGTTAGGGAATGCAGCGCTCGGTCGAGAGAAGTGGGAGATAGGCTGGTTTGAGAGCGACAGCACGCTGCCTGTCTGTTTTACCGCGGTAAATCATATTGCTCCGCAGCTCCAGCATTTCGGGAATAAAGACCATGGTTGAATATCGATTCTGTAAGGCGACGACGCGACGACGGCTCGCGAAATCCTCTCGTTTCTGCGAACGATCCGCCAGGATGACACGATGATCGCGTCCGCGTAGTGTCGCCGGGATTATTCTTCGCCGCGCTGTCTCTTCTCGCGGACCACGGGCTTGTATTTTTATGAATTTCGAGGACGTGCCTCGTCACGAGGTATTGGATCTGGTTACCGGGTAAACTCGTCGCATATTTAGGGGAATCCTCGGAATATAGAAAGCTCCTTGTGTTCCTTCCCGCTGAGGTCTTCGCCGGAGATACACAAATTTAGCCGGAATAGCGGATTGTATTTTAAACAATCGCTTTTCTAGACGATGAATTTTGTAGCAGTCGAGGCCATTCACGGTCGAATTTCGCGTGTTTTGTCTCAAAGTAAGCACCATTGCAATTCAAACATTTCGTCAATGAATTGTAAGTTTCTCGATTGTGACGGTAGAAATGCAATTCCTTAGTCACTCGCGTCCTTCATTTACAAGATCGTCATCTCCCTTTTGGAGTTTGTCCTGCCATTCGAAAAGTCATAGATATTGACACAGATCTGTAAAACGAATTTAAAAAATTTTGAACCCATTTAAAAATTTTTTACAAATTAACTTTTAGTATTTTTTCTGCAATTCCGAGTAAACCCATCCTTGTCATATCTTAAAAAAATCTCAAGCCGTTTTAAATCATTATTATTATTTGTTTATTATTTATTTATTGATACCGTACACCGTGTTTGGTTTATATAGCATACATTAGTAAAACACTTTACAATTAACACGTTAAATACTAATCTTACATTTTTTGAGAAAGTTAAAAATAAAAATTAACGCTGTAATGTCTCGCACGATTAGAAAGAAATTGATAATATCGGGAGAGTAGTATTTTCGATTGAGGAGTTTCAACTCATTTTAAAATAATTGTACACGTTTTAAAGTGTCAACAAAAATGTTCACAAAATTTCATAAAAATCCGCGAGGTAGTTTTGCTGTTTGCCAGACCTTTTGCTCTTGCAGGGCGAGGGAAGTACCGTGCATCGACTTCAACAGGGTGGAATTTTCGAGGAGGGTAAAAATGGGTTTTTAAGGATTCTACTCGTCGATGCGCCGGATGCGGCGGGCAGTTATCAGCGATTCTTTTTGCAACGTTTCGATCACGCGATGCTCGCAATATGCTCGGAATACCCGTCTTTTGTTTCGGAGTTAGTGGACAGCGGCAGCGAGAGACCGTGAGCTAATTGCTCGCCATCGTGGATTCGAGTGAACTTCGACTGTTTACGAAAGTTCGAAATGTTAAGTGATTAAATAGTCACGTTACCCAAGCCCGATCTCCATTCCAGCCGGAGCACTGTCTCAAATTTCGGTGCCTTAATACCTCGGAAAATTCGGGGCTCGCTGCTCTGCTCCACAGGAACAGAACAGTTTGCCGGAGGTAAACAGCGAACGGTAAGTAACTTTTAAGAAATATATATGACGCCGTGAGCCGGGCAGATAGAAAGATAGTAAGCTGAATAGCACAATGGCCGGAACTTTACAGATATATTCTCCGGGGCTTCAACCCCCGGCACCCGAACGTTTAAGCTCGGAGTGGGAAGATTTAATGTCATTAGCGAGAACAGGGCGCTGCGCCGAAGGAGTTGTTGAGTTTCGAGAGAGATGTCCGTGCTGATGTGTAATTTGCCGGGTGTGAACTCGTCGGGCGCCATTGTGCTCTATCGAGACCTATGGACTGCTCTTTATGCGGTGCGATCGTTCACAAATGTCCAGCGTAAGAAAATATCCGAAATATTTTTGTCTTCTTGAGAACATGATAGGTGTTCTCCGGAATATTGTTTCCAATTAGAATTTCGGCTGAGCTACAATTTGGGGGACTAAAAATTTTCAACTTTTCTTTTACATAATTCCATAGACTTTGACGAGAAAATACCAAAAATGTAAGTTTTAATGGGCGGAGTTCACTGGTTCAAAAGTTATACGCGTTTCAATTTGGCTTTCGACAGGTTAGGTAGCGAGCCGACGCCGCCACATTAACCCTTCAGTGGGCGCGCAGTAGCACTGAGTGCTCCGTTTGTAGTTTAATGTAGTATAATTTTTATTTCTGCTAGTTACGATTGGCACGCCCCCACATAACCTACGACTGTAGTGTCATCCCACTAGAGCCGATATGGTTTTCAGTTATCCTTAGGTACTTTAAAGTTATGGACGTGTTATTTATTTGATATAAAATTTGTGATATACGTAGTTTTAAAGGATGGTGCACAAAGTGCTCTGCCCGCCCAGTTATGTAACAAAGATAGGCGCGCCCACTTAAGGGTTAAAAAAAATTATTTACACATTACCTAGTAAACTGATTCCTCTAACGTCTCAAAAAAATCTCCATCCGCTTGGTAGAATTTTAACAAAATTATTCGCTTTTAAATAGTGTACAAATACTTTTCACACCAGCCGTATATGCAATTTGCACGCCAACAGCGCACAAACCGGCGAATCTTACCGATTTTTTTCCTCTTGTTGAAAAAGTTCACCGGCTGGCAGGGTGCACGAGATGGGGGGTAGGTTTTGCAATTAGTGATATCAGCTGCGTAGACCGGCACGCCAGTGATCGAGCGGTATAAACGGCGTTGTTTATGCGCGCCTTCCAGCGGCGTCGGCTCGCAGCTGGCGATTCGCCAAATTTTCGCGAACTGACCCCCCGTCTCCCCATTCCCCGTCGTTTTTTTCCCTCTTTTTCCCTATCCCGCCGGCCAGAGCGCGGCGGTATATCGACGCCCGGAGCCAGACGCGTTATCAAACGATTTATATCGGTGTTTTGCAAAATTTGTGGAGGCGGCCTGCGTGGACCGGGGAGAGAGTGCACTAAACGTTACTGGCCGAGAATGGGTAACGAACGTGGGTGGAGAAGCGATGCTGCGATCAGGGAGACTGGCCTGGTGCATCGGGACGAGCCAAAAAGATATCGGCCCGGCATATTATCGCGTTTAATCTGGCCCCTTCGCCTAGTAACGGGGATTTCGATACCCCGGCATTCCGTGCCAGACGATTATTCTTTAACGTGGCAAAAAGTTCTCCCAGAGATATTGCTAGATCCAGGAAAAATACTGTCTGGCAATTCACAGTGGCCCAAAATAGCGCAGAAGTCAATAATAAATGCATTGGCGTATGAAATTAAGAGAGAGAGAGAGAGAGAGAAAGAGAGAGAGTGGTGGCACACTCACATATTGCTAGATCCGCATATACGGGTCAAAATCCAGAGTAACTGACGCTTTAATATCGTAATGAGGAGTTCAGAAATGGTCAACTATGTCTCCTAAAAGTCCTATTTTTGTTCGTTTGGTCTCAAAAATGCCGATTTTCACATTATCGTGGAGTTATTTGTAATAATCGGCAGCATAGTGCCTGTCACGAGGCATCCGAAGCAAGAGTGACGTCATAAGATGGCAGCCGCTAACAGATTTTCTTAAATATCGAGAGATTTAACGTTCGTATCGAAAAAATAATACCGCTCCGACATAGCCAGGACATGTACAAAGACGGTGGTGTGTATTTTTAGTTGATTACTTGCTTATTTTACACGAAAAGTCTCTGGATTTGAAACAGCACCTCACAGTTCCGACATTTTTCACTGCTAGCGCTGTCTTTTTCAAATACTAAATTTATTTATCAGAATCTCTGGCAACAGGCAACTGTCTTATGACGTCACGCTTGATTGGTATCTCTCGTGACAAGGAGGATGCTGCCGAAAAATACAAATAACTCCACAGTAACGTAAAAATCGGCAAGATAATTAGACCTCCTATCATCATCACACCACCTATCGGTCGAAAATCTTACTTCTCAGCTTCATCTATTGACCGCTCGCACGACTATAGCGTGACGATCAACTCCGTCAAGGTCAAATCCACTCGGGCTCGTCGAAAATTTCCATTTGGGGTGAACCGGTTGTGGTTGATAGGCTGCTTTTTATTTTTTGACTTTTGATCCTTTCTCGTCTTACCTCTTAAAGTGTGACACTTGCCGGGAAAATAATGTGTGTCAAATTTGGAAGGATGCGTGCTGCAAGTTATAAAATTATAATTAATTCGTTTCGTTTATACCGGGTGGAAATTATAAAGCGTTACAGACGCATATCTACCAAAATATTGACTAAACGCAAAAATGTTTCAGATGAAAGCTGTTCAGTGGGGCTTTTATTTTTCCCGGTGGATACTCCAAGGCGAGGTGAAGGTCAACTTTCTTTTTTTAAATGAAATGATATGTTTTTTATCCACCATCAAATAGTGCGTTTTAAGATGAACTCAATGACCTATGACTCAAGGTTATTCAAGGTCACACTTGTCCTGAATAATGCTGATATTGAACACATGTTATTGCACGAACTAAGGTACAAATATAACGATCACACTTTTGCATTTCCATGCAAGTTTGACCTCCTGAAAAAAGAAAGTTGACCTTCACCTCACTTTGTAGTGTCCACCGGGAAAAGTAAAAGTCCCACCACATGATGTCCCCCTCTGAACAACTTTGAAACATTTTCGCGTATAATCAAAATTTTTGGAGATGTTCGTCTGTAACGCTTTATAATTTCCACCCTGTATAATTGTAAATCCTAGGACCTCGACGCACCGATTCCCAACTATCATACGCCGACTGAAACAATACCGGGAAGTTCCACCGTAAGCTCGCCATTTACAAACAACTAATTAAAAGGAAAAATTCCGCCTTAGCGTCAAGCGACAAGTTTTCCGGGAGACGGAGAAATTTAATTCGCCAGGGTCCGTTGCGCCGTCACGTTCCTCCGGCAATACGTAGCTAACAGCGAAAGCAGGAGGGCGTAGCTGGGACGAGGTAGCACGGGGGAGGGTTGGGGTTGGTAGGAAGCGACTCTTAAAACCGTGGGCGATATTGTTCCCCGGGTGAAAGGTCATCGGATGAGAATCTGATCCCGAATTTAAGAAGCGCAGCCTGGAATTCCGCCGGATGGAGGAAGCGTGGTGTTCGTTAAGGCCGACGAGTTCCTTCGCCGGCGAATAACAGTCGGCTGGAGTCTTAGAGCGAGGCGATTGCATAAAAGGGGTCGGCCAGCTGCGAGACCAGTTGGAGGATTCTTGAGGGAATCCAGCCTCGGTGTCATCGTCGTCGGCGGCGGCGTCGGCGTCGGTGTCGGCGTCAGTGTCGGCGTCGGCGTCTCCGGGATAACCGTCGGGAAACAAAGAGCGGAATAAGCTGAAATAATTGGCAATTACAAAACCGAGCCGGATATTAACATTATCTCGGGGACACAGGGGCTACGGCCGTTCGGCGCCGGTGTCCTCGCGACCGACCGAGACGCCGCTTTCTTTTGTGGAAAATGTTTTCCACGTTTCCACCGGCAGCCGCCACCGCTGGCTTGGAAATCTCTGCATTCCCCCTCTCCCCCCGGTTACTGTGTACTTTCTCCACGCTGATAACCGCGCAGAACTGCGTCCGAGATAAAGGATATTGTGTCTCGCGGACAACAAACACTCGAACGCCGTCGCTGCGAACGATTGTCACGCTACGAGCTCGAAGATCTGCGGTCCGACGCGCGATTGTTTGCGGAACGTGCGAAACGACTCGTGTGGATGCTGCCAGAGTTTTTTCTTACTTTGTTGGGTTGGTCAATTCGATGTATGTCAGAGGGCAGGATGATTAACACTAAACCTACCGAGCACTTAAAGCGATCAAAAGTTTTCGGTTTATAAATGTTGGAGTATACACCGTAATGCACGGAACACTCGGAGGAGGAAAGGTCTTTTTTGACCTGCTATTTATTGCCTTTTGCAGCGTCGCCATTTTTACAGGCTAAAGGGCCTAAGAAGGAAGGCGAGTCAGTCCGCGCAGTCAGTTACTTAATAAAGTTTCACATTGTGTTATGTGCTAATAATATTAATTCACACTCATTATACTGTTGTTCTATGCGCGTTGGAGTTTAAATATCAAGTTCCATTTAATCTCCCAACCTCGTTATCCCAAAAATAAATATGACAAGGCTGTATTTATTTAGATTTTATGTAATTTTTATCACAATATGTGCACAGATAACGAAATTCATCGAATCAATGTCGATGTAAGCAACTTCATCGTTTCAATAATTGTAAAATGAAACATAAAACCGGTCATTTGACCGACAGTGGTAGGTTTAGTGTTAAAAATTCGAAACGACCATGACTAGGACTAGGAATCGCACGAGTGGAGACAGCCGACGGGCAGAGATGATGCACGGGGCGGAAGACGAGCTGTTCTTTTAATTTCGAGCACGTCGTGCTGAATTTAAGCGATACCATAATTCGGATCCTTCTCCCCGCTTGTCCTTCTCTTCCAGAGACCCGTGGGTCTCGGATCCTTCATCAGCCCTTTAACCAGGATTTGTTTCCTTTCTTTTTATATCCCGTGGATTCTCCGGCCCTCTCTTTCTCTCTTCTACCTCGGGCACGTAATCTCGAGACTCTCGAGCGAGCTTTCCAGCCGCGCGGCGCGGCTCGGCGGTGCGGTGCGCCCGATTAAATCATAACGCATTTATTAAATTCGTCTCGGTTTAACTTCGATAAATATTCAACCGGGTCTCCGGACAAAGGGGCGAATAAATGACGGAAGTGAAAAAAGTTCATTACGACCGCGATTAAACGCGAGTAATCGCCCGAGTACCCGGATCAAATGCCAAGGGAGCCGGAAGAGGGAAGATCGACGGGGACGACATCGCGATCCTGTTAGGAGATCTTTCGAGTTTTATTTCTGTGATCGAGCGATTGCTCCTGTCCCAGGAACGGGAACTCCCAGGGAACTTCGGGATTATCTTATAGACAGTCGCTTCCGCGGAGTCAGCGATATTTAATGTCGTTGTTCCTGATCAGGGTAACGAAGCTAATCCTACCGTATCTGTTTCTTTTCACTATTTTCTGTGACATTCGTATTTAAGAGTTCATCCCTTTTGTCGGGCTGCAGTGTATTTCTTTCATGAAAATCAAAAAATAATTTAACAGTATAATGAATTTAGATATCGAAATTGCGTTGTGTAAATAATACAGGCTGTTCATTTGAAAACTTGCCTGCCCAATATCTCGAAAAGTATGAAAGATATTAAAAAAGTTTAAAACAAGTGTAAACACACAGTTTTTTTTATTTGGATAGCGTTTTCAAGGTCATTTGAAGGTCACTTCAACTTTGTTTTTTCAAATGGAAACCTATATTTTTTATACCATAGATCGATAAAGTATCAAATTCTGGGTATAAGACTGTTGATCTTCATACGTTCTAAACCTAATAATTAATGAGATATTAGAAATAGTTTGATACGTGTCGAAAGTCGCGTTGAAAGATTAATGTCTCCGAGCGATTCGCGAAGACATGTTCACCTGACAAACTACTGCTGATATCTCATTAACTATTACGTTTAGGACGTATGAAGATCAACACTTTTATACTCAGAATTTGATAATCTATCGATCTATAGTATAAAAATTAGAACATTCCATTTAAAAAAAACAGAGTTGACCTTCAAATGACCTTGCAAACGTCACCCAAATAAAAAACCGATACTAACTCCCTCCTTTCCCCTCGCAATCCTTGTACACGTGTTTTACACTTTTTTAATACCTTTCATACTTTTCGAGATATTCGGCTGAGAAGTTTTCAAATGAACACCCTGTATATGTAAATTGTAAATACCGTTTTCAATTTTATTCCCCCAGGTCTCGCTAACCCGGTGAGTCTCGATTTATCCGGGCTCTCTGGGTCCCGGTGAAGTTGGTTAATCGAGGACCTACTGTAACATCGAAATGAGATTTGACACAATTGCAATGACAGCTCAGTACGTGTAATCCCACCACGAACACCTTAAATCAATCCACCAAAAAAAGTTGTAAATTAGTTAGCCACGTTAAAAATCAATGAACGTGAAAAAGAAGCTTGCTTCTCTCTAAAATTGTTTGATTATTGGAACCGTTTGTTGAGGGATTTTGGGTAAAACAATGCCCGTTTTCGTCGCTGTTGAGGCGAACGCGGTGAGAACGAGCCAGCAGGTTGCAGGCTCGCGCGGGAAATTAGGGTCAACACCGGTGCGCCACGCGCCGACTACATTTACCGGGCCAGAATGCGGTATTTGCGAGCTTCTTGAGATTGCTCGTGATATTCATAGACGCCGGTTGACTGAGCATTTCGCGCTGCGACACGCTGCGCCGCGTCGCGACGGCCATCGCGATAAATATTCAACGTGTAATTTAACGCACAATATTCCGGCTTAGCGGTTGGCAAGTTCGCCGGCAATGGAATTGAAGACCTTGGCGCTGAAACCGAGCTACTCCGCTTTTTACCAAAATTTTACTCGCTGAAATTTTACACATGTTTCTGTAGGTTGTCGAGTGTTCGGCACCAATAAGAGAACCACATCAATGGACCGTGGATTTTTGTGGGGAATAAAAATGATTCATTGCAAGAAATTGGTACCGAGCAGAAATTTCCTTCCTGCTTTATGCTCAAACGTTTCCTCTAAGGCACCGCTCAAAATAAGCATACTGTAATTCAAAACAATTACTGAATTACTAACTCGATTGTCGTTCGAGAATTGTCGAGGCTCGAAAGTTTTACAATGGCCGGCGAAGACTGGCCGTCCTAATTTCTTGCTCGCGTTGAACTCAGCCTCGCCGTAGCCTGTTCTCATTTAAATAATGAAAATCCCCACGGGTACGGGGGGGCATTTTCATTCTTCTCAATTAAGTCGATCCACTCGTCGCCTCGGTGCTGCGGCAGAATCGAAAGGATCCTCTCGCATTAATTCCTAGGACGTCTTCGATGAATCGGCCGATCCCTTAAATATTGACATTGCGCTCCGGAGGGAAGCAAGACCCGCGAGCACGCACTCGATCCACAATGAAAGCCCGCAGATAGCCCACCCCCGCAATTTCTTCCAATGTTCGGCCCGCCCGCTAAACGCCCGCGTCGATTTAATTCCAATTGGCCGTCTTCTAATTAATACGAACGTGCTTTTTCCAATCGAGGGGTGACCAGAACGGCTGCGAGTGCGACCGTTCGCAAACACTTCACCGCCTTATGCATTATTAAACGCGCGATCGAACTGTGAAAATCGCGTTGTCTGCTGTACCGTCCTCGATGGCATCCTGTTTGGTCTCCGGGAACGTTAAATAATCGCTCGTGCAGCTTAAATAAATTTTTCCTGAACTTAATGCCATTTTACGTATACTGCGTCGTGCTGAAGTAGTTAAATTTTTTTTAGCGGAAGTAAGGTAAGAGGATTATTTAAGCGTGACCTTTCATTAAATTACATTAACCCTCATACGTTCCTCAGGGTATACTATTTTCACATACTGTAAAATTATTGATTCTTTTATTTTTATATTGTAAGATGTATTTCTTTAACACAATTTGGTGATTTAACGTGTAGAACAAAAATGAGTGAATTATTCTCCTAGTCTCTTTTATGGAATAATTTTTTAGGAGCGTATAAAAGTTAAAATGAAAGTGATATGTAGAAATTTATAACAGAAGAGCAGAATAAGCTAAAGATAAAATTCTTTTTGGAATGAGTTCTGGCATGATTCGGTATTGCAGACGAATTTTTCCCGCCCATTCAGTCCATTAATCCATTCAAAAATCTACATCTGGATAGAAGCAATTCCTGACAGTTCAAGCATCCCACGAATTACTAATCACAAACTCGCATCTTCCCAGCAATCTGAGCACCATCACCACCAAAAGACTATGCCCGCAATCTTCCCACGCAAGCAACACTTATCCCCAAACTGATCACCGGTCTTTCCGATAATCCTGACATCAAGCCACCCCATTGGCAACACGATGTCTCTGTCCTCGGCTCTGTCGAGCCCCAATCCGATTCCGCTTCAACGAATAGCCTACTTACTAAAGATCAGTCCGCCTGTTTCGAAGGAATCTTTTTAATATTGCATCGCGTCAACCTCGGACAATATTCATCGCTGGAGCCTCTCGCGTGGAGCGTGCCTAAAACCCAAAACAGGTCGGAGAGGGAAGCTTTTGCTGTTCTGTGCGTCAGTATTCCACCGACGCGCGACGATGACCATCCTCTGATAACGTTTGGACACGTTCGCTTCTGGAATTCACCGCGAACTTTCACAGCTCAACCCCTACCCTCTCACAACCCTCTATCTTCCTCTGAAATCTTCTTCTCGTTCCCTTGGATAGCTGTGACGTTGGACGCTGTAACATTTTTCTGGGACGCTCTGTGCTTGGGAAAGTCCAAAAACTGTATTTATCTCTTCTGTTAAAGGTTCAAAGAAAATATTGTTATATATTATTATTAAAGAGCCTTTCCTTCCTAATGCTTCCCAAAGCTATATTATCAAACTGAAGAGTAACTGTGTCGTCGATAAACATTAAATAAACAAGCGTAGACACTGAGGGAGGGATCTCCCATTTGAAATTGCAGAAGTACCGAAGATATAAAAATACGTTCTTATCGGATCCGATAATACGGACGAAATAATGCTTTTCCAGAATTTACCCAACTTTGCTGAGCCTGTGTGCACGGACCCGTTATTTCCTGGGAGCAAGGGGCGACGGGAAGGGAAGAGGACACTGTGGCGCGACAGTGGACGGAAAAATTCTCTCTCTCCTTCTCCCTTTCTCCCTCTCTTTTCTCCGGCGATTCTCACCGGCCATTAATTCTATTGTTCTTCCGATCACGGAATCTATAGTTGGAGCTTTGTTCTCCGAGGGCCTTACGAAAAAGTTGCGACCGAGCGATTCATTCGCGGAACGGACGACCCTGCCGCTGGATCATAAATCCTGCGCCCTTCGCCTCGATCTCTCGGCATACTCGTGAAAAAAACCTGCGGTTCCTGCGAGCACTGCTCGTATACAGAGCAGTGTCTACCGAAGAGTAACTCTTCGTCCTTGTTCCCGTTTTTCTTGCCGGCCGATGCTTTTTATCGCGAATCACGCGATCCTCGTTGCTTCTTAAGACGGCGGCTTGTCTACGGTAAATAATACAGGCTGCTCTGTTTTCCGAAAAAATTGCTGCTTCGACGTGCTCGTTCGCCGTCGAACCTCGAGACAGTTTTTCGCTCAATGTTCGGGAGACTTAGAGTTGTTACTGGACCGTGGATTTTGTGCATTTATTATAAAAATATATCGGTTAAAATACAAAAACCGTGACTTAGTGAATTATTCAAAGAAAAAATACAGTTTTATTTCAATTCTATTACTCGCGATTGACTCACGTAATATTGATTTTGCGTGGAAACACCGCAAAGTTCATGGAAAAATCCAAATATTATCAACTGCTGAATATTGAACGCGAAAACAAGCGGATAATAATTCGCTGAGGCGAGTTTCGGCGCGTAACCGTTCGGTGGTTAATGGTGGTTGTTGCGTGAACGATGGATTTTAGATGGCTCTGCAATTAATAATGGAATGGATTCAGATCCGGGGATTGCGCAGACCGAGCAACTGGTCGTCCCTGTCCCATCCATTTGTACTCAGAGCCGCCCACACACCCACCATATCCACACACACACACATACATACATATAGTTTCCAGCTTCTCAGCCAGAGATGAGGCATAAATTGCATTATGCGCGAATCTCGAATTGCAATTGAATTACACGCTCGCCGCGAATTCTAATCCTCGTCTGACAGATCCAATAATATCTTACGATATTTCCGGTGCGGGGCCGAGTAAAAGTGCAGTTAGCGTGGACAGTAACCTTCGAGCCATAGAACGCCCGACAGAATGGGAAGAGATATTGGATCGGAATTAAGCAACGCGCTGAAACGATTATCGAACGACGCCTGTCGACAGCCACCGCCGGTTTTCGTTCTAGTGTTTCTTTTTTTTCCGGAGGGCCGACAAAGGGAGGTTTTATATATCGAAACAAATTGCCTCGACGACCGTCGAGCGCGCGAACCCGAGGAATTTTTATTCCTCCCGGTTCTTTCGCCGGCCAGATAATTATTGAACGAATAAGCGAATCCATTATAGCCGGATAAAATTACTTGCCGCTCGTTTATGAAAGTCTCACCCCTAATTGCAGGCACTTACATTTTTACCGCGTGATTTATTCTGACGCCTCATTGTCGAATAATCTGGATCCCCACCGAACGACTCGACGGAGACGGAAATTGCCGAGCGAAATACTTCTGCCGTCTTATACGACCATAATCGGCCCCGATTTTTCTCCTCGTGCTGCATTTACCCGAGTGATTTTGCGGATACGTTCCGGATTAATAGGTGAGCAGTTTTTGACAAATTTTAGTGTTGTTGGGTTGCTTATATATTTATATATTTAAAAATAATTAATATATATATTTTATTTAAAATTAATTAATATTAAAATTAATTAATAAACATCTACAGGGTGTCTATTTGAAAACTTTCCAGTCGAATATCTCGGAAAGTATGAAAGATATTAAAAAAGTGTAAAACGTGTCGAAGGATTTCGAAGGGGAAAGAGGGGTAAAAAATAGCATACTACGAAAATTGCTGATTTTTTTACGAACAATAAGATCTCATAATAAAAAATATTGGTTTCCATTTGAGAAAACAAAGTTGACCTTGAAATGACCTCGAAACCGCTATCCAAATAAAAAACTGATGCTATCCCCCTCTTTCCCCCTCGAAATTCTTGAACTCGTGTTTTACACTTTTTTAATATCTTTCATACTTTTCGAGATATTTGGCTGGAAAGTTTTCAAATGGACACCCTGTATAGTAGTTTCAATGTGCTTGAGTTGTATTGAATATACTTATTCATATATTACATCATGAAATCAGGCTCATTTAACTGACACAACGTGAAATCACGTTTGTAGTTTTATGGAAAATTGAATGCATGTTCTTTTATACTGACCCGATGTTAGCTACGTTCCACGTTAATGCGAAATTAATTTCAGCAAATATCAGTTATCCTCGCGTGATTTTTCGCGATTGCGAGCCGACACTGCGTGTAAATTCATTGATATTAATTAATGACGAACCGGCTGATTAATTGGAAATTTCGGGGCAATTACCGGTCGCCACGTGCACGAAAGTCTTGATCACCAAAGCCGGAAATCAAATTCGCGGCAATTGGACTTCCCTTTCCCCGTTTAAGAAAACTTCTTCGGGCCTTCGACCGGCGCGGAGAGAGAACGCTCGAGGAAAAGTTTATTGATGAAGCTCTGGGTCGGAAGTATCGGAAGTAGGTCGGCCACCGGTATATAAATAAATGTCACATAATATTTCCGAAGTGTTTCAAGAGCGTCGCGGAAGAAAACTTGAGCATCGAGCAGTATAATTCGCGCCAATTTCCTCGAACGAACGCGGACACCGTTTCGGCCTGGCAACTTCGAATAATGAAACGAAAGATATAGACATCTGAGATCGGGGGGGGGGGGGTTGAAATTTCGTTACCCGCTCCGTCAAACTACAAATGGATCCAGAAACTCTCCTACATAGTATAGAGGCCACAGAAATTTCTACTTGAAAAATATTCATGCTTGAAGCTTAGCCTGCGAGGCTGCTACTTTCTGTTTTATTGCAACACTGCTGCAACTCGGAGTGAACTATCGAAAAACTATGAGGGAAGAAAAAATTTCTTGAAGAGTATTGCAGTTTCAGTGAATATTGAATTGCTTTAGATAATTTGTTTCTTCGTAGTGAATAGGTTCTTCGAAATTTTTTTATTGAGTTTGTTCAGTTCATTGTTATTGGTAGAATTTTTATAGATAGTCACATTCCATAGCTTTATATATTTTATAGAAGTTTTACCCATATATTAAAACATTTAAATTTTGTTAAATGTCATATAATATCTTTTACTTCACACTTGAGTACCTTATAGTTTTAGTACCTATAAGATTTCCAAAAAAGCATTCTTCAAATTTCATTAATATCGAAATAAAAACTTATGAGTCCTATCGAATCACCAGTTACCACCAATCAAAAATCAGTATTATACCATCAAACGTTCAACTAACAATGCTCGACAGGAGACAAGGGACAATGTAAACATACTTTCCTAGGTCGGTAGTCCTTGCTCCCACATCGAAGACCACAAATCAATCAGCGAAAGAAATTGCTTCAGGTCGGGAGCGGCAGAATCATTAGAAAGAGCATTGTTCAAACGTCCAACAATCGTACAATCCGGTGGCAGCACGTCGGCCGTAGAAAAAACGGAGGTTAAAGGGTCCGTCAAAACAATTCGGAATCCATTCAGCCGTCGGTGCTTGCATCGGCGTTCCTCGCCGTTTCCAGGCGCAATATATGTATACAGCGTTTTATCGATAATTGTCCAAAGCACGGGTCCGGCCAGGGATACTATTCTTTGACTTCTGCCGAACATAGAAAAGGACAACGAAGCTCGAGGGCCTCGGTCGCCTAACCATGTTTTGTCACTGGATTAGTAGTGGTCTCCCGGTCTTACATCGATATACCGGACCCGATATACCGGATTATGTTACACTTCTCGGCGACGCAGCCTCTCGAGCCTCAGGGCCCCTCACGGGGTATACCCCGCTATAGTGGGGATAGTTTTGAGACAATTATAGACCAGACACTTAGGACATTTATCGATAAAACACTGTGCTGGGTGGTTTACCTCACCCGATCATCCCAAATATCACACGATTTATGAGATGTCAAAGTCATCGGGAACATTTCTCTCCAGGCCACAGTTTCTGAGATTTCAAGGTCATCAGAATCATTTGCCATTTCATGTTTACCTTTTCATAGTCATCGTTGACTGTGAAAATCAATAAAACGAATAAAATGGTGTGATCAACATATCAACCGATAAATAGGAAAATCATGGCTTTTACACTAGACAATACATACAGGGTGAACATTATAAAGTTTTACATACAAATATCTCCAAAACTGTTGATTATACGCAAAAATGTTTCAGATAAAAGTTGTTCAGTATTAGATACAGATAAAACATAGAATTACAGATAATGACTTCCATGTTGTCCAGAGTAATGTTGTTATTGAACACATGTTAGTGTTTTGGTGTGAAAGTTCGAAGGCACGAACTAAAGTACAAATAAAACGATCACACCTTTTCTGCATTTCCCTGCAAGTTTAACCTTGAATGATCGTGAGTCATGGGTCATTGAACTCATCTTAAAACGCAACTATTTGATGATGGATCAAAAAACATATCATTCCATTTAAAAAAGAAAGTTGACCTTCACCTCATCTTGGAGTGTTCACCGGGAAAAATAAAAGTCCCACCACATGATGTCCCCCTCGGTACTGAACAACTTTCATCTGACATATTTTTGCATATAATCAATATTTCTGGAGATATTCGTGTGTAACGCTTTATAATTTTCACCCTGTATATGTAATCCACTACTAGAAATTTTATCAGCTCTTCCGTAGTTGCTAATGAGCTAGCAGTTCATGCGACCTTAATAAATAAATAAGGAAAAAAAACGAAACTCTCCAAATTTTTATTAATTGTTAACGCTCAAGGTCAAACGAAGGTCATCATATTAGAACGTTGAATACGTGTTGATCTCGACTGTAACCTGACAGTCAAAATAATGTGTCGTCTCATTAAAAGAAAACATTGATGATCTTGAAACCATGAAGAACACGTCCCCCACAAAACTCTTACACTTTCAACAATATTTATCCTCTCGAATCGTCGCGATTTCTCTAACATTCTTTCCTCCAAGCAATAAAACAATCAAGGTGCCAAAGTCACATGGTCCACCCCGTATGCACATACTCGCATCGGTACCCCCGATTACTCTCGCGCCGAAAATCATCGATGCAAAGAGCATCGACGCAGCAGCACCAGCAGTAGCAGCGTGCATGGTGCATCGGGCGCATCCATGCTGGCCCGTGCAACGACGTGATATCCAGGTCAGCAGGGATTACTTTCGAGCTGGCGAGCTAACGGTGTTCACTGCGTCGATCGGATCGGTTGCAGCATCATCGGCAACTGCAACTGCAACAACAACAGCAACATCAACGGTGAGGGGGGGCGGAGCTGTGAATACAGCTTCCCGACGCGTTGCAAACTGCAACTCCCCCGAATATTTTCATTATCCGGGATTGCGTGTCGGCCGTGTTAAGAATGCAGCCGATTAGGGGTATGGAGTCGCGGTATCCGGCCGATCGAACGGACCGACCGGCGCCGTTTAATCCGCCGGAAGAACCGCAATCGGATTTCGGTGGCAACGATTATGCCGTGTCCGGACCGCAAAGGCGCTTTGCTCTTCGAATTGCCGCGGCTTCGCGAGTTTCGCATGGCGAGCGGGCGGAACACGAGGAGGGGATGGGGAGAGTGTTGCACAGAGATGGTGGGACGAAGACACTTGAAGCATCGTTCACAGGCTGACGAGCGAGGCACGTTAATGACGGTGTTTTGCCGCCACCGCACCACCGCGCCACATCGCGAGATTCCGTACGACGACGTGTGTATAGCTGGACAAGAAGCATCCAGCCGGCTGGTTGCTCGCTGCTTGGATAATTATGCGGCAGTTTCCAATTACGAGTGACGACCGAACCTGCCCTCCTTACTCTGTCTCTCTCTCCCCCTCCAATCCTGTTCTACTCTTCCGACGACACACCTTTAACCACCCTCCGACCTCGCTAGACTTCGCGGCGGGAAACTGCACTGTCTCCGCTCTTCAGGATTGCACCGTGATGGTTCTTGGGTGAGGGTCTTTCGAGAACTGCTGGAGAGTTTCGATTGTGCGTTATTGCCGTGGCTTTTGTGGTTGGGATCCTTGTATGGGATTGGGTAACGGGTTGATCGCCGTATCACTCACTCAGGCTTGTATCAAATTGCCGACAATGTGCATCTTTGGAAAAATGTTTAATATACTTCATAAGTTAAAAAATGCAATATTTCCTGTGAAACGTACGCATTAATAATCGCGCAAGAACAGTCCATGTGGTTCTCTGTCGGACAATATTTATGGTGCATTCGTGACTAAGAATCTTCCTCGAAGATTTCGTAAATTAGGGTCATTCAACGACCATTCTAGACATTGCCAGATGATTCGTTTTTCTGTATATCTTGAAGGACAATGTGCCATAGAATTGTCCCTCCGAACGACCACCCGCGGCCGTCAAGGATAAGTTTATATTACCGAGACCCATCGTCGACCGGGTTAGGTAGAGCCCCACGCCTCCTTCCAAGGTCTCATTCAGAGCTACAGGAAGGAGGCCTACAAAGTCAAAAGGGCGCTGATTGGGAAATGCAACTTTCGGCAAGAATCAATCAGCGCATTTTCTTCCTCATCGCGTTAGGGCTGGAAGTCGTGACACTCTCCAGTCCTCGGGTAGACAAGACAACGCACGGGTCTTGTCTCACCACTCTTTAATACGGGTTCAGCATAGTAGTCTTTGCATTCAGTATTTCTTGTCCATCGATCAGGACATTCGCGCTAAACTCTGCGTCGCTTAATTCAATATCCCTCGCGTGCGCTAGCGTATAAGGCAGGACCTGCTAGATCAGCCTTACTGATGAGTTCCCTAGCAGGTCCGGGATGAAACGCTTTCTTAGCGTCATTATCTGTAAAATCGATCAATCGTTGTTATATATAATCGCTCTAGTCACTGAATCGGCTGCTCAATATTAATTTGGCGGGCAACATTCGAACATTCGCGACACACGCAGTCGCGACGAAACAGTATATTTATTTTTTCAAGTTAGTTTTTCCTGCTCGTTTAAATACAGACAAGTATCCTACCACAGACGTGGGCTATCACGCATAGGTGTAAGTTCGGTACTATCAATGGACAGTTCAGTACTGTCAATGAATCAACACGTACTAACTAAAGGGCTATCGAATGGTGTCTTGTTCCAAACGCTTTCTTAGCGAGATTCGATTGCAAATTTCAAGCTTACAGGTCATTCTGTCCAAGAGGTAAACCAAATACCGAAGCCATGGATCAGGCAATTACATTGCAAAATGGATGTTGCGGATGGTGTCACTAACCGCAAGGTTACTGCTTGACGCGAAAGTATCACAGTTTTATGTAGCCAAACTTTGGAGACGTTCCAGCGTATATTTGTGAAATGAGTATGACGGGTCGTGCATTTTTGTGGCAACGAACTCATTGTATAATGGGAATACTTTTACTTTATACTTTTACTAGTTCTTCTCATTCTACACTGTACTCGTAAAAAAATATTTTTAGAAAAGTTGAGATCGAGGGAGCCATTCTTGGTCCTACTATTTCCTTAAAAAATAAATTAGGCTCTTATATAATGTCTTACTCTCCAGACCTACGCTGGAGATATGTAAACTGACCTACTCGTTCCTGAATGACTGTGAGGAGTACATATTTAAACTGCTTGTGTAGTAGGCATACGATTGTTTATAATCTATATTTGATTACAGTATAAGTACTGTGCAGTACTGCAAAATAATCTCTTCCTTGAAATTACAATTGCATTAATAATAAAAAAAAAATAAAGTAATGAGGAAAATATAAAAAATTTTAAATGAACACCTTATACACGTACATAACCATCCTAAATAATGAGAGTCAGATACGACAAGTTTTACAGCACAATAAATCACAATTACTGCGACCCAAAACTCCAGAAATCACTTGGCACGTTTGCTCCAGATTCTACATCAATCTTTAAACTCTACATAGTACAGTACTACAACGAACATACAGCAATCACTTGTAGATCCCAGGATAAAGTAATTGACGCAATAAAGTGTGCCCTGCAAAACCGTACTCGTCCGGCACAGAAGTTCCGACGGCAATAAACATGAATATTTCAAATATAATTTCCCTAAGCGATTATTTTATCGTCACAGATGCATAAAGTGATAATTACAGAGGAGATTTCGAGAGGATTGCATTAGTTTCCCGACACGATCGCTCCGACGATAGAAATTCGAATGACGAGGTCACGTTTTTTCTGTCGCCGCCTGGTCCCTTTTGTTTCTCTCACGACATACCTTTAGGCCGTCGTCCGTGCGGGCACATTGGGTCAAGTATCACGTGATAACCGCTGAAAACGAAAGAGGTGGAGGGTGAGAAGGTTGTTCTCGACACCGTTGGAAATTCGGTGGTGAGCGGCTTCAACCTTCTCGCGGAACCTTTGCTACCGAACCATTAGCCGCGATGCCGAAAATATCAGCAAATTCCATAAACGACAAAAATCGTCTGCATTCCCTGTTTTTTGATGCAGTGAAGTGTTTGACTTATTTCGTTTTGTATTTTAAGATGCGTTAATCCAAAATGTGTCACAGACAAATGCAAATTTGTCCATTTAACATTAAACCCTACCATCGCCGGTGAAATGACCGGTTTCTGGTTTTTTATTGTACAATTTATTGAAATTATAATGATGCTGTCACTGGAAATAATTATACACATTTTTTTATCCAAGCACATATTGTAATGAAAATTACAGAAAATCTATATAAATTCTATGATGTCTGTTGAGGCCAGCTTGGGACATCTGGTTATGGCATGGGCATTGCCTTACGCTCTTGGGATGTTACATTGTAAAATTTTTAGCATTAGGTACGGAGTGGCCTTGTCACCGTAATTTAGGCTATGGCCCATTCTTTTCCGTCTCAAGGCGTAACGGCAACCCTCGAAAATTGCTTAGGCCCATGTCATAAAATTACCAGAGCCCAGTCTGCCTTTTTCCTTTCTCGTGTGTGCTGATTGCCAGGGTCGCCGGATTTCCCAAGAATCAGGCCCTGGCAACATTTCGCATTTTTGATGGGTCTTTTAGTTGACCTCGGTCCACAGGCTGCACTTCTGGCCCATCTTGCGCTTTCGTCGCCGTCCACCCCCTTTTTTGCGTTTACCAACCAGTAGACATTTCGGGTTTAGGAAGGGAGGAAAAATCAAAAGATAGTGGGGAGTCCTGAGCCTTGCATGCGGCTACACTTGGGACTTCCCTCAATTCGGTTCCAAACACTGTAAATACCACGTCGCGTTTTGTACCTTGCCTTAAAAAATACAGTCCACTGTTGATATTGAGAACTTTAGTTTTTTCTCGACCAAAGAGGAAAAAAAAGGTCCGAACGATCATTTTGGATCAACCGCAGACATCAAACAATGTCGTTTTTATAAGGCAACACATGTCAGCCAATTTTGGAGCTCGGTAGGTTCAGTGTTACAAATTATAATGAAAATGGTTGTACAATTATCCTGGTGTCTATGGTGCTTCTGATTTCATGGAAAAAGACTCGGTCGATCGAATATTAGAAAAGTTCCCGTTTGAACAGCGTCGAAATATTAGCGGAAGTCACTATATGTGTGACGTAGAGCATATTAATCCCCGTGTGGAGAATCGTGCGAACCGATTCGCTTTTGCCAGGCCACGGGACTCCCAAGGATTGATTTTTCATTCTGTCGGTGAACAACTGCGAGCAGTCGCGCGCGAAAGCAATTATAGTCGCGCAATTACGAGTCTGTGTGTACGGTCAGTGGATTAAAATGATACTTTGGAAAATCCAGTTAAGGAGCATGTTGGTTTTAATTAACTGGCTGGCCGCCAGTTCCTCGTTAGCCGTTTCCCAACTCCTGATGTCCTTCTGTTTCTTCAATCTGGTCCTCTGCACCCTTCCCCTAGCGATCTATCGGTACCGTTCAACAATGACCTTAGAAAGTCCCAGGAAACGACCAGGGAAAATAGTTTCTGCGATCGTTTCGGATAGTTTCGGACACTGGCGGACCTGGCGCTTGTCCTGGAACGGAAACTAGTACAGGAAAACAGTCGTTTTATTCTTGGCGTAGCAATCTTGCAAATCAATCGCAATAAACTACATATTCTTATAGATATTCGATCAATTTCGGCTTTTGCTTTCAGTTGAAATTTATTTCAGTGAAATCAGTGTTCGATGCAAGATCAATCGAATATTTCATAAACAATTTTGAATATTTGACACATATTTAATATTATCGTATATAACGAAGACATACGTGGATTTTCATTATTCTCATAAAATAACAATTACACAGAAATGAAATAATAGATTGTTGTAATAGTTACGTAAGTAAATATCAAACATTACAAATCTACAAAATTCCCCTAGACAACTAAAATTCTGCGAAAATTAATTTCTCAAAAAATATGTAGCAAATCCTGCAAATTTAATAGACTGTCAATGACTATGTGACTGGCCCCTGTGTTCTTCTATTCTAATAGTAACGGTGAAGAAGGTTGTAATTAGGGCCCGTATATTTTTGGAGAAAAATGTAAAGCACACATTTGTCTGTATATTTGTAAAATTGTATTGATTTTTAGAAGATAAGTATACAATACTTAAAAAATTTGCAACATACCACAGATAGCATTCCTGAAAAATTTTTGGAAATTTTCCATTCGTCAACTTTTTACTTCTGTTTTTATCAACTTGGGGGGTTTTTACACCCCATGCATAGAAAGAGAGTTAAGGAGCAACGGATCTTATTTATTGGATTCTTATAAACAATACTGTTTTATATCAGGATACTATTTTATATTTGTTTAGTGTCGCCTAATGGCACAGAAAGCAGGATTTCCGGGGGCCAGTCGTTTCTCACCGGTCGTGGCGCAGCGACGAGCGTGATTCGTCTCTATTTTTAAAGTCAGAATTACTGTCTATCGGGGTCGCAATCATAAAGCAATGATTGCTGTGAATGGCAACAGTAACTCCCTCCGTGCTACTGCCAGCGAAAAATCGAATCTCGTTGTTGTGGAAATGTTTTCAACCAACGCTCGCGTAAACGCTGCATTGCCGTGGTCTTGCGCCGCTGTCATAAAACTGTCGATGACAACGAAGATAACATTGTTAATATTACACGTCTATTAAACAACTGACCCAGTATCGTTCCCGTGTTGTGCTCCGCGGTTGTCTTTTAACAAATTGTCAATATTATACGCTCGGGACTAACATTCGTAATACTAACACCAGCGAGAAAATAGTATATTGACAATTTGTTGGATCCTTAATTTTATGGCAGCATCTTCTTTTTGTTTTCCTATTTAAAAAAGTATATAGTTCATGTAATTTAATCATCAGCTTTTTGTTTTGCTATTTATAAAAGTATATAGCTCATGTAATTTGGAATATTTTTACGTTAAAAAATATATGTATGTGTGCAAAATCCCATTAAAAAAGGGCCTGTACTTTATCCAAAAATAATCCTGTGGAAAAACAGCCCTTGATGCAAGGGGAAACGAATTTCGATCGAGCTCTCGTTTCTTTCAATTGCTTCCGAATATTCCGACCTCGCGGAAAGTTTTGCAATCCGGCAATAAATTACAAGAGAGGATCGATGGATGGGTTGTGTAATAAACGGCGGGAGGGTAGTTCTCGTGCGCCGAAAATTTGCGAAAATCTGGATCCTCGCGGGGCGATAGGTCCGCCGCGCGAACTTCGATCGCGGTTAGAGACAATTTCACGTCGGAACTTTCCGGCGGAGGGCAGGGCCGTAGTCGTTACGTGGAAATAAGCGGAAATCGAAATTGGCGTAGAATTTGCTCGCGGACAAAGTTCGTGGGAAATGGGACGCGGGCCGGATACGACGAAACCATGTTGACGGAATAAAACGCGGAATAAAGTTACGATATGCCCGGAACCAGATTTATGGGTTCCGGGGCCGGGAATATGATTTACAATTGATTTTATTCGTACCGACCTCTCTGTACACACACCCCCTCGTGCACGCGGAGCTAAACTTCTCTTCGTAATGGCCGCCGTTTGTCGATAGTAATGTAATTAAACTTATTTATGGGTCTCCGCGTTTTGTATTTGCGGCGATTACTTCGCGAAACCCACCAAAATTGCCTGTTTAATAATAATATTATTCCTGATAAATTGTAGTTGCCAGCACAAGGAATAATTTTGATATACGGTGGGCGGTGTGTTCAAACGGGAACACGCAAATGTTTCTGGCTGTTTGTTTATCCGTGGGAAAATTATTCAAATAGTTTATCTTAAACGGTTTCTTTCATATATTTATAAACGTTTATAAATTCTTCGCTATTTATTATTATAAATCAATTGGCAAGTGTTCATATTTTATGTGGTCCACATCTTCTATTTTTGTATTTCCAGACATCTTAAATTGCATTCTCAAAAAGTTAAGCACGTTTACGTCGTTTTACCTCATAAGATTCAGCAGAGAGCCAGCACGGTGAAACGTCAGTTTGATTTCAGATGTTTGAACTAATCAGGAGGAAAGCGGATCTAATACGTATCCTTTAGGGGATAGAATTTACTGCTTTAATAACGTCGTGTTACAGTTAACGCAAATCTCGTCGCCAATTCGCAGATCTTCCCAGAGTTAGACGGCGTTGATCTAATCAGAACTTCGGGGTATAGTGACCAACGCGGCATCTTGGGAAACTGGGGAGGTAGAAACAGAATACTTTAATATTTAATGTCCTCATATTAGCAATTCTGTGATGACAGTTGCAACTCGACTACTGCTTCAGCTATTTCCTAAATCGGTGCTTTAAACTTATGGTTTCACGTGAATATCATTTATGGATTCTAACGCTTCACCTACATACGTACGATTATTAAATACTTTTTAAATTTGAATTTTTCAATAATCTTTGAAATTCGAGTCGTGAGTAAAAAATTCTTCCTGAGAAAAATAATCTAATTAATAATTCAATTCGATATATAATACAATTCGAGAAAATTCTACTGAGTTTTTGTTGAAATTATTATCTTACTGAATTGGGAATATGTTTGAAATTTTTAAAGAACCAGAAGATTATCCTGCTTTTAAAGTAATACATTGTATAAAACGAATTTTACAGTACGTGGACGCAGAAAATAATGAATGTTCATTCTAAGGGACGTGCGAGGATTAAGCTCCACGCGAGAAACGATTTTTAGATGTGAAGTAACTGTGATTCGTCGGTCTAAGTGGTTCCGTCTGCGAGTTTACAGTCCGATGTGGAATTACAGATTTTCCTCGAGCACTATTTTAAAGATGTTACATGCGGTGCGACTGCAATCTCGCTCAGAGTGACCTGTTTACCTTCCGACGCATATAGACACTACTTTGATTCTAAGAGCTTCAAGCGGGAAGCACAAGACCTAGGGAAGTCGTAAGAAGACCCAACCCACATCCTAACTGAGACGAACTTTACTCCCCTAATAATGTTGCTGTAAACTCGACGCGCTTTTGATAACGAGCGCAGATTTTTCCGAGTGCCGGCAGAATGTCGCAACAATTCATGGTGCAGCCAGAACTTCTCGCATTGTGCAACGCTGCACTCTTGCACAAATCACGAAGGCACAATTACGAAAACAGAATCGTCCCTTATTTAATCCCATATTATTACATTAATTTCCTTGAACTGTCTCAAGTTAATTATTTTAAATATTATAATAGATAGGAAAACGAAACCTTTGCTCTTCGTTTGACACTTGTTTTTGATTAAATTTTATACCCTGTACAATCCTGTATAGGGATTGCAATACCGAATACCGGTACTTCATGCTATTTTGTAATTTCGTGAAACCGGTATTTGCTAAGGTAAAATTAAAACTCGCAAATTTGCTTTAAACATTAAATATTGATCGAACCTTGCGCCGAGATCATTATCAATTTTGTATTAACCATCATACGATCGAGACTACAAGTAAACATTTATTATGCTTCAGTGTTCAAAATATTTACACGTGTATCGTATGTGTAACGAAATTACAATTAGCTATAAATAAATAAATTGCCACGAACAATAATACAAATATAATACATAAAATAGATTTATCCAAAACCGTCAGACGAGGGACCGAGTTGTTAGAAGATGAAGGACATCGAGTAAGAATTGCAGTAAATACTTTTATTTTGACGATATACAAGGTGTTCATTTCAACTCGAACACCTAAATTATTTCCGCTACTATTAAATTCACGTCTGTACACGAGAAGTGAATAACGGCCAGCATTTTGAGCAACTAATGAAATAAGGTGGTGTTACACTGTTTGTTTTATTACTTTTGTATTCTTCAAACTGAAACTGTTTTTTTCGCCATCAAGGTCACTTCAAGGACATGGTGTGTAGGTCGTTCAACTCATCGGAGACCTTGAAAAAACCGTTAATGTGACCTTCAAAGGATTGTTTTATTACCATCTGATGCACGCTGTAAAACCATGTACATCCTACTTAGTTATTTTTTCGTACTTTTAATAGTAGCGGAAATAATTTAGGTGTTCGAGTTAAAATTAACACCCTGTATAGTGTAGTCTAGTGTTCGAGGAATATATTTTTATTTATCGATTATTTAAAATTTATCGAACAATGAAATAAGAGCTAGACATATACAGAGTGGTCCACGCAACTTGTTCACTCCCGATAACTTCCAAAGTATGCATTGCATGGCAAAACTCTTCCTAGAAAAGTTGTCTAATTTGATAAGTGGAGGCGTTTCGGAGATTTGAAGGCCAACTTTATTTTTTTAAATGGAATGCTATATTTTTTTATGCCAAAATATCGAAGAGCGTTAAATTTTGATTTAAAAAGTACTGACCTTTATTAGCCGTAAATCTAATAGTTAACGAATAATTTCACTGAATAATGTCATGTAAACTCCGCGGTCTTACGGAAATCTTTACTGGTATTGAAATTATTCGACTGTCCACCCTGTGCCTTCATTTGCATTCCGAACGTCGTGACAATTCGTATGGAAACATTTTGACAAGCGTTCCGGTTCTTCGGTGGACAAAATTAGCTAAAAACAGGCCGACGCCGACCGACAGTTCCTATTAAAAGCTCGCGCGGGTTTTCTCGGGGTCACGAGGGTCTGGAATCCACGGCAGGGCTGGAGAGACCCGTCTGGAACAAGCCGAAATCCCGTTGTCGTTCGGAGTGTTCCCGAAACGAAACGAAACGATGCGGCCGTTTCTGCAGAAATATCATGAACAGGGTACCCGGGCAACTTCTGGCGTCATATTACACCGTTAAATTAGCGGCCGCTACTTTCCCGACAGCGCGTCGGCCGGATTTACGTTCTGGAGGCGCTTGTCGTCGCCAGCAACAAACAACGGGCGCAACTTGACCCAAATACTCGAAATCGTTCCCCGGCTGTCGGACACTGGCTCGGCTGCGAGTTGTGGGACGTGGCAGCGCGTCATACGCCCCACCCTTGCACCCCGTTGCATCCCCGTTGCACCGGGGCTGCACCCCACACAGCTCTATGCATAAGCGCACGCGGATGTGGCCGCGCACAAGACCCGGAACCCCGTGTTATTAAAGTAGTAAATTTCATCCCCCGCTCGGATATGGATTAGACGTCGCGACGCTGGCTCCGTTGGCTCAGTTGTGCTCGCTGCAACCCACGCGACATACTTGTATCTGAGCTTAGGGTTACTAGGTACAGGGTCACAGGGCTTGGGTGTTTAGATTTACTAGGCTGTTGTATGGGAAATGTACGAATTTTTTACGGGAACATTAAAAAAACATATATTTTTTAAATACATTTTTAGACTCTATGGATTTTTACTTGTGACCTACACTGTGGATTTCATACTGATATCATCTGCGTCGGGATCAAGAGTTCTTGGCGGGACGTTGAATACCCGAGCTGACAATACCGAAAATTAGAAGCTGCTTCAAAATCCGCTCCACGTAGGACAGAATTCCAATTTTGGTGCCGTGAGGCTATGAACTGTTACTTCGACTTGCGGAGTTTCACCAGCACCAGGCGGACGACGTCTAATCCATATCCCAGGCGGGAATGTAATTTACTACTTTAATAACATCGTGTTAAACTTAACCGATCTACGGATGACGAATTACAACACTTTTCGTTGGTTTTCCCACGGCCGCCGCGCCGCTCGCCTTGCGAGACGATGTCAGTCTCTCCGCGGAAGATTCTACGAAATTTCTCCTGACAAATAGAGAGCTTAACTCTATTAGGGGTTGATTCGAGGGTGCTTTGATATCGGAGACCGTGGTGCTATAGTTTCGGGGAGAGAGGATTAAGAGCCCAGCGTCCGTTGTCTTCTGAAATTTATGAAGCATTCGAGAGGCGACGAAATTTTCGGATATTTGGCCTTTCGAAAATTCGATTTTAACGCTTTTTGTACATTTTTCTATTTTTCACATTTCTTTCGCTTGGTGATGAACCGTTAGAGAATTTTTCTGGTCTTTTCTCATATACGAGGTACATTGGGATTTTTTCAGAATACTTTACGAAAATCTTTGTGCTCTTTAAACTACTTAAAGCATATCAATTTTACCGATTCGCATTGAATACTTCGGACTGGGAATGTTTAAAACTCGCGTGCGCACTAGATGCGCGAAACTGGAAGCGTAATCATGACCTTTCGATGTTACTATTCCACCTTAAATACCTCCGAACCATTCCAGGCTGAAGTTCCCGAAGCAAAGCGCCATAAAACCTCAACCTAAACCAAAAACAAAGTACACACCGAGCCAACCTAGAAATCGTCCGATCAAATTCTACCAGCGTTCCCGAATGAACGTCAAACTGCCGCGAACTCCCGTCGTGCGTTCGCCTAAGCCCGCTCCTGCCTGATCGCAGCACCGCACCGGTTCGGCCCCATACTCAACATACTACGAATACTTATCCAAAACAGTTAACCGATATACTGACACCGCATTCCCTACACTCCTCTTGAATATCCTCGACTCCGTGGGGTCGATTCACCTTAGGTGGAATATCGAGCGGGATAAATTCGTGGCAAGCCATGCAAACAGAAGAGAGAAAAGACATTTAACAATTTTATTTTGCACGAAGATCCGTCGTCTATTAATAAATAAGCGTCGAGTAAAGCTGGAAACGGCCGAACGGAGAAGGTAGAAAACGAAGAGGGTCGAAAGGGGGTGACGATCAACCCCTAACACGCGCGCATAAATTGCGTGGGTGCAGATTGGCCGGATGGTAACCGCTCCTTTATTTTCCTTAGCTGCGTGGGGACCGTGACGTCGGGGGTCGACGTTCACGTCGAAGAAAACGGAGGAAAACGTCTGCGCCCGCTCCTCGGGGGTGGGGGTCGAGGGGGTTGCTACGAGGGGTCAGGGAGGTTAGGGTGGATCCTGGATACATAACGTAACGGATGGACAGGCAAGCTAAGGCTAGATAGGTAAGGCTATACTCGAAAGCTAAACTACTTTGCCCGCAGCCAGGCGGGGGTTACGGAGGCTTGAGTGCTAGCCGCTTGTTCTGTAATCCAATAGAGACCCCTAAGACCTTTCTCGACCCGCCCCCGTCCCTTTCGGCGTGTAGGGTGTAGGTACGCGTGCAGCCGAGTGTACGTAACTCCCCCACCCCGACCCCCCTATTGTTATATACACCTGGATATCTATGTAGATTTCAATATGGCGCGAACCAGAGAGCCTGCGCCGTTTTTCTATTGGATGATGCCGAAAGCAAAAACAATCTGAGACACCGAACGTGATCTACGAGAGCCGGGAGCCGAGATCCAGCAGACACGGCTGTTTACGAACGTCTTCTCGCCCGTTGGCCTGGATCCTTCTTCCTCTCTCTCTCTCTCTCTTTCTCTCACTTTGCCTAGCTCTCTTTTACTCTTCTTTTTCGCTCTCTCGCGTGGAGAGCACGCCAGAGCTCTTGGGTGATGGGATCGTTAAAGGCTTTCAAAGGGATCTAGAAATACCGAGGAAAAATATGTTCGACGGAGGACGCCCGATGCCATAGCGACGATAATAAGGAGTGATAAACGGGCGAAAGTGATTGAACCCTGTTACCCCCGCCACGATTTTTCCGAAATGTTGCTCCCTCGGGCACAGGCCGCCTTTCGATATTGCCCGGGAAAATATTCCCAAGGCCCGAGGGCCACGGAGAACGATGCGAGCTGATGTAATCGGTACACTGTTTCACTTAGGGCCGAGATTTAGATAGGATTTATCGAGTGTTGCGCCGTTATCGCAACGGCGCGGCGATACGCTGGATCTTTAGAGCTTTGATTATGGCGCGGTATTGTAGGACAGAATGTTTTATGGTGAGTTGTAAACGGAATTTCTCGAGATGAATCGATGCTTCTGATCGATAATACGTTTGACCGCCCCCAGAATTTGACACCTAACGCTACTTTCGTTTTGGCGAAAATTGCACCTATTGATGTATCATACAAAAATCAATACTGTTCTGAGTATTATATGTATACGTTCTAGATCACGTATCTGCGGGACCGATACGTTTTATTTCGCGGTAGTTTGAAGTTTCGAAATCAAAGATAGAGCCGCGGTACTTTGATTCTGCATGCCGACACGAGCGACTCGGTTTTCAAATGTTTTGACGAGCTACCGAACTGAGTTAGTCGATCCATAGTGTTCGAAGAGAGAGCATCGCAGAAGCATCATATAAATTTTATTTAAACAAAATATCTACCTTTTTCTTTACTTCAAAATCGCCTTACTTCCCCAGAAACCAACGGCACCAAGCTGCCACGATATTTTTAAAAAACTTTCTGACTAGTACCCTGAATTCCGTGTGCATCAATGACAGTCACGATACAACTTATTAGAACTTGTAGAGGAATAACAGAATTTTTAAACAATAAAAAGATTATGCCATTGTCAAATGGTCTAGTGTAGAATTAAATGTGCCAGTGTTCAAAAGCGGGATTACAGAAGTTTGACAATATTTTCCTCCAAGTTGGTTCTACTTGGATCTACATTTAAGACAAATTCGAAGAACGTCTACCTACGGAAAAAGAGTATTAACATTCGGTTGAAATGTTTTCCCGGTATTCGTTCCAGCAGCCCTCCCGTAAAACAGGGGTTAGTTCGAAAACGAGGGTTTAAATGGTTCCCGAAATGTTCGATTAACGATGGAAAAATCCTACAGGGCTCGCTAGATATGGCCGGCGCGCGGCGTAGTCGAAGGTTTTTGAGCAGCACGTTGCGATAATGGGAACAATTTGCATATTCGGGGGAATGCCGGGTAGATTTATGTGGCACGCGGGTAAGAGTGAACATTAAAGAGTTATTATCTCTTTTGTGGTGGTCGCGCAGCATTCCACTCACGAGGTACGACCTTACAAATGTGACGTTATTTATCACGAAAATACCGTGCGCGCACTTTGCCAGCGTATCGCTCGGATTAGTTTCCGTACTCCAGACATTCGCGAACTGTTGCATCATTTATTTCCTCGGGCGACCGGAATGCAACCTCCGATTCTCCGCGGTTGTTGTTTACTTCACGCGGAAGCGTCATAAAGCGAACGTTGCGTCGTGTGTACATACACTGGGCTGTTTGTTTTTCTTCAGATGATTTTTGCTCCGCAATTTTTGCTTCCACACTCGAAAATATTAGGTAAACGAATCATTGTGTGTTTTAGACGTTTCGAATCGGTCATACAGAATGACTAAATTGCGGGCTGCTCTGTAACTTGAGGGACCCCTTTTTTCCACTAAAAGAGAAAACTGTAGATATCGAAATTTCGAGGCAAGAGGTTCACTGGTTCAAAAGTTATAAGCGCTAAAATTTACTACTTAATATTTTTTTGTGAGGCTTTAACACTGATTTTGACAGACAAGAATTAACTGCGTAGTGGTAAGCACAGTGGTAAATAAAATGGCGTTAGGTCTGGGTTAAATAGTGAATTTTAGAGCTTAGAACTTTCGAACCAGTGAACCTCTTGCCTCGAAATTTCGATATCTGCAGTTTTCTCGAAGAAATTAACAAAATTAGTGAAGTTTTAGTGGGGAAAAAAAAGGTCCCCCAAGTTACATACCATCCAAATTGCGGATGTTATGCACTGATGCCAAAAATACCTAAAAAAACATTTAAACTTTCGCTACAATGGACGAGATATCTCGTTTTCCTGATGTCGAAGAAACGATGTCATAGACGAGACATCTCGTCACTACGATTTCGTTGTACAATGCTAGGGACGAGATATCTCGTGTATTTTTATTATTAATACGAAGTGTTTTATTTGAAAATTTGACACAAGTAATCGATTTTTAAGACACGTCATCGTTGGTGAATGGTGCTTAAAGATGATACATATAAAATACCCTATATTCGCTACAATTAGTCTTTTTATTAATTATTTTGTATGGAATTCAGAAAAAATCTCCGACAAAAAAAAAAGGCCGACGAAAGCAAACCAGATACTTTCGTAAAAATTGTTGCGTTACATTATGCATTTCATCATGCTTTCAAGCATTGCATATAAAATAAACAATAAAAACGTATTTTATATTTATCATCTTTAAGCACTTTCCACCAACAATGACATGTCTCAAGAATCGATGATACACGCGATAACTCGTCCATAGCATTGCACGACGAAATCATGGTGACGAGGTATCTCGTTCATAACATCCTACGTACGACAGCATGTTGACGAGATAACTCGTCCATAGCATCGTTTCTTCGACATCGTGGAAACGAGATATTTCGTCCACGGTAGTGAAAAGGTTAATGAACGTCGAAATGTTCCTGTACTGTTACCAATCCTGCAAAATTATTAGAAAACGAAATAATCATCTATGTTTGTAGCTCCTGTACCTTGACCATTTTTATCTTGCATGAAAATCCGCAATTTAATAATAACTTACAGTTACGAATACACTATTACAATATATCTATGGCCCAAAAATCAGCAGACCATTTTAAAATGAACTGAATCTCTCTATTTTTAAAAATTCGCATTCATTATTTTACAAACAAATTCAAATTGTACAGTAACTTCGAGCCCATTTTGTAGTTTTATGTAACACTTAATAGTCAGATACATAGGCGAAATGGTGAAAGTGCATCTCGGGGAGACGATCATGAACACGATGAGCGAAGTCGTCAGTAAATTCTCGCGGAAAAGGTTCGGATCTGAATTCCATCGACAACAATCAAAGGCTCGGTGGTAGATCCCCGATAAAGGGGAGGGTCTTTTCGCCCGGTAGGTTGGCGGGAATTCGTGGTATTAGAGGCCCATCTCACGTAGCAGCTCATCAGCAGTTGAATTGGCCACTCTGCCCCGGCATCGAGTTTTCTTGACCTGGAAAGTTCAAAACGGTACTTGGTCCGGTACGTGTGATTACGGGACACGTCGCAAGCGGGGGCCGGGTAATTTATTTTCGACCCGGCCGTGTATCATGCGCCGTTTATATTTTTCATGCTCGCCGCCCGGAAACAATCTCGACGATCTATCTTCAACGTTATACACTCGCGAATCTCGCCGGGAAAAACCGAGGAGAAGGGGAACGTTCTGAATTCTTTATACTACGCAATAAAACGAAGCGTTTCGCTTGGTTGACCTAGTTTTTTCGACCGGTAATTTCAGGGAGGAAAAAACTTCATCGACTATCTCGGATAAAACGGCGCATAAAAATTCCTCCGAGTTGCGTTTCGTCGGAATCGAAATTATCGAATCCCCACCCGGAACGAGGGAGAGAAAGAGAGAGAGAGAAGACTTTAAAGGGTAGTTTGTAGATCGATCGAAAGACTGGATCTTTTGGGGATAGGTATTACATTATCTTGGGAAATTTTGTTGGAACTCTGTCTTTTAGGGGGCGCGCGGCTACCGAGGGTAAAACAGTATAGGGGTTGGAAATTCGTATTGCCCGGCGGACGTCGATAGTGCAGGGGGTAGTTTTACTGAGAGCCGTCGGCAAGGCAGGAAGATCTCGCGTTGGGGGTTGAAATTGCCGATCGAGCCTCTTGGAAGACGTTGCAGGGGATTGCTGGCTGGCGTTGGTGTCATGGGATGGGGTTAGTTGTATTGGAAGCTTGGTACGAGGTATTGAACGGGGTTTCAGGGCCTGTTATCATAAATAGATAAATGTGCTTAGACATTATCGCGCATAAAGTAATTAGTAACATTTCATTCATGTTTGTAACATCTTTTCTAATTTGTTTCAACCCCAATGATGCTATTCGTATCCTCATAGTGATTTAGTATGTAAAATTGCCACGGTTACATTATAATTAAACAAATATATCTAGATGAATAGTCATATATATTCTCCTGCATTAAATAACTGCGACTATTTTATTTTCGTTAGTGAGATTCATTCTAATTTGTTTCAACCCCTTGATGCTATTAACTTCCTTATGGAGTCATTTAACCAATTAAGCGCGATTAACTTGCATACACGTCAGAGCAAATCTCTGTTGTCGTTCTTTTCGGTTACTTTTTCGAGAGTGAATTGTTAATATTTTATCAAATGAAGATGTAAACCTTCCTCGTTTTTGGTAAAATTTATAATAAGACCATCTGTCCTGCGTTCGACGCTCGAGTAATATCGCACTCTGAGGGGATTCTTAAAAATAAATTCCGCAGTTAACTGGTTAACATATAAATATTTCAATACAAATAAAAATTCATGATAGATAGTATGACATTCTAATGGGTATTTTTTCGTTTCAATAATAAATTCAAGAAATAAAGTTAACCGTAACATTTTACATAAAAATCCGCACTGGAACCATAAGCAATGGAGCTATTCAAAATAGCACTTCTAAAGGAGGGGGAGACACAAATTGGAAATCGCTCTCGCGGGTAGCGTGAACCAGGAACAATAACAAGAGATAAAGAGTGTTATCGGCGAACCAGCTCGACGACGATGTTTTTGTTGTGGTCTGCCTGGATAGTTTGGATTGAGTATGGATGCACGGCACGGATTATCATCGGTATCGATAAAGCGACGGAACGGAACAGCGTTACGGGATCAATCGAATCGCGGTGAAGTCAGCACGGCTCATTTCGCGGTGCGCGGAGCTGCGCCTTTTAGTGCCTTTAGTACGGCGATGCCCATAAAAAGCTGAATAGGAACACCGTCGTCCCGTGGTATCGATCTAGCACGCGGTTGCGGATATTCTTCCGCGTGTCTCGCGCCCGAACCCAGTCGTAAATGCCACGATTTACCGCCGTAGCATGCGTACGGCCTCCGCAGTGCTAGCTGTCGGTGTTGAGTCAGACGTCGGGGAACACTACTCTGACTATCTTACTTCCCCTGTCGACTGCCTCCTGTTTCCTGATGCCAAGACGAAGTATACTCGATGCATTAACTACTACAGAACTGCTATAGCTCTAGCAAATATGCCGCCTTTCAAACAAAATTGATAAAGCAGAATAAAATTAAATGAGAAAATAAGCTTGGTATGCAAAAATTCTAATTAATATTAATCTCCACATTTAATTCTATTTCTCCCTGATTTTTACTATATTATTGGCAATAATTCCACTTTCGATTAATCGATTTTACGGTTTCGTCAGAAAATAGAATGCAAGATTTTTTATTATTACGCAAGCAGTGAAATTAATTCGTGAATGGTAATTTCTGATATTACAAAAGTACTAAAAATCCTGCAGAAAATATCCATCGATGCGTATTTAATGTTTCATATGTCTGACGGAATTAATTAGCTGTGGAGGGTATTTTACTGTCGGCTCTTTATGCGATATGAGCTCTGAAATTAATTTTGTGGAACTCTTTTTCATCCATTACAATGTAATTACAGGTTAATACAGTTTCCGACTGTTCCTTCGCTTCGGACACGGTTTCACGGGAATGATATAAATATAGCAATTAGAGGAACGCAGTTGAAAGGTTGAAATCTCGCTTTATTATCTTGTAAAAATATTTCAATTTCAATTCAACGGCAGAGAAATTAAAAGTATTCGCCGGTATTCATATATTACATTCCACACGTTAAATCATTGAAGAAAAGTAAGAAGTGGCATCTGTTTGAATTCTGTTTCTTTCAAATTACGTTGAAAATCATTATTTTTTATGTTTCGTAGAGTTCTCAAAGAATCCTTAAGACACAATTCCACAGTAAACGGTCGCACAAACGCATCGCGCGACTTATGCTGACAGACGCTGCTAATAGAGCTCTGCGATAAGAAGATGATCCTACGAGAGCAGAAGTCACATTCCGCTGGTGGAACGTCGTCGGACCTGTTTTCCATAAGAAAAACCATCCGAGCATGAGCGAATAGGAGGGGAATCAACCGGTGAAAATTCGACGGGGCTCGTCGGTGTGTCCACGTCAGTCGAGAGAGCAAATTTGCCGAGCTTTCGCCGTGGATGCGAATGTAAATCCGTTTCGAGGTAGGTCGCGTAATTCCGCGAGAGGAGAGAGAGGAGAGAGTCGGTGGAGGGGTTCTAACATGGCGAGAGATCAAGTCGCGAATAAATCTCGGCTCATCGGGCCACGGATACACAAAGTCTCTCGCGGGCGCTATAGCGCGTTGCCCGTTTACTTTACGACCCCATGAATGGCATCTGATTGGGAGACGACCGGGAACAGTTTTATTTCTGAGGAACATAAAACGCACGGCCGGAAATCGAGAACACGGACAGGGAATGACCAAGAGAAGGACGGGGCGTAAAGTTAATCAGCCGAGAGCGGCCCGATAACGACAGTCGTAAGTTATTATACCGTGGGACCGGTTACTGCGACGTTCGACGTGATGTTACGAGCCTACCCGGTATTGTCTGTGTTCTTCGGCAAGTACCTGTTAACAGTCACTCGGAAAAGTCTCGGTCCATCCTTAAGAATAATTCAACTTGTCTAAAAGTGGGTCAAAAGACTCAAGCTTCCTCGAGAACCTACAAGGATTAGTTTACTATACAGGATGGAGCGGAAATCGTAGTATAATCGGGCAGGGGGGGTGATTTTACATGTTAAAATAAATAAAAAAAATAGTGAAAAAATATAAAAATATTGTATTTACTGGTGAAGATAATTTTCATTTTGTATACAGATCTACGTTGTAACAGTTACAGATTTGTTCGACCGAATATTCCATAAAATCCCTAAACCAATTTCAAATCGTGTGTCTAATAATGCATTCAATAATCAAATCAAAGAAAATGCGAGCAATAGAAAAAACCATAGAGTAACCTAAGAAAAAACGTAATCCAAATACGCCCACAAGAAAACTGTCCAACAGTAACAACTAAAGGAACGCAAGTTCGCTTATAATTACAGTGGCTCTCGAGGATGTAGCAAAAATGAAAATCTCTTTATTCGAAGCTCGGTTGTAGGTAACAGGCGCGGTCAACCCGGTGGTTGACAATATTTATTTTTCCCGTCGTCGAAAAACACCGCTAATTAATTCTTCCGTGTCCGTTTCTTTTACCGTCCATTGTTTTTGTCGGGTCGCACGGCGTTGTTAATAGGAAAACTGTACGCTTTAAAGTTTCTTCTGCAGACGTCTGTGTCGCCGTCTGGTCAATCTATAATTCAGTACGTAGGTGAAGACAGAGAGATAATGATAACCCAAGGGTAAGGCACAATGGGGATGTCTATAGAACAATATTCCATCCCCGACGCAAGCGCGCACCTGTCGGAACTGTCAGTGCTGGCTAAAAATAGTTTCAGATATTATTTTCTGAATTCTGTTCCATTGATTAATTCGAAATAATTATTCACCTCTGTAATACTGGAAATGCTATTTGAAATATTTATTTGACATAAATTTCAATTAAATATTTTTAAGCGAGAGCTTCAAATAGTGATTAAAAGCATATATTTTTGATTTTATACATCGTATAGAGAGTTTACGTGCATAACATATTAACTGAACTAATTATTTTCAACATATGCAAAAAGTCAATAAATCCAATACATATATCTGGGGTTCTAAGGAAAAACACCGCATGTCACAATTTCAAAAAATTTGAGTTGATGCATTAATTGATCTTTGGAGTATAGGAATTACGTATTTACCAGAAAAGAGTCATGAAAACAAATTCGAAAGGCTCAAAAAAATAATGTAACTTAACTGATGTCCTATACAAAGTGATCAAAACTTTAAACGGCAATATCTCGAAAGTGAAATTGTGTGACATGCTGTGTTTTTTCCTTACAACCACAGATATAATAAATAGATACATTCAAATATTCATGCATGTAAAACTAAGAGATAGAATAAATCTGGAATCTTATTTGGATAGAAATATTTCAACTACTGTTTTCAACACGTTTCATTTGAAATGCACCTAGCTCTGGTCAGAACCACAATATCTGTAGTTACATCGTTGCGTTTTGTTGCACCTTGTCCCGTTCGCACGCAACCACTTCGCCAGGTTTTTTTTCTGCACGTCGATTGTGCTCCCCGATGCTCAAACTATCGATCAAATAAGCCACCATTTTCCAAACGTTACATCGCTATCCCACTGACGCTACCACCGCCGCTGCTCTCTGAATATTCATGGCTTTGCAACTTTCCACCTCGGAACTATAGGCAGGATTCACTAAGCAGAGACCGGTGATCCTAATCCCCCAAATAAACTGGAACTATAATGAAGCACACAGAAACTTGAATTGCGTGCGGGATAATTCTAACGAATTCTGATAACGCTGAATTCCCGGGTTTTACACGGATTCCGAATTTTCGGCGAACGTTGCTAAATCAGCTGCGGCGAATCTGTCGATCTGCGGTGGCCTCGCATTTTGAGCTTGGACTAATCGCTTTGTTTAAATGTGTGCACAGGATGTTTGAAAAAAAAACACGAGTGACGCTGATGTATTTTGACACAAAATGTTAAAAAAAAGTCAGAGACTTTACGAATTTATAGTACTATGTTCGTCAACAGGATTAAAAAATGTTTGATCACACATGCCGATCATTGAGACGTTAAATCGACTTTAATCGTTCATAAATATTCACGTTTGTTATAAATGTATAAAATCCGCGTGATATTACAGTGATTCGAAAAAATGTATTTGTAAATTGCTGCATTATGAAACTCTTCTTCGACAAAAGTGTGTTTGAATATTTTTTTAAGATTCGTTCAATAATTTCAATTAAAGATAAATTCGAGCGTTCAAGCAAATTGGTTCAAACAAACCGGCCTCTGAAGCTCACTATCAAAACTCGACAAATCCTAGATAAACTCCGATTTCACAGATCATCCGACCAAAGAACAATCGGGGTGCAGGCCAGGGGATATCATCGACATTCGCCCTGAGATCCTCTCGCCCTCAGCATCCCCCGAACGACCGCTCGAAGACAGCGGACCAGACAGTCGGTGCCGAGGAAAGGAAAAAGGAAGAACGGGCGTCGATTCCCGCGCCTTTCCTGCGATCCTCTCTCGAAAAAGGCACGGGCCAGCCTCCGCGCGCCTCGCATTTCTTTTTCCGCTGACATTGGAGAGTGATTAAAAACTTGATCCCGCCGCGTCTCTCCGTCTCTATCCGATCCATCAGTCTTCGCAGGGGTTGGTCTCGCATCTCCTCTTTCGTTTACGATATAGGAGAGCGGACAATATGGCGGAGTAATTGTTGTTCGGAGACGACGTCAGGAGCCTGGAGACGGAGGAGAATCCGGTGGGACGGAGAAAGAGGATGGCAGGGAGGAGGTCCGATAGTGTCGGATTACTGCCGGTATTGTGAAGTCCAGACGCGGGGAAGACGGAAAGAAAGAAGACACGGCCGTCTTGGATGCTGGCGGGGGTAAAAGCACGAAAGACGGAACGCCGTGGCTCGGAAGGGGTGCAAAGAGGGCTGTGAAGGAGGCAGAGGGTGGCCGGAAGGGGAGAAGGAAGAAGAAGTTATTAGAAATACCAAAAGAGAGTACAATACCACCTAGCTCGAAGTAAAAGAGTAAGAACGCGAAGGTGAGCTCACCCACGTCTCACCCTCGGTTCACCCTCGGTTCCCACCCCCTAACTCCTAGAGGAGCAGGCTCTCGCGAGACAACGAGAGGAAGTCTACTGCGAGGGGAAACATCTACGAAGAAGCAAGAGGAAAAAAAGGAATCGCAGAGGGAGGTTGAAGATGAGAGGGTGGAAGAGGGGGGGAGGTTGTATCTTGGCGTTTTCTTTATTTGCCGCGATTTATTTTGCGATGTACACGTGCGGGATCGTGTAGGGAAGGGCTCCTCGGCTCGGCCAGCCGAGCGGAAAAATGTGATATTCCCTGACAAATGGACGATGGCATGGCGGCTCGCTCGCGGCCAGGAGATCCACGTTTAAATGCGATTGTTTATTTCGTGCTCGATTGCCCGCTAATACCAATTTGCGATATCTCGCGGCATCGATCGCGTACCGACGCGACTGACTTCGACTTCGTTTTTCACTGGCCGATGATCTATCGACCAAATAATTCCGCGAACGTGATCGTCGCCGATGATGGCGAGTTAATAGAACGCACCCCCTCTGCGCTCTCTCTCTCTCTCTCTGTCTCTCTCGTTCCTCCCCCATTGCTGTTTCTCTTCCTTCTCTCTCGTCGCGCGGCGCTCACCGCCGGACCGTAATTAAGCCCATTTTAATGCGATAATTTCGATGAACATTTTAATGAAGCGTTCGCAGCTCGTTTTAATAATCGCCCTACCCTCCCCCGATTATATTTCATACGGCGCGGAGCGTGTCCGACGCTCGGCATTCAACCGTGCCGATTTTTCGAGCCGGTGCGCGCAGACGTTCGACTGATTTCCGCGATACCATGCGGAAAATGAAAAGCGGGATCGGCCGATAACCTACCTATGCGATGTTCATTGCAATACGTGGCCGAGCTCACGATGAATTATTAGGCGCCCTGCCGACCGATACTGTATGTATCGCCTGTCGAATTACCGCTGGCCGCTCGAACGGAAAACTTAAATATTTTTTGACTCCCGAGCTGCTCGACTCCATACAGTTTGGTTTATTAACGCTGGGAACGTATATACTCCTCAGGACGTTTGGCTTCGTTTACGTGGTTCGATATTTTTTTATAATGTATTTTTAATGGTACCTTGTGTAGATCTATACGTTCAGAAAATTATTTGCTAAAGAACCACTTGAACGAAGCCGAACATTGCTTAACATAATCCTCGAGGTTTATCGATCATTTTTTGAAGATATTTTTAGTGATACTTTATCTAGATCTTCTTTTGATTTATTATTCATTTATTTGTTTATTTATTGGCTTAAACCATATAAGGTTTATATAGCATGTATAATACAAATTATACAATGTATAATTTTGTTACAGTATGACCTAGAGAGTAACCTACAATTAGTTTATATTAGTTTTATATGATACATCTGAATTATTGATCATACAAAAAGCAAAAGTGGTTCGTTTATATAAAAATTCCTTCATAGACAGAAATCAGAAATCGTGTTGTTTCGTTTATGGAACGTGGTTTTGGATAAGACAAATTTTTTGTTCCGATGCTCATATAGGGAAAGGGTACTGCTATAATTGGTAGAAAACAGCATGATTGCTCCTAGATAAGGGGACTACGAGGGAACGGTGTTGGAAGCGTTTGTACTCCGGCTATCCGTTAGTTCGGTTTACGGTTAACTCTCTTGATAGTTCTGAAATGTAACTCTAGAACGCTCTATTACTCTCGGACTCTAGCATCCTACTTTAAATTCTCCGCTAACCTTCCCTCCATACTCGCTAAACTATATCCGGAAACTTTGAAACCGGTTCTCTCTCTCTCTCTCACACTTTCTCTCTCTCTTATTCTCTCTCGGCCGTTCGCACCATCAGAATCGTTTTGTATGACACTGCGTCCATTCGTTATCCTTGAGGACTCTCCGTAAAATCTAGGTGACTCTGATTGGCAGGTAGGTATAATAAAAATTGATTCGGCGGAACCTGTTACTTCCAACCAATTATTCTAATCTTTTATCTATGTTTTCTATCTATCGCTACAATTAAAAAAGATACGATTATACGTGGTTAAATTCACAAGTTTTCTTGAGGGAAACAACGCGAGAGTTTATTCAAACGTGATTTAATAAGAATCAGAATTAAGACAAAAGTTTTCTTCAACTAAAAAATATCATATGCCATAAATATTTAGAGATCCTATCAATTATCATTCATCCCGAACAGATTTGTCTCTAACGGCAATCACGACTCTTTGCGAAGTAGGGGAAGTACGAGCATGGACCCTCGGCTCTAAACGCAGCATAAGAAGGCAAGTAGAAGTATAGAAGAATAGAGGAGCGGAAGAATACGGTGTTTCGCGGCCGTAGGAGGCCCTAGACTCTCAAGGGTTAATTCTCGCATCAACAAGTCTCCTCCCCATGGAAAATATTCGTCGGCGTTGTGTTCGAGCGGGCGTGTATCTCTCGGCCGTTAAGACCTTGTCAACAAGTAGCGGGAGCATCGCATTTAGGGTTTCGTCTTGCCCTGGGAACCGCGTTGAAAAGTCGACGCGCGGCTCGCCTCTCGAGTATCCACGACAAAAGAATACTCGTGAAGCGGAAAGGACGAGGGGTAGGCAGCGAGTCGGTAAGTGTGAAACGAGGGAAATCGTTCTTCCGCGGCTGGTGTTGCTCGTCACCCCGAAGGGATGGGGAAAATCGGGGGTTGAAAGAGTCGGAGAGATTCGGACAGAGTCGGAGAGAGTGTCGGAGAGACAGAGAGAGAGAGAGGGTGGAGATATCGACGGATAGGCGCCGGTATAGACGGCGGTAATTGTTATCCGATAGAGAGCAACCCGAAAGGGTTGCCGAAGGATGGATGTGACGTCACCGGGAACAGTTTCACCTATAATTGGATTTGCGATCGGCTCCGGCACGCCTACGTTTCCGGTCGACGGAACGCACCGCTCAAAATACATTATTTACGCGTCTCCGTCGAATTTGCGGCGACCGATAACACCAATACTCGACGATAATCGCGCAGTTACAGGAATTCCTGAGCAGTCGATCCTACCTCAGTGTTCGATTAGTCGATTCACCTCTCGCGCGAACCGTGTCGCTGGGAATTGTCTCGAAATTTGATCCGGATTAAGCTTACCAGCCGAACGGTTTTTAATTATCAAAGTTTTAAATTCAATTTCTAGTTCGGGGGAACACGATGGCGAAGCACCGATTGATTTGTCTAAAGCGTTGCTTTATAACACCTTTGCGAAGCCACTCGTAATTGAAGTCGTTCGTAGGAATATGACGCATGAATAGAAAACTGTAATTTTCAACATCTTCAATCGCTCACAACACGGAAAATCGATTGCCAAATATTTTCAGCATGTGTGTAACCTATGAGAATCCAGAAAACATATTTCTCAAATTTTCGTTGCAAGACCAAACAGAAAAGCCGAGAGAAACAATGTTCATCCAATTGAAGCAAAACCATCCCCACCACAGCAGCTACTGTTCCCTTCCAGTAAGCGCCGCGCCGTTGCCATGCAGAAAGGACGCACTTCGTCTGTAGCTAGGAAGGTATGTGCGGTGGGCAACGAAGACACGAGACGCTAGCGAGCGTGACGAAGGTGCGCGCTGCATGAAAGAGAGGGGTTGGTGGGGGAAGGAAGCGTTTGAGGGGCCCCAACCTTCCCCGCATTGATATAGAGTATTATAAAATATTCACATTTAGTGCTACGCAGATCTAGTGTTAACATTGAAGCTTATTAAGGTACTAGGGACGTCAGATATCGAAGGTTCGGATAATCGAGATGTACGTATATCGTCTTCCACCACTTTTTGTCGGATTGCGGCGTATTTCTTTAGCGTGCGCCAGTCCTAAGTGGTGGTGGCGCCGTGAACGCGATGCCTGAGAAATCGTAAGCCTCCAAGACTCTATTTGTATCAGCGACGCGTAATTAAAGGGGAGGGAAAGATTAGCGACTAGGCGTTTAAGAAGAGAAGCAAAGAATCGCGACGAGATTAACGAGCACGCCCGTTCCTCCAATCTCCCCGGTATCTTCTTAGAACGTGAAACGCAATTACTGGCGTAGCCTGCAGAAGCACGATCGGAGGAAGGCGAAAGTTTTAATTACCGGTATCAATTCGCATAACTCCGGCAATACGGCTCTGGCGAATTCGAGGCGTCCGACACGCCGCGACGCCGTCACGCCGGAGAAGCCCAAAGTTGCGAACCCGCGAGTTGCGAAACGCTCGCGCCGCGTCCTCTCGGCTGAAAATTTTAATTGCCGGTGTCCATTAATACAAGGATTACTGCGAAATAATATCCGCCATTAATACCCCGCAGAATGTAAACGCTTTTACGCGGCGGAACACCGCGACGGAAATCGATGTTTTCGTTTTTTTTATTTTTTTGCTCGGTTAAATATTTACCACGCAATATTTACACCGCACGAAAATGTTTTTCGTAGCTGCCGCGTCGCGCCGCTGCGAAAATGGCCGGATGACCGAGTTGATTACGAAAATAAATTTTTCACCCCGGCGGCACTACGGCCCGCGCGCCATTTCGATAATTTGTTCGCTGCGACAACTTTTCCCCGCGTAATTGTTAAATGAAATGTCCACTCGCACGCACGCACACATCGGAGCAAAGCGGCAAAATAAAAACGTATAAATAAATATACGGCGATTAGCTGAAAGTTCGGACCAAACAGGTTTTTCGCTTTTTAGCTGGAAAACTGCGCGACTAATATCGAGTGCTCCGGTGCCACTTTTTATTAAATTGTTCTGTGTTTTAAGCAGGGTTCGAAGGAGTTCGAGAACTGTTTTATAAGTTCTGATTTAAATATGCACCGTGGAATTTACAAAAACACGTTTTAACAACGGGTGCCGATGGGAACAAATAAAGACATGTTCTTTAAAGTTTGAGTTTGAATTTTCTATTTTCGATAAATTCTCAATATATAAATTATGATAATTCCATTTTAAAAAAATAGTACGATAATACATCTTATCTCATTTTAAAGCTTGAGGGTGAATTTCTTACGAAAAATTGGTCTTCAGTTTCCCACTCACTACGTCGCGCAAAAATGTCTTACTAGAAAAATAATAGAAGTATGTGAAAGTAGTGTGTTCATGCTTTAAATCGAGTCCAGGTTTGTTATTGTACCACTTATTTGTACGAAATTAACAGGTTAAATATCGACAATTTTTCGAGAAACAGAAACTCGGTGTTCGACTATTTTTGGATCCAGAGTATGCACTTTGTGCATCAATATTCTAAGAGTTATCAATCATTGTTATAAATACTGAATACTACTTAATGGATCGTTCTAAAACGATACTAAATAATTATTGCGGTTAAATGGGTGTTCCGAATACATCAAATTGTACGAATTTTGACAAAAATGGGTAGATGAAGTATAAAAAAACCAAAAAGATTAAAAGAATCTAATCGTACCAATACGAAGGCAGAGATAAATTGTTATTTGGCTTCACTTTATTTTAAATTTTAAAAATAAAATTTACCCAAAAACGATAAAATATCACTCAAATTATCCAGATACATAATTTCAATAATGTCCATTCCTCTTGCACACAAAATTAAAATTATTTCGGCTACAACTCTGTCGAGGAAAATGTGTGCGATACTCGGGACATATTTGCATTGAATAAAAAGGCGCAACAAATTATTTCAGTCGATGAGCTCGAATAGAGTCTAATGGACATGTTGGGGCTCGTTCGATAAGAGGCGTCCTCGTAAAGAATCGACGAAGAAAAAGATGGTGGCCGGCGCTTAATAACCGTGATTCGAGGAACGAGCTTTACGCATTAATAAGATAAATTAGCCCTATTCAGGCAGAGCTCTTCTGCAATGTGCTTCGCCACTCTCGATCACCGGTTTGACTTATCGTTACGTATGCAGAGAACACATTTCACACTGATATGCTCCGTATTTGCGGCCACTGAATTGCACTGATTGTATTCTCATGCAAAATATGTCGTCCATAATGGCCGGACGGCGTTCCCTCTATATCTCCAATTACAGCGTCCTGGCGTAATTGTTATCGCGCGTATTTTGCATCTTGCGGTATCTTCTGTCCCGTGTCATTCTGCAAAATTCGTGTTGGACGCGTACAGACGCAATAATTATACTCAATCCAGTTATTCGGAAATATTGCGACAGATTTTTGACGTTACTCCCTGTGGTTAAAAAACCCATGTCATTCATGGTTGCGCGAGCTTCAATTTTTTGTTCAAGTCAAATCAAAGGAATTTCACTATATTAGACTGCGGATTTTATTTTATAGAAACATCAAAGGAATTTAGTGAATATTCTTACTTTATCTCCAACTAAATTAAAATTGTCAAAATCGCAAAATTTAGTAATTTAATTTGGTAACTTAGTTTTCTTAAAAACTCCTCCTTTGTTAATAGCTGTAAATAATAAATTATCTCTGTGGACAACATTTTTGTGCGTTCTGAATTAAATAATTACCATGTGGAAATAAATATTTGCCTTTTTCTTAATCCTTCAAAGTTCACCCATTTTTTCTACATATTGCAAAACGATCTATTTCTTTCTGCCTGTATTAAAAAAACGAATTGTAATTTGTAGTTTTAGATTGCAAAGCAGAAATGTGTGACATAGCTTTCCTTTTTATACAGCTAGTTCTCAGGAAAATATGAGGGTAATGTTTGGATTGACACATTTATTAACAAAATACCCTAGCTGTACGTTCTGGGAATGTTGTATTAAGTTATTATATAGTATATTTGTCCGATAGGCGTCTCGTTGGATATAAAGGGGAATGACGACTAATTTGCGAGATTATTTGCGTCTGAAGGCTCATTATTTTCTGCTCGAACGCGACGAATTTGTTTGCAGGAACGAAAAGGGTTGGGTAACGTCGTTAAAAGCCCTTCGTCGTCTCAGATATCGGTGGGCCAATCTCCTTGTGCCATTAATAGGATCGAGACCTTAATCAATCAGACATGGCGCAATTAACGTAACCTTTTGACAGCCGTTCCCCGGTGCCCGGGATGAGAACACCTGACGTGGATTTCTTTAATCAGTCACTTTCGGCGATGGGGACGGGCCGTGCCCGCCCACGTGAAAAATAGAGGAGGGAGACGAATGAGAAATAAGTTGAAACGCGAAATGAATCGCGCAAGTGAGACTGACAGGCAATTTTTTAATCATTGAAGGCCGCTAACTGCGCAGGCACGGGCCAGCCCAGATATTGCGATAACGATTTTGCGTATAACTCTTAACAAATTCCGCGATTCTTCAATCTACACAGATTCGGACTGTTTTGCAATTTCGCTGAGGTACCGTGTGCAAAGTGATAATTTCTCAACGCACTTTTTTGTTGGTAGAAAGTAGTTGAAATTTTATTATCCCTAATAATTTTCTCTAATTGTATTCATGCTCGGTTAAATTTCTCGTTTCGGAGAATGGAAATTTTATAACAGATTTTACATTAATTATAGGCAGCAGAAATTTTCATTTCGCACTTTCTGTCGACGATTTTGTGCAATTTCGATCAGACAGCTTGCAGTACAACGATTGGTTCATAAACGTTGCCAGTGTGAATAATTTTTTTGGGATTCGAGGGAGGACTCGTAATATAACGAGCCATTACGAGGACGTCTTCCTCTCGTATTATCCGTCAGAGTCACCGCTCACTTTGTTCTCACCCTTCGGCTCCGATTCGTCCCTAATTTCGAGATCGCGCCCGACAATTTGACTTTCTCGCTTTCCACTTATCCCGGAAGCTGCGAGGTAAATTACCGTTCATTTTTCTCCGTCATTTGAGCCCACCCTCGCGGCCCTCCTCTCACCGGCATAAACCTAAAGCTCGAGGACACAGAGGAGTCCTCTTTTATTTCGGCGAATCCGTTTCCATGGGGAGGGAAAACGACGACAGGGGTTATAACGAAGGAGGCACACGGGTTCGCATAAACGACGCTGTAAAGACGATTACCGGAGATTTTCCCGGCAAAGTAGCCGCAAATTTAAACGTTCGCGATCTGTTGCTGGAGACCCGCGGATTGGCGAAGTTCGCGTAACAGGATTGATGGTTAAACAACTGATCTTTGTCTAAATTAAAGATTAATTGATTCCCCATCTTAACAAGCATAATTTTTATGACAAAAATCATTAGACCACGAAACTGTCAAAATATTATATTGTTATGTTGTTATTGTCTTATTAAAATTATTAATAAAAGCACTTTCGTTTTATTTATTCTTGAGATTTTTATTTTGATGGTACATATTGTAGATGTTTTTTAAATATTTTTAAATTCATACACTTTTCAAGATTTTTCAAGTAATTACAGAATTTTTATTAACGTTTCTGCTACTGAATATGTATTATGTTTTAAAACGTGGTAGTTGTAATATCGAGCAAGGCAGCGAATCAGAAACAATAGTGATTAATTTACTATATCGATTAGAACAGAAGTTCTAGGGGTAATTGCAGTGTCACTTGAGCTCCCATTGTATTATAGCGCTTGTCAATTAACCGGGCGATTACTGTTTGTGAAACTTCTTTGAACGATTCATTAGCAGGAGCTGTCAACCGTCGATACGTTCACTAATACCAGTTTACCGACAGTTTTCGTAGCTTGAACGTTTTATTAAATGCAATCCCCTTTTGCATAATTAAACTATGGATCTATATTCAACGGAAAAATTCTCCCAACCAATTCTAAAAATTTGAAATTAAATAGAAGTGAACTTTCTCTCTTAACAATTATCACTAAACCTACCATCAACGGTCAAATTACTGTGGTAAACTGCTTACGTGGTAAATGATTAAATAAATATATTTAGTAGAACAGATATTATAATATAATGTGCACAAAGTTCAAATAAATTTAATTTTGTTATTTTTCTAAGGCAAAATCTATCGCGACTTGTGAAACTCGGTAGATTAACAGCGTTATCATATCGAAACTGTCAATATTCTTAAATTCTTCTAACGTTCTCACAGTGTTGTATTTCATCCGTTCACGTTTGTCACAAATGCCTAAAATCCGCGGTCTATTTACAATCAAGCTACCAGCCCACGGTTGAATGAAGGAAGATTTTTAGACGTCTACCATCGAGAGATTGTTCCACCACGATACGTTCGCGGAAAGAGTAGTCTAAACCGGGCAGTTGAATACGAGGTAATATTCGCGGGATTTTAAACAATGTCGGGAAACTGCTGGTGGAAGTTAGCGTGACGAGAGAGGGAGGCTTCTTTAATTTATAGCTGGAGCTGCGAGTGAACAGCGGCCGGAACCTGGCATCGGGATTGATCGATCGGAACCGTGAAATATCGCCGCGGCCGATGACGTATTTCATTTCGCTCTGTCACTCGTTGTTCTCCTTTTTTTAAGACAGCCATCACGAATATCGACCACCTTTCAATCGACGCGCAACACACGTCCGAAGAAAAATCCGTGCTCGTGTGTCAACGGGCGGCCGTGACTGACGATGTCGATCGGCATTTCCTATAGTGCTCGTACCCCAGATGCGCCCCCTATAAACAGATAAACAGGCATAATGGTAAGTAACGTGAACGATATAGACAACGAACCCTGGAACGGAGAGCCTGTTGCGCTCGACACGCGATTTCACACCGACAACACGAGCAATATATCGAAAAATTTTTCTGTAAATTAATAACTGACTAGATCTAGATCTAGAACCTACAATCCATTATTTCTTTTGGAAGGTTCGCCCGTTATACAGTCTCCAATAGTTTTTCTGTAGGTGGAGGCGTAGAGGACATATGAAGGTGAATTTTAATTTTTTTAAATCGTTGGATTTAAATCTTAAGATTAAAAAAACGGTTAAACTTCACCTTTGGAGACCCAAAACGTTCAACTTTTTTTTATATGTATAGTCCCATCGATTTTGACGAGAAAATTCCAAAAATGAAGCTCATATACAGGGTGTTCTGTAACTGGTGGTACAAGAGAAAAGGGGGTGATTCTACATGAAAAAATAAGTCGAAAATATGGAATAAAATTTTTTCATGTGAGGCTTTATTTTCGAGAAAATCGATTTTGAAGATACTGCAAATTCGCGTGCTATTGATAGGAGTCGTCTGACCCGTCTGATCATGACCGACCTATTCTACTTGCTGCGTATACTGGAGCACACGAACCTGATAAATATTTAAAGTCGATTTTCTCGAAAACAAAAGCCTCTCATGAAAAATTTTATTGTATATTTTCAACTCATTTTTTCATGTACAATCACCCCCTTTTTGCTTGTACCACCAGTTACCGAATACGCTATTATATATCACAAAGATCCACAATTAAACTCAATACTTTCTAAACAAGGCTTATAATTAGATAGCGAATTTTATGCATTTATGACAAAAATGAGTAGTTTCAATTTAAAATAGTAAAAATATTGGAAGAAATTTTAAGATACTGTTACATTATTTTCAACTTATTAAACATATTAACAAACTAAATGAATTTCTATTTCACTTCAGTTTGTTGCGATTCAGGTAGAAAATTTTTATTTTGAAAACACGTAGAAATTCATTTGCCGAGTTTAATATTTTGAACAGCGAGCGATTTAATTTTTACCATTATTCCGTGGCAGGGTTCTCGTAGCGGCCGTTTCCGACGGAACTTTTATCCTGATGAGCTTTAGACAGGGTGTGGCTGATTCTGTCAAGGAAATTTAGCGGCGATTCCGGCGACCAGCAATTAGAGGAAGTAGGTGCGCGTAAAGTTTCTTCGGCGGCCGGTAATGGAGCGGGGAAGGCTTTACGATCGCCGCTTATCCGGAGGAATACCGAAGGTTAGAGAAGCTGTCTTAATTTGAAACGTTCGAGCTTCATTTACCGGCGAATTTCAATCGGCATTCGGGAGCGGGGCTCCCTTAATCGCGCGATAAACTGCGCTCACGTTAATTACGCGGGCAGAAACACGCGACGGATCCAGGCGGCGCGGCGCGGCCGCTCTCCGTGTTCTCTGCGCGCTGAAAATCAATCGCTCCGCGACAGAAACTATTAGAAATCTAACCATGCCCCGCGATTTCGACAGGTTAATACGCCATCTTCCTTGGAACTGTCAGATATTAACACCTTGACTGTACCAGGCGGGTGTTTAACCCTTCGCACTCGAGTCGCCACTAAAGATTGCCGTATCATTATTAAAAATATTATTTACATTATTAAATAAGCTGGTATCTAATCAATATTATATTATATCAATTTTATTGTATTATATCAATTTAATATCCATAAAATGAAGAAAAATAGTATTGAATGGAATTATTCTAGGTTGGAAGAAATGTTTAATTTTCAAGTTAAAATTTCTTCGAGGGGTGGTATGTAACTTGGGGGTCCTCTTTTTTCCACTAAAACTTCACTAATTCTGGTCATCTCTTCAAGAAAACTGTAGATATCGACATTTCGAGGCAAGAGATTCACTGGTTCAAAAGTTATAAGCTCTAAAATTCACTATTTAACCCAGTCATTCTACCACTGTGCTTACTACTACGTAGTCAAGTACGCGCATAGCTGACGCAACGAACATGGCGGTATCCTCATCTGTCAAAATTAGTGTTAAAGCCTGTCAGAAAAAATATTAAATACTAAATTTTAGCGCTTATAACTTTTGAACCAGTGAATCTCTTGGAAGAAAGTGGAAGAAAGTGGTCCCCCAAGTTACAAAGCAGCAACTTCGAGTGCAAAGGGTTAATTCGTTACGCACTGTTCAATAAATTTGGACGTTCATATTTTGCGAATTAATTCGGGACGTAATTAACATTCACTTATAGAAGACGTTTACTATACTTTTACGTACCTTAAATGTTTTCACTGTTCTGCATTTGGTATACAGGATGTTACCTCTAACGCGATGCACGATTTTTCACTCACTTGCAACCATCTGCCAAAAGTGTTGGAATTCAGTAGATTGTGAAATAAAGTAAAGCCAAAAGTTCGTAGTACGTGAAAATAAAAAAAAAACAGAATATGTAGTTTATTTAAGTGACAAGAGGAGCTTCTTGCTGAAGCGCTTCAGTTCGACTGCTTGCGTTCAAAGTCTGTCCTCGGCAAAAGACCATCTGTAGTGATGGTCATAAACGCAGTGGGAGAACCCAGGTACAAGGGACAGAAGCAGAGAAGACTTTTCTTTCATACTTTCCCCTTAATTCTGAATGCATACTTTTAACAAAAAGAAAGTTAAGAACAAGAGTTGCAGGCTATAGAGTGCACAATAGATATCAGTAAAAAGAATTTCGGAAATAGTTTGTTTTCATGGCGAAATCGTGGTTACCTTGGGTTTTACAAATAGGAACACATAGTATTTTTTTACTATAGAGAACATCGAGACGAATTCAAAACACATGTTACATAATATTTTTTACTAACATATTACTCGATTTACAGTAGTGGAAATGTGATATACGTTATCTTTTCGTCGTATTTCACTTTAAGACAGTGTATGTATTGACTTTAAACTTTATTTGACAGCGAAGATGTTACTGAATGTAAACACGGAATGTTGCTTGGACGGAATTCTTAGTTTGTCATTGTGGTTCCTTCGTTAGTCTTCGTTGGTTTCCACGCGAGATCGTACGTTCAATATCTTCAGTAGTAATCTTTTGAATATCAAATAATGTTTCCACTGTCTTCAAATCAAATACGACGAAAAGCTAAATATGTATTTCACATTTCCACTACAGTAAATCGAGCAATACGTTAGTAAAAATTATCATGTAATATGTGTGTTGATTCGTCTCGATGTCCTCAAAATATGGTAAAACCAGAAAAATATGTGCTCCTACTTATAAAACCCAAGGTGACCCGGATTTTGCAATTTTTGTCATTAATGTACAGCCTATTAATCATCAAGAAATCTCCCAATTCAATGGCTATACAACCTATGTACAACTATACACAACTACATACAGCCAATAAGCATAAAATCCATTATTCTTCGCCGGCAAAAATTCAACAAGCCATTTCAATCCTCCGACCCTCCTTCACGCAAAACCGTAAAAGTCATTCGACATGAAAATGAGCGAATCAGTAGCTGCTGTATCTACGTCTAAAATCACCGCTAACAATATCAGATTAATTGCGCGAGCAGTTTTCCAAATAATTGGATGAATGTCAATCCTAGCTGCCGATACGATCAGACTTAAAAATCCCAGCTTCCCTCTCCTCCCTCTCTCCCTCTCTCTCTTTCTCTCTCTCTCTCTCTCTCTCTCTCTCTCTCTCTCTCTCTCTCTCTCTCGATTTCTGAACCATATATGCGAAATTAATACGAAAATCGATGGAACAGCTTCGCGATTCGAACTATCAAATAAATAATCTAGGAGGACGTAAGAACTGATCCTGAGGGCAGCATCGAGGATGATGAAAGAATTAGAGGTGATGTGGAGAAGAGATGGTGTGTGTGGTTTGGGCTTCGTATAGGAGGGAATCGATTAGGCGAGTCGGTCTCCGATCATTCGGGCAATTAAAGCGAGGATCGTCGGGCTGGTCGCGTGCATTATTTGTACGGTAATGCTCGGCTCGATAGGAACGATCTCTCTCTCTTCGAGCCGACAATAATAACCGGGTCCGGGGGTCTGCACGGAGCAGATTACGCGGGGAAGCACGCGAGCACGAGCATAAGCGCGAGTATGGGCTCCGAGCACGTGCAGAAACGCGGAGGAGTTGTTCAGCCGGCAACGAACTGAACGCCAAGGGTTTGGCTGCTGGCGGCGATGCGCAGCGTCACAACTCATCCTAATTACATCTACCCTCGTTTCCGGATTCGGCCGCCTTCCTCCCTTCAAGAGGGTACACTAACACTTAATTAGTATTGCCAACCGGACTTACGGTGGTAGAGGGGGCAGGAGTGAAAAGGAGAGGAGTACAGAGGAACAGAGAGAAGTAGAGCTGCGCGGAGCTGCAATTGAGACGTTTAACTATATTTCCGCCCCCGAGGACTATTACCTCTTGATTTACAACGCGCCAAGGAGAACCCCGCCACTTCGGACGGCCCTGCTCCCTTTAGCTTTTGCCTAATCGCCGAGCGGGGAACCTGTCTTGCCCGGGATCTCTGATGTGCGATTAAAATGGTGACAATACTGTGTAGAGAGATTCCGGTAATGGGAGTTTGATTGTTGCAGGAGGTGTGTGTGTGTCGATGGTATTGTTGAGCTGTGTTTGGTGCGTTCTTGGGGGGGATTGCTGTGGGTTGTAGAATGTCGGTATAATATGAAACTCCTTAGATTTTCACCTAGAATTTCTAGATTACAAATAAAACGGATATCTTATATTCCTACAGGCTCCTCTAAATACTTTTGTGACGGACCGACCGAGTCCAACGAGGGTAACTCCACCAACAATTTTCTATCAGAATTGACACTCGAGGCAAAAGCATCGTCTTGCAACGGCTACTTACACGTCTCCCAGTAATCACAAGAAGAAAGATCGTCGTGAAATACCCTCTTTCCACGGTGCATAGAATATCGCGAGCGTTCGGGAGGGCTCGGTAGGCGTTTAATGAAGCGTCGGCCGATTTAATTGAAACGAATTCACGGTGACTAATGAGGCGGTCGCGGCTCGAGTCCCACGGATATAGATATACACGACAGGCTGAAGTGGGCCGCTCCGGTTTCGCGAATCATTTATAACCGGCCGCTAAAAGTATCTTTACGCTTGCACGCGGTAAAAAATGAATCGGTCCACCGACTCGAGCCCACCGGCAATTTCATCCCGCTAGTGCATTACTTCTAATTACCGGGGATTTATTAACGTTGTCGCCGCGAAATCCGCCCCGCCGGTTTCCGCGTGGTCGGACTCGTGCCGCGGAACAATTTCGCTCGAGTGCGACGTTATCGCTTACAATCCGAAACGGATGATCGGATGATTGCTATCGCAATTCCCACGAAATTGCGACGAAGCGCGGTTGCCTCGGAATCGTATCGAAAATTGTTTCTAATTTAGTCACCCGCGTGAATAATTCGCGCGACCTTCGCCGCGTTTCTATTCGCGTTTTCGGTTGTTGCATTCGCCGCGGTTAGCCGGCCAGATTAGACTCTGCATAATGCATTCAAGTTTCAAGAAGACTGACGGACGATCCTGGTCGAGTTATACTTTCATCCGCCTCGGCCATTACGTTTCTACGCGCCGCGCGCGCTCTTCGCTTTTTCCCTCGGCGCTCGACGCGCTGCAATTCTGCGGAGGTCTGCTGAAAAATTAGCGTTATGGCTTATTTAATGTTTCCATAATGTGTGATACATATTTGAGAGAGACCACGCGCTCGAGCGTGATTATGGCGACACACTCACACATTACTAGATTCGCATATACGTATACGCAAATGTAAGGGTCAAAATCCAGGAAACTGATGCTTCCATATCGCAATGAGGAGATCAGAAGTGGTAATTGTGTTTCCTAAAAGTTAATCTGTGTTCGTTTGGTCTTCAAAATGCGGATTTATATGTTATCGTGGAGTTATTTGTATTAAGCGGCAGCATTCTGCTGTAACGAGGCATCCGAAGCAAGAGTGACGTCAAAAGTTTGCAGCCGCTGACAGATTTTCTTAAATATCGAGAGATTCAGCGTTCGTATCGAAAAAATAATACCACTCCGACATAGCCAGGACATGCACAAAGACGGTGGTGTGTATTTTTAGTTGATTACTTGCTTATTAATCATAATGTTGGTAATTAAAGAAGTCCCTGCAAACACTAAATTTATTTATCAGAAACTCTGACAACAGGCGGCTACTTCGTGACGTCACGCTTGGGATGCTTGATGACAAGCAGCATGCTACCGAATATTACAAATAACTCTACGATAACGTAAAAATCTGCAAGAAATTAAACCCACACCACCTATCAAAATCTTACTAATCAGCTTCGTCTACTGATCGTTCGCACGACTATAGCGTGACGATCAACTCCATCAAGATCAAGTCCACTCGGACTCTCTTAACTAAACAAATTTATCGTTTAACGCTCATCCGTCCCTCGTGTCAATTTGACACAGTTTTTCCGAAATAAGTTATACTGTTCCGTTATTTGTAGGTAAATTTTCTCGATGTTTCGTGACTTTTAGTTCTTTAATGCAAAACACATATGCTTAGCCTAAGACGTGACTGTGTTAACTCATTTGAATAAAAAAAACATGGGAAAATAACTGTTCACTTTTACCACCGTGTCAATTTACATCGAGGGACGAGAGTTGATTCTTATGAGCGGTCTAGTTATGTCTTATTGCAAATATACGTAATAACTGTGATTGAAAAGAAGACACAATCGGAAATTACAGAATTGATTGACCACAATTCTAGACTTTATTAACGAATAAATGGGAGTACTGAACGCAACCGGTTTACGTTACGACTCGATAAATCCAATTTAAAGCGTTAGGAGAAATAGTGTGTACAATGGGGACAGTGTATCGCAGAAACTTCGACACAGTGTTACCCGGCTGAAAGACGAATGAATTTCATCCCAATAAATTCCGCACGCAATAACGCGCTAGTAGTAATCGTATTCAGTGGCTCCCGCGCGGCCAACCGGCGTGACGCGGCGCGGCGCGGCGGCCTACAATACGCGCTGATGATGAAATCTCTCTGTTAGCGTGCCCGTCCGAAATGAGACACATTCAAATGCTTACCTTGATTCGCCTGTACGAAATTACTCGCGAAAATTGCAGACAAGTGACTTGTTATTCTGTACGGGGCCACTGCTAACGCAAATTGTCCGACTAAATCGTGTCTACACGATTCGACGCACCTGCCGGCCGAGGACGTCTATTCTGACACACTATTCTACGATCACTTCACGCTCTATATTTCAATGTCTGTGAAAACAATAAATATCATTCTTGTAAAATATGCACGAATTTATGCATATTACACGTGTGCTGAATAAGAGATTGTTAAATTTGAAAACAATGTTTATATTAATTGGCATCAGTGGTGTTTTCAGTTCATTTTTATTCGGTGAAATAAATTTTACCAAATCGTGTTTGATTACACAAAGTATGACAGAATAAATTTTACAATACAATTTTCACGATTTACATGCTGGTTTGACTGTCCAGAATCGATTCTCGGATGAAACTGAGTGTACAGAGTAAGTCTAGTTCTTGGAGGACTTACCCTAATTCCATTTCATTAATCGGGCAGATTAGGCGTGTCCCCGTGGCTGATCAGGTTCCAATTTCTTAAAAGTGCGTCGCCTCGCTAATCTATTTCCTTAAGTTCCGTGGAACGAAGACCGACAAGGGGGTTGGCTTGAAACGGAGGCGTAACTGGCGATGGGGTGTGCGGGGGTGGACTCGTTGGAATAATTAGCGAGATGGGACACTTATCTAAGTATCCGCGGTAGGCCCGCACAATGGCGCGACGGTGAACCTTGGAGACGGCTGGGTATGTCTCCAGCTGGCTTCTCCCGGTGGCTCTGTAATTTCGATAATTACGGGTTAATGCGTTTAGCTGCGGCGACACACGTACCCGACGACATGATTCCGGGCACCCGTAAGATACCTGCAAATTAATTAAGCGGCTGCCATGGTTTGCCGAATAGTATGTGTTTATCGGAAGCCAGCGCCGGAATGTAGATCTTGTCTCCTCGAAGAACATCGTGGCTGCTCGAATTTCGCACTAGGTGTTCGCAAAAATCAGTGCAATTTCAACATAACGTTCTATGATTGCGAAAACGAGCGCTTGAATTTTTAGGAATATATCCGATATAATCAGATAGCAATAAAGACATATTTAATCAATTTTTCAACAAGTCTAACTGTGGTTGGATTTTATGCATTTATGTCAAAAGTTAATGGGTGAGATTTAAAGCAGTGAAAAGATTAAGAGTTTAAGAACATCAATATTTTCTTTTGCACTTATTAAAATTATTAAAGAAATAGAATTTTAAACAATTTTTATTCTGCATAAAAATTCAGAGTATATTTATTAAGAAATCGTAATTTCTTTTATCATTCAATTACTCGGACAAAATTACATATATTGTTTTGAACTTAATATTTACAGGAAACAATTGAAACTGCAAGATATTTTTTCATTGATTAATAAAGATTAAAGAACTGTTTGATTTTAACCTGATTACTAATAAGGTGAACAAGTCTAATATTTTCTTTTAGAATTGTTATTTATAATTGTTATCATAAAAGTCATTTACTACTTACCAATGACAGTAGTCGACAACTTTAATTCGTCCAACAAACACAATTGATAATACTCGTCCAAGATTAGTCTAAACAGCGTTAAATCTTCCGAATAAGCACTCGTACTATTCCTGCACTATTCTAAATACTTGGAGTTCAGCTACCTGAGTTCCGTATCGTTAACAAGATAAGTTTCCTGTCGTGTTCAAACATTCAACTTCTCCAATCAAAATTCTTGATGATCACATTCTTCTTGTTGAAAGCAAGCAAGACATCCTTATTAGCAAAGTAACGCTGAAAGTTCGGCTGTTCGAAACTCGTCGGAAAAAGGTGCTGTAACTTTCTGTGACCAGCTGTGACCAGATTCCCGCGATCACTTCGGAAAGCGACGATTTGCAAACATTGCCCAATTTCTTCCTTTAATAAAATATTTTCACCAGTGAAATTCGAGTCTTCGATTCCTTACGAATTTAAACAACACACTGTCCGGTTATTTCCATTTAACCACATTAAAATATAACAAAATATGCAATTACAAATTCGGGTTTATATATGGCCTGGCCCTAGAAAACTTTTTGTTCTAGAAAATATTTTTAAATTAGAAAAATAATGTATTTTTATGTAGTGTGTATGTATTACAGAGTATCCGTCGCTGTAATTGTGCAGAAACAAACAAAATAAACAATTTCATACGAATGCTAAGTTTATGTGAATATTTACATGAAAATTTGTTATTCCTGCTTTTAATTTCACCGACATGTGTGAACTTTTATGATATTGGACTAAAACATGTACCAAAAATCAAACATTTCTCCGTGCATCAAATTTGCAGAAAAACAATATTCGTCCCGACTTCGCAGCAAATACCAACTCAATCTCCTCTTCAATCATAAAGACTGTCTTTTGAAGACACACCGGTGGAAGCATCGAACTTCACACACACGCACATACACACACTCACACATACTCACACATAGTGTCTCAGCTCTTCTCAAACGCAACGTCAACAAAAATCTCAGCGACGCGGAAATCCGTAAACATCGTCGTCGTTCGGTAGTCGTCGATCCCTGCAGTCGAACTCGCGGGAACGGTTGTCTGCCGGCGCGAATGTATCGATCAATGCTCGAGTCTGATACCGGCTTTGCTTTTTACGTTTAGGCGTCGTAGTCGTCGAGCTGTCACGCGGACGTCCTTTTGAGAATGCATCTTCCCTGGAAAGAAAGTTAAAAGGCGAGCGCAATTTTATCGGCCCGGCACTCTCTGAGAAAAACATTTCACCTCTTGCCGATTAGGGTGAGGATATAAGCAAAATATTCTTCCGGATAGCGAACGCTCCTCGAGTCTCTATGCAGAGCTAGTCTCTATGCAGAGCTAGTTTCTATGTCGCTTAGGGTCTCTTTTCTTCTTTGAGTATAATCTCCGCGGACTTTTTATTATTTGTGGAAAGCACTCTATGGGATATAATCTTACCATGACATCGTTACGTTTCTGACGTGAGACTGAAAAGTCAATTAAAAAAGAATTGGACGTCACCATCTAATGATCGAAGCATTTTATACGATTAATAAATTTTAGATTTATTTGGTTATGCTATAAGTATACAGGGTGAATTCCATAAAGCAGGACACCTAAATATCACCGTTACTTTTCGTTGTACAAAAAAACTTCGTAGAACAAAGTTACACTGTTTGAAGGGCCACATATAACGGTGTAAGGGAAAAAAATTTCAAGGTCATTTTTATGAGATTTCAAGGTTATCGATGTTTTTTTAAATGGAATGATATATTTTCGTTAACGTCATGTTGTAGCTGACAAAATAACGAATTCATGCATGTAACACAATATGACCTTCAAATGACCTTCAACCCAGAAAAATGGTATAAATAAAATTCAACGTGTAAGATTCATTTGATGTATTTCTGTTACGCCTGTTAGTCCTGCTTTATCGAATTCGCCCTGTATACCAGAGGTGAGGAACCTTTTTACCATTAGAGGCCACATTAATAAAGGAGGCCGCTATAATTATTTATATTTCACTGGTGGTATTTTTATTTGTTTAAGCATTCTATTGATTTTCAAATTGTTAACCCGGACCTTCTTGGCAGATTTCAATATAATTGTTTAGCAGCATTTTGATGAAAGTTATAGCAATTTGTGAATATACGAGATTAACATCGTTACGTTTCTGACGTGAGACTGAAAAGTCAATTAAAAAAGAATTGGATGTCACCGTCTAATGATTGAAGCATGCGATTGTTAAATTTTAAATTTATTTGGCTATGCAATAGATTAATAATACCTTTTTTTGGTAGATCTCAGTGTAATTGTCTAGTAACATTTTAATGAAAGTTATAGCAATTTGAGAATATGCGAGATTGACTTATTCAAACCTGATGTCCAGTTTGACAGTTTACTAATCATTTTTCGTCACTGCTATTTGCACGACGTCTAAACGAAATATGTTCAATTTAAAAGGAACAGTTTGTATATTTAGAGTTCCATCGTCTGTAACACAGTATGCGAAAGAAGTAATTGAGATCCTCAAGTGTCTACATGCTCTTTGTGTAGCGTAGTTGCTAGTATTCGGAGTTTCCTCATAGTTCGGCCATCGATCAAGCATAATCGATGCTTAGAGTGAAACAGGCGTCTGCTCGAGTACTCGTAGCGGCTGTCGCGGCGTCTCGTCGACAGGCCTGTTCAAATTTCGGCCGGGAGTTTTCTCAAAAAGTATTTTCTCGCGGGTAAGAAGCTTCCCTTTATGATGAAACAATATCGTGCGTTGCCTTTCACCGGCTGGCCTCCCTTGCACCGTTCTTCGGGCTCCTCTCTGTTCCTCCTGTCTCATCCACTCTCACGGTTTTCGTCGCCTCCACCCTATCTGCATTCCTAGTCCCAACGAGCCGCAAAGGAATTCCAATTTTAAACAAAAGTTTCCTGACGGCGGCAACCTCTCCGCTTTCTTTCTCTTGCCCCCTTGTTCCGCTCCGCTCAGCTCCGCTCCGCTTTGCTCTGCTCCGCTCCTCTTCGCGGGCTGTCTTATCCTTCTTTCCTCTTTCAGCAAGAGCGTCCCGACGCCCGACGTCTCGCGGATTCTAGCGACGCGTTCATGCATACGCCCGGCAGCCCGCTCTCCTATTTTGCTTATATCTCCACCTTAATCGCTGAGAGGTGAAATGTTTTTCCTCAGACGGTGGAGAGAGGACCGCGCAATCATTTTTGATATCATAATGCTGCGTCGCATCGACCACTGTTCTTGAAAAACTAGAAAGATTTGGTACAGGTTTGGTGCTTATGATCTGTGTCGTGGAAAATGGAAATCCTACACTTCGACTGCAACAAAAACAGAAGTCGTACGTTGCAACAAACAGAAACTGCACAGTATTTATACGTTATAGTTAGACAGCGGATTTTATGCATTTATGGCAAAAATTAGTAGGAGCAATTTAAAACAGTAATAATATTTAAAGATACTGTTATATTATTTTCAACCTATCGCTTTCCTTTGTATGCTGTCATTCATTGGTCTTAGTATATACATATGTATAAGTTGTGTCAACTGTTACTACACCAGCCTTAACGTTTTTATATGTATAAGTATACGTGATTCAATTTTTTACGATGCGTTTAGTATGCTAGTATGTATAATGTTGTGATAAATCTCTTATGAGATTTTCCATAATAAAAAAAACATATTAAGAAAGGGAATAAATTTTTATTTCAATCCAATTTGTTGTAATTTACATAAAAAATTTTTATTTTGCATAAAGATACGCTGTCTAGTTATAGTATTAATCTTCGAACGGTGTACTCTTCTTCGGACTGCGATCTGTCATGCTGGAGTCATTCTAAAAATTCCATAAAACTAGTCTGTGGTACTTCGAAGTATTAGGGCCGAAGTATAAGGTTTTTTTTTTTGTCCTTGTTTTTAGCGTTCAAGGTAAATTTTGCAAGGGGTTCCTTATATAATTTTCAACTAAATCGGGGGTGTAGAATCGCGCTATGGAGTCCGCGACATCTAATTTTGTGACACCTTGTACATGACGAAATTTGTATTTAAAATATGCTGGTTACAATGACGGTTGCTTTTCTGAATGAGATTTATTTCGACGAGATGTATGTATTATGTTTGTTTAAGGTTACCGTCCACAATCGGACATTTCATATGCCTAATATAAGAAAATATCAGAAGAGCGTTGTCAGGGACGATCAGGCTGTTTTCTTTTTTGCTGATCGTCGATTTTAATGCCACGCTGCTAGGTAGCCAAGCAGCGTGGAGTACGGCAGGAATTGTCCGCGTAGAAAAACGGCAGCTCGCTGGTGGAGAAAATGCGAGGCAAGGGCGACGATAAACAAACGCTAATCCATAAATCCTCTTGCAAACGGCAGAAAGCACGCGCTATATATGCGCGGCCGACTCGAGACGTATCAGTGCTGCGTCTGCTGCAATATCGATAAAACATTGATCCCCTATTCGTGCCCGGAGCCTGTCGTATAGGATTCGCAGTGTGCCGGTAGGCAGGCCACCGACGCCGACGCCGACGCCGACGATTGCCGACGCCGAAGCTTCCCGACGCTGACGCCGACGCCGACGCCGTGAGCCCGCACACGCGTACACAAACGGCTGTTCGTGCATACGGAACACCGTTTCGACCGGATTATATTCGACTGCCGTGCGTGCACCTCCTGCACGATACCGCGCTATACATATTTACCCATCTATGTACGTACAGGTACGCGTCTGCCCGTATCGCGATCCGCACGCGAATCACGAACCCCCTAGCCGCCAGGAATTCGACGATGATGGAATTTGGGTCGACGGCTGGACGAGAGCTCTCTTTCTATTTCCCTTCCGTTTCTTTTCTTCCCTTTTTTCTGCCTCGCCGTTTGGCAAAATGCTCGGTAATTGCTGTGGAATCGCGAGACGAGACTACGGTGTCCCATTCAATATTTGCACGCAATTATTTCCCATAGCTCGTGTGTTAGAGAATTTAAGTCGATGAGTACTATACACGGCCTCTATGTTACCGATATGCACTAAATCGTAGTTTTATATTGGAAGCTCATCAGGCAACAAGAGCGTGTTTTGTTTTTTTCTTTCGAGAACGGGCGTTCCAACTTCTAACGCAGTCTTCTCCACGCAGTCAAGTGTGACACATGTATTCTTCTATTTCTAGTATATTGATATTTATAGTAAAGTGTAATAATAATACTCAATAGTTTTATTATTCCAAATCTCCTGACATTGTGAAAAGTATTTCGAATAACACTTACTCTGTTCTGGGGAGATTGATTATGGTGGTCACGGATCTTCTATAGGTGGATGTTCTTCCAAGATTTCAACGTGACCTCTGTTTTTACGCAGATCTGTATATTTTTTGTGGAGCGTGTTGCCTGTCCCGACACGAATCCACTGATCTATAACACTTTCGTCTTCGTTCAAAGTCAATTACAGCCACTCAAAATTTAAATTTCGGAAACATCTAGAAATATTTTTTACAAGCTATAGTTCAGGAAATAACTGCGTGCGAAATTTCAAATGGCAAAAGTTAATGTGGAGTCTGGCTGGAAAGGATTAAAATATTTAGGTTGGTGTTTTAGGTGCAATTATCGAAGATGTGTTGTTTTTGTTTCAATTTCGTACTTACACTTTGACGTGATTTTTAGACGTTGACTAGGACCAGTTATGGTCGCGTTTGAAGCTCTATTTTAACGCGATTTTGTTATCAGCACATCGAGATTCGTGTCTACCTGTGCGTGTCTACGACAGCGTCTGCGGTTTGCTGTGGTTTCGGGACTGGCTGCACGGACGTGATTTTTCGGTGCGATTGGATCGTTCAGTGGGTTTCGGTGTTGCACCGGGCGAACTGGAAAGTTTTGGATAGTTTCGACGTTGTAGCATCCATTGCGGGTGCCCGTAGACGTATCCTACTCACTGACTCTAACGTAAAATTGTCACTCGAGTCAATCCTACAATTTTCCTTTATTGATCTTGAACACGAGGATAGGATATGCTTCAGATTCGTGTTAAGAATATTTTCATTGATTTCATCTTTTTTTTCATACAACAAATACATTGGGGACTGACTGATGTGTTAGTGTTTTTGGATATTGCACTTGGTACTGTCTAAACCCGAGGGGCCACCACTTGTTGGAATTCAACGATACCGTAGCGTCTTAGGTGTAAGTAAGGAGCGGTTTAACCCAAGGACAACAGGGCCTAAGCGGGGGGCATTAAGTCAGGACCATCATCAGTCCGGTAAAAGCTAGCCTGAGCAGATCGCAACCTTATACACTTTTTACTATTTATATTAAATACGGGTTACACTACGTCGTTATTTAGACTAACATCTTTATAATACTAATAAAGTATATACGGTGTAATGTGTGGTTTATTGAATAACGTACCCATATAAAGACGTTTTCAAGACTACTGATGTGGACTCTGAATTCAATGTATTATGTGTACCTTCCCAGTTGAAAGTTGTTACTGAACTCATACAAACTGTTTTACTAACTACCCCCACACTTATGTCTACTGACCACCCTTTTGGGTCCTCCCCAGGTGAAGGGCAGGGGTGACTGGGCCGCTGATGTTTCACAGATGATTATTATCTACCTAACCTTCGCCATTGGGACTTCACGACACGGTCTCTTGGACATGGGAGGCTAAATTGAATGCATAAGTTCAGAAACCTTCTAATTGTGTTTGTTCTTGTATGCCACATGTTGGCTGCAGACCGGTTCACTAAAGAAATGATAATGGCTCGAAGAAAGAAATTACAGACAAACTCCCAGATGGTCGGCAATACGATAAAGTCATCCCTAGGGTCCTTGCTTTAACAAACACGAGAATACTGTTGTCCTTGGTTATTTGAGATCATCGTGTTATCAGACTCGCCCTGTATATCAAAATCTACAATCAGAAGCGTTATCTGGTTCGAAAGGTGTTAAATTTTTGCGAACACCAAACCTGTTCCTCACAGAAAACATCAATAGTTCCATGAATCATCAGCCAGGCCTCAGCCAGCAAGATTACCGAAGCAGACCACCGCTCTTCCAATGTCGCAGGCCCCGGGGGTGTCTCCGTAGATTTCCAGCTATGAACCGTGAAATAATCCCGGCACGAACTGTCTGAGCCCTTTCGCGGCTCCGGGTTGGCAGCCCTGTCGTCCCGTGCGTGCGTCCCATTGATGTGAGATTAATTTTATTCGCGGCTGCTCGGCGTCTCTGCTCGGGATCATCTTTTCCGTTTAGAAGGCAGCCAGATCAAAGCGACGGAAATCACGCCGCGTTGCGCTGTCGGGTGACGACTACGTCGACGACGACGACGACGACGGTGACGACGGTGACGACGACGACGGCATTATCGCCCGCGCGATTCCGCTCCACGCCTCTCCTCGCGGAGAAACGCCTCCGCTCGCATCCTCTCTCCGCTTCTTGCCGGATCAAAGCGCGGATTTCTGCCGAGGCAACGAATTGGCAAACTTCTCTCTGAAGATGGAACAGTAATTATAAGGTCGACGAGGGGCGAGAGGGTGTCGAAGGAAGAGGGGGCGGCTGGTCGAAGCCCTGGACCCGGGCAAAGTCGTAGGCGAACGATGGCTCAAACACTGCGCCGCAAAATTCACAATCTAATTCAACTAAGCAAATTACTGGCAACTTCCTGGGCGGTAGCTACGCACGCTGTCCTGTCCCTGCGGCCTGCATTCCCAGAAACTTAGATCAAAGGGGCCGACGGATCTACCCCAGACTCGACTACCTCCGCCACCATAGCCCCTTATCAGACCCTATACTCGACCAGCTTCTCCTCCTGTTTCGGTGTATTGCAAGGCCAACCTCCCACCCTCTTTCATCTCTCCGCGTTTCATACTTCCGGGGTCTCTGTCCAGGCGATTGCCCCGACGAATATCGAATTCTGGCTCCTTGGTCGGTGGTCACCGGATCTCCCCCTGTCGATGCCAGCGCTACTTCTACCACGCCTGCACCGTGACGCAAGGCTATGTGTAACAGGTCAGCTGTTATTCCGTTGGTGGCGATCGCTCCTGGCGTCGCGCACCATGGAATGGTCTACGGCTCGCCTTGGTCTGACCATTTTATACTGCTAGGGACCGAATTAATCTCGTTTAGTAGAAATTACCCAGGAATTGCCTTTAGAACTACAGATTCTTCCAACTTGAGATTTTCTTCTTCAATGATTCTTCTTCTCCCAACGTCCTCGTGGGATGTTAAAATTGTAGCCATTTGTTTCAGACGTTTTCTAATTCGCTGAACTACACCCGATGGTGTACTGAGCATTGAGTTCATTTCATTCAGCAGAAATTCTCTGATTTCTCAATTATGTAACGCACAGCACGGTGTTACATAATTTAACCGTCATCCGTCCCTCGTGTCAATTTGACACAGTTTTCCCGAAATACGTTATACTGTTCTATTATTTGTAGATAAATTTGCCCGAACCCTCGTGAATTTTATTTTGTTTAAAACGAAACACATAACCGAAAAACCTAACGTGTAAATGTTCGCTCATCGATTTAAATAAATAAAACATCGAAGAATAACTGTTTACCTTGTTATTTCGTCAATCTTTTATCACTGTGTCGATTTTACACCGAATGACAGAGTTAGTTCTTGAAATAAGGGACGAATAAGGGTTCAGAAGTCCGATATAACTACCCTCTGGTAATCAAATTATGTAGATGACAATAAGATGACGAATTGTCAAGAAGTGTCTTGGCACCGCTTCCCCAGTGTGCAACCCAAAAGCATCGTCTCCCGAATTGCAACACGTTCGCAGCGAAGGTACGATATGCAAAATTTTCGAGCAATCTCTGTCGCGGCGAGCGTGTCCAAGAGCATCCCTTAAACCGAGTCCGGGTATCACGCCGCAGCCAAGAGGTCTAGATTTACGCCGGTCAGAAAGTAATCGCCAGTATCCCCGGCCGCGGTATGATAAATTAATGGCGAACGGTAGGTATCGCGGTGCCGGATACCGAGCACGGGTTACGGGGCTAAGCCTTCTGGTCTCGAAGCACACGGTTAATGAAGAATTAAAGTCGACCCACCCGCGCGTTCCTATTACGGGCCGGGAGGCTACGATACACGGACGAGTGGCTAGAAACCTCGTGGATTCCGAGGTTCCGCGGAGCGGTGCATGTTTGATGCCGGAAGTGCTTCGAGGCCCGGGCCTACCATCCTCTAGCTGCGGTTACCGCAACCTCCGTAGGGTCATTAGCCAACCATTCATTATGCAAGTGCGAGGCAGTATTGCGTCAATATGGGGGCGGCAGATTGTTGGCCCAATCGATAACAATGCGCCGTGTTTACCGCTCGGATAATCAACAAACGCAGCTTCTGCTACCTCGCCTCCGAAGACCAAGCAAGTGGGAATTACAGTCTGCCTCGTTCCGAATGATATTGCGTCCCGGAAGTGTTGTCTATACCTATCTCTCGCTCTCTCTCTCTCTCTCTCGCTCTCTTTAGCGATCCGTCTCATTCTCTCTGCATTCGTCAGCATGCCCCCTCCTTCCTCCGGTCGTGCTCCTCTCGCGCGCTCGTCTGTCGATTGAGCAGCTATTTCAGCAACGCACAATGCCAGATCGAACGAGGGCTGACTTTATTTTTCGCCGATTGATCCCGACGGCGCTCGAAGAATGCCCGACGCTTCCGCTCGACTGATCCCGAAGACGGGATCCCCCGGTGGAACGCGGTGCGTGCGAACAAGCTTCCGACCTTCGAGGATTCTTCGCGATGCACGCATAGCGCCTCCATGCGCGGATATTATTCGAGTTGCTTCTTCCTTCCGGGAGAGGGTGGGAAAAGTGTGATATTGAAATTGTTAACACGTCGTGCGCCCATGCCGATGCCCGTCAAAGTCGCAGAAAGTCAAGTCAACTTGTTCAACCCCTCGCACTACGATTTAGTTCTTCTTCGTTGTCCAGAATTCTCTAGAGACCAAAAATAGGGAGAAACTCCAAGTTAAGATGGCTGGCCAACTTAGGAATAATTAGAACGATTAATGATCATTCGAATAGTGATTAAAATTGCTTTTGTTTTCGGTTTCAGCTCTAGCGAGCACGCGGACACTAGCAAGCAGATTCTGACCACCAGTCTGACGCGTCACTGTAAGTATTCGCAATCTTCCTGCATGAGTGATTCGGAGGATAGTGGCCCGTACTTCCCGAGAGAGCGTCGCAACACCCGTGGACAACCTTGGCGACGCCGGGTTCGCGAATCGCCATAATTCTATCGCGCGTGCCGTTAGAACCGTCTGCCGGGTCCGTTTCCCTTCCATTATGACGGCCCTCGGCCCGAGGAGTGCCGTCGCGTCGCCCGACGAAAGTAGGTGTTGTCTGCAATAAAGCCGCAGCTACTTTCCCTACCCACTCCCCCCCCCCTATTTCAGAGAATGTAAAGCGGAATGAACGTTAAGTAAAGTCCTCTGGTAGCGCAACGTTTTACGCGCAGTGCGCCGCATAAAGCCTCTTACGCGGAAGTAAATTGTAAGTCCCTTATAGCCGACTGGTCAACGCCGTAAGCGCTCCCGTTCGGCCCGCAAAAACAGCTTGGAACGTAAGGAGATTAGAGTCGTTATTGCGTGGACGGTGAACACAAAAGTGGAAGTTCCATGCGAAAGTCGCGACTCCGTGCCCCCCATCCCCTCCCCTCCCCTCGCGCTCATTCTCTCTCTCTCTCTCGTCTTCGTTCCCTCTCGTATACGCCTCTCGTCGCTGCTGCCCGTTAAAGTGACAGAAAGCCGGCTACAAAAGAATCGCAGTCCGGGCGACGTATTAAAGTACACCTTATATAACGGCCAGAAAACCGACATTGAGTTTCCGTGAGAAACCGTGCTACCCGGCGAGAGATAAGTGGGAGGAACGATTGTTAAGCCCCGTTGTCTCGTTCGCGTTCCTTAGAGGGGCTGAAACGAAGCGAGACTGTCGGGGATGGTACTTAAGGAGACGGCGAGTTATTATTGTCACTGTAAGTGATGTTGATTTTATTACGACCGAGCGGGTAGAGTTGATGCGAGTCTCTTGGAAATAGATTGACGGATGGCCTAGGCCTCCAGGAGGCCTCAGCCTCGAGACAATGGTTAACCTGTTAACTGTTTTGCTTCGGGAACGCGCACTTGTGTGCTTAATTATTTTGGTAATTATAGAGAAGTTGGTCCTCATGATTTTCACGACCTTCAAATGATGTTGTCAAGGTGAACAAGTGAACAATCTCGTTAGTTTTTACACTCGCTAATATTTCACGTTGCATAAAACATGTACTTGATTGTGGAATTTTCTGGAGAAAAAACAGGGTAATAGGTAGTAATTGTAAGGGGAAAGCAAGATAAGGGAATAACAAGGGCGAGAAATGGGAATGGGGCTAAGAAGCACCATTTGGAAAGAAACAAGCCAAGGGAAAGAAAGCTTGTGGTTATCACTGACACTTGGCAGCAAGGGAAGCTCAGATAAGAAAGGAAAACAAAACATAGGTGAACTTGAGAGATCAGTAGAAGAGAAATAAGTACCGGTTGGAGATTTAGTTTGGTGGAAGGGCTGGCAGAAGTTAATATGGCTGAACAAAAACAGTGGGAGATATACAGAATTAAGAGTGAGTGAGTGAGTGAGTGAGTGAGTGAGAAAGAGAGAGAGAGAGAGAGAGAGAGAGAGAGAGAAAGAGAGAGAGAGAGTAAGAGGAAGGAGCGAGTTATTTACAGACGGATCGTTTAAGAAGAAAATAATTGAGGAAAAAGTATAAAGCATCGACGAAGGAAGTGATGTACTTAGAAAAAGGGAGATGAGAACAATTTATGTAATACATTAGCATCACGTTTCATATTATGAATTATTATTCTATATTTTATTTATGTTAACTGTAAAATAAAAATTTTGTTATATGTCCCTTAATTAAAATTAACAGAACAATTATCAACGAACAGACTGCATATTTTATGTATTACTAGGAACACTGAGTGCTTCAAATATAAGAAAAACACATTATTCCACTTGCGTCTTAGTAAAATTTTTAAGACAAAAAGCAAAGTACTATTTGCATGAATTCAAATTTTGATGCAATCCGCAGTCTAGTAATGAGCGTACTTTAACTGTTACTTCTCTAGCAGAAGCATCAATCATGCCACGAACTTTAATTCTCACAACGCATCAAATATGTCTGACCAGTGACAGACCATTACCACTTCCTGCGTTAAACTATAATTCTCTCCCAACTTGTTCCGTGATAAATACTTTTCATTTTTATTACCCCAAGGTTTTTGACACCTTAGAGCACCAACGTCTGACGTCTGACAGGGCAATATCACTTCCAACTACAGTAAAACTTGTGAAAATTTCCCTTCTCCCTTAGACAGTATAAAAGAAGCCTCGACTGGAGCAATGTTATCGCTGTCTGCCTATTTCCCTTGTCTCGCTAAAACAAGGTCTTGCTAGCGGCAGGCTAATATCACTGTCTTTTATTATCGATTCACCTATACAACTAATTCACAACATCACCGCTCCCTTTTCATTCTACATTTTTGGAAAATAATTTTGGCTAACTTGACTAACAATTTGACTTCTTTTTCGTTATATCTTGATAAGTAGACTGCGGATTTTTATGCAAAATAAAAATTGTCTGAATTAATTAGACTTCTTCATTTCTAAACTTAATTATTTTAATTAGTTAATAGTACAACAGTATCATTAAATTCTTTAATTATTTTTAGTATTTTGCATTCGATCTACTCATTTTCCTAAAAAATGCATTAAATCAACAGTCCTTTCATAAATGTTGATAATGAAAAGTTCACTCAGTTAAAACGTTAAAAATCTTGAATTATTGCATATTTCAAACTGCATTTATTTATTCCTATAATAAATGCATAAAATCCGGAATCTAAAAACGACAGATGCAGTATATCTCTGCACACGCATTTGAAAGAATATACATATGCAACACATACGGTGTGTACAGAATGCAAACATTTTATTTGGAATCGTCCGAAAGCCGGTTCAGCTCCCATTCATCTTCGTTCTCTAAAAATACGCGTTCGTATAAAGATCCGCCGTCTAGTTATTATAATACCGTTTCCCGAAATTTCATCTCGGAGGTTGTCCTGGGTTCTCCTCTTCCTGCGGGAGGGGTAGGAGGAAGATGTTTCAACGCATTTTACGGGCGTCTCATCGAGTGAATCATCGCGCGCACTTGCTTAGAACACTCCCGGGACTTCTGAAGGACAATCCAATTTCCAAGGCCCGGCTTCGCGTCCTGGGGATATTGTTTTCAGGGGGATTCTCTGGGACAACCGTATCAAAAGTCTCGATTTCCGGTCGCTTGTATCGGCGATACGCCGCCATAAACAATCCCCACGACCACCGAGAGTTACACGAAATTTTCACAGCGATCCGCGACGATCCGTTCGGCCGGTGTAATTACATGTGCGCGCGATAACGCATATTCGACGTAATTACAAAAATTAATCGCGTTTCTAGAATTATCTGGCCCGGCGAGCCGGCCGCGCTAATTGAACGTTTATTCCGGTCTCCGACGGTCGCGTGCCGATTTAATTAAATATTTTGTTTCGTCGTGATTTCGAATCTGCGCGGGAAATTATTTACTCTGGAAATAATGTTCGAGTATGCTTCGAAACTCGCCCCCGCCGATGTTGATTGTTTGCGCCAAAAGCCAGCAAAATTAGTTGAATAAATGAGGAACAATGTTGAAATATTGTCCTTTTTATTTGGTCACTCGTGAGATAACATGATTTGTCGAAAGTTAAAGGATTGTACGTTTGCGTTTGTTTTTAAGGGGGTATTCAAGTCTAAACTTTCACTTTTCTGGTCATTTTGGGGAATTGTTTACAAAAGGAGTATAAGTTTCTTAATATCGACATTTTACATACATTTTTATTTATATTCTACGAATGTTCACAATTTTTTTAAGTGAAGATGATAAAAACTGACGGAGTTACATGTCGTTAAACATGGCGTGTTTAAACAAAGGTGCCCTACTAGCTGAGACGATTCCGATTGTCCTGCTTATCTGAAATGATAAAATCAAAAGGATTCTTGATTTACTTTCATTCGTTTATAATCTAGTATTGTTTTAAAGGCAGAAACGTTGTTAGAAGGCTCTAGAAGTTCTTTAAACTTAATTTTATTTTATCAATGTGAATCACTTTTGACTAAGTTACGAAAATTTGAATAGTTCTGGTATACGCTTTTATGGAGTCATACGAGTCTCGTGGTATCTCTCGGTGTTTAAGCGTTCCTCATGGTTGTCTCGAGAAATATTTCTTCACCACTCTTTCCCGTTCGTCCCTCTAGAACTCGAGACAGCAGCGGTCGAGTGTCAACAAACGCAGAAGAAATATTTTCAGGTCGCGGTATAAAACCTTTTAATTAAACATCCTCCTCTCTCTCCCTCTCCGCCCCTTCGTAAATGAAGAAAAGATTTTTCATTATGTAAATCTTGGAAGGGACGCTCTTGGAATCTCTTTGTGCCCCACGGCTACTCGGCTGGCCGTCCCCCTCTCTCTCTCACTCTCTCGAACACTGCGAACTGAATACTTTATTCCGGTTCTGGAATTCATTCTCCTCTTAATAATGAAACACAGCCCCGTTGCCATAGTCAAGTTTCCAGTTGTAGTGTATATTCTAATTACCTGTAATCCGGAGCCCCAATCCTTGAAACAGTCTATCCCCTTCGAGGGATTAAACGACAAGAAAATAATCGTTCGAAGCGTTACGGACGTGCAGAGACGCGAGCCAGTGGTAATGGACAGCCAGTAGTCAGACACTGATCAAGTAAGCGATATGTGATTCCAGTGAGATTGGCTGAATCATTTATGGACCCTGATTATTGTAAAATTAGCTCCTTTATAGGATGAGACACGACCTTTAATTTATTGGAAACTCCAAGTGGTAGATGTCAATCATATCGACGACTTCCAATTCGATATGAGCAGACGCATTGAGACAGCGAGTCTTAATGTGTAGTGCGCGGTAAAATTTTCGAGATGTGCCGTACGAGCTACATATTTTGCAATGGAAAATGTATAAAATGACGCTGAAGTTAGACAATTAAATTTCTATTCGATTTCTATTGAACATCCAGTAGATAGACTGGAAGTGTTCATCCACAGTGACCGAATTAGAGCCACTAATTTCGTCTAACTCTACCTAAACCGTATCGAGGAACTCTTCGGCGCCATTACGAGGCAACAATAAGGCCCGGTGAATCGACGATGCGCGATCCAGCGGGTGGCTAGACAAACCATATTGCTTAAAAGTGGCCAACTACTCGGAGACGGATCCCGGCATAAATCTCGTCCGAACTCTGACTTCATCCCCTCGACGGTGCGGAACAAAGCGTCGTGGCGTGGCGGGTAGCAAAGTTAACTGACGGACGACCGCTTCGATTGGCTGGAAAGGGAGCCGTCGGCCGCGTTAGGGGGGTTCGAGTTGTCGTTGGTGAATCGCGGCCGCGGTAATCTACGAGGCAGTTTCGTCTTCATTTGCCAAATGGTCGGTAAATCCGCGCGGTGTATCGTCGTCACGCCGGGCCACGGCCATGGAAGTCGGTTTAGTGTCGCGACCCTCCCACCCCATGGGGCCCACGGACGTTACTGCGAAACTTAACTGCGATGTAAACCCACCCTTTCGAACTAACACCGAGCCGCCACGGCCATTCAACGATTCTCCTATCGGGATTACTTCTGCCGGCCCCTGATCTGTTCCACGAGACTCTCATTCTGCCCTTCTCTCTCTCTCTCTCTCTCTCTCTCTCTCTCTCTCGAGTAAGACAGATTTGTTTTACGCCACTGGCGAAACCGAGCCCCGAAGTGTCCTTTCACGGTCGTACGTTCACCGGCGCCGATGGGCTTAGACTATTGCCTGACTTCGAGGCCAGATCATTTCTCAAGCGACCCGACGTGACGCGACGCGTCCATTCTGTTTGGAAAGCGTTTTGATCATGATTCACTGTTCGAAGAAATTGCGTTTCGGTGGTCCGATGGCGAAAGGGAACGTGGAGGTGAGATTGAGAGATTCCGGAGCTTGCTTGGCGACCTTGAGACCTCTAGGATCTTTTAGTTTGTTCTGGGAATCTTGGTGGAAATAGCCGCACCATGTGTCGGTTGTGATTTTCTATGTGGAATGTAATCTCACACCTCTAAACTGTCAGAATGTTGTAATTAGCAGATAGCGATTTTATTATTATTGCAAGGTATAGGATCCCTTGCAATAATAATTTCTAATAGGATTTATATTTTATTATTGCAAGGTATAGGATCCTCGCAGACATTTTGTTAAGAATTGATTAATGTGTCAGTAGCCCGGATATTGCACGTAGTGCCATCTAAACCCGAAAGATCATCACATGATGTGAATTCTGAATTCAATGTACTGTGGTGAGATTACTAGAAGTTCCCTTCCGCAGCAAAAATGCGCGGCTGATTGGTTGGTTTGGACGCAACATGCCAAGTCTCACACGGATGTTTGGCTAGAGCGTTCATGTGACGCAGCATGTGACGTAAACAGCCTAAGCAGTGGAACCGCGTGGCGACTATGGGCGCGTCAGAGGTGAGGATAGACCGTAGCGGAGCTAACCGTAAACCCCTCTTGCCCCTGTTCCGTCCTCAGAATCTTCTTTTCATCTCCCCCAGCATTGTGTGTGCCTCTCAAGTCTAAGATTATTACTGAACTTATACAAACTGTCCTACTAACTACTCCCCACATTTAGGTCTACTGACCGCCCTTTTGTGTCCTCCCCAAGCGTAGGGTGGGGGTGACTGGGCCGCTGATGTTTCCCAGATGCTTAGTTTCTACCTGACCTTCGGCATTGGGACTTCATGATACGGTCTCTTGGGCCCTGAGAGGCTAAATCGAATACATAAGTCAAGAAACCTTCTAATTGTGTTTGTTACTGTATGCTACATGTTGGCTACAGACTGGTTTACTAAAGAAATGATAATGGCTCGAAGAAAGAAATTACAGATAAACTCCCAAATGGTCGACCATACGATAAAGTCATCCCTAGTGTTCTTGCCTTAACACATTCAGTTGTCTCATTTATAACAAAAAATGTTCTGTTATATAGATAAATCTTTAATCATTATTTTGGATTAAATAATAGTGTCAATACAAACTTCAAAGAAGTACGTTTCCAAACATTGTAAATCATCCACACGACTCCGACCACGATAAAGCATGCAATCAATAGACTAATCAAACGCATCAAAGGCTCAATCAACGCCGGGCGACCAAAGTTACAAAAATCGGCGCCGATCGAACGGAGCAAACATTATCCACCTCTGCCCGTGTAATCTTTCCAGCGTCAGTCGAGCAAACCGAAAATCGTATTTGTATTCGCCGGAATTTGCATATACTGTTTTCCGGTGCGTTCGGCTCAGCTCAGCTCTGCTCTGCTCCGCGATTGGAAACCGGGCGGGCAGGCGATCGACAGGCGACGCAAGCAGGAGACGAAGAAAATTGCGTGGGGGGTTCGGTGGCGGGGAGGGGGGGGGGGGCTTGGGCCAGGGTACAGGCGGTATTTTGCGGTGCAGAATGTCAATTAAACGGCGTGGCCGATTAACCATAACCGAAACCTCGACAAAGGCCGAAGCGTGCACCGTTTCGCACTCCGGCGGGTTCATCACGCGATAATTTATATGGTAATTCCAGGGATGTAATAAGTCCCCCTTGGCAAACTCTGGCTACCACTACACACGGGACCGGTCCGCGTACACGTATACTACGTTGACTGCATGGGCGGCAAGCTCGTTCTGATGGTGACCCCGACGTTCCAGAGAGGACGGCCTGCCATGTACACATCATTACTAAAAGCGGTCATCGATTCATCGAGGCCTGGTCGAGCGACGCCCCGCGCGTCCACCGATCCTCGCCGACCTCCTCTGCTCTCTTGTAAACGCGCCTCTATAGACCAGAGAGCCACGTCTACCTTCCAGCCTGCCCAGCAAAGCCATTGTCGAATTTTCAACGCCCCGGCCTCGATTCCCCACGTGTTCCATTTAATTAACACCGTCTCGTTAACTTTCGTCACGGACCGCCGCGCCGTGCCGCACTGGACACTGCTCTAGCCCGGAAGAATTTAGAGGACGTTCTGTAGAAAAATTCTCGAATCGACGGCTGTTCGATTTGACTTGCTTTCGGAGTGTCTAGGGACCTCAGAAATGAAGGGAAATTTACGTGAAAGTTAGAAGTTCCAGCTTTCTAATATCATAAATCTTCAGATTTGGTTTAATCAAATGAATTGAATGAACACTGAAGTTATGACTGCCTTTAAAGTGACCAGTTTTATATTTTTCATTTTACAATTGTTGAAAACATGAAGTTACTTACATGGAAATTGATTAGATACATTTCCTTATCCAAGCACATATTCTGTTAAAAACTGCTAAAGTAAGCTAAAACATTTTTATACTGATCATAATATTTTATACTTTTATTGTCGCCTCTCGCTGTGCCTATCTACGCGCAATACTAATTTCTGGATGATGCACATGCTGGTGCATAATAGTGGAAACGCAGGATGGAAACGAACGAGAAGACTTTTCCCGCTGCCAATATTGGCAAATAATACTTCAGAGAACAGAGGGAAACACATGGTTGGTCGATGCTCCGGAAAAATTGTCGAACATTCGAGGCATGTCACTTTCGAGCACGAATACTTTTTATCAATTTAATTGCACGAACCGGGTTCATGAGCGAAAAAACGATCCGGGAATATGCGCGCTCGCGCATGCTGCGTTAAACGTATTCCAAAGGTGACTGCATACGAGGGTTCTGTTGATTCACGCGGATGAGAGAGAGGATATTAAAAGCGACGATAATCGATGAGGATGGATGAGGTTATAACGTTACGATGAAACGATTCAGTCATAAATTTTGTTTGCCCCGCTGGAATCGAATAACCGGCCGCGCGCATAGGCGAGCGCGATACTTCCAGTCATTTTCGAATAAATCCTGTAGAAATTGAAAATTTATTTCGAGTGTCGGATCCGTGCTGAAAGTAGCAATTCGTTTGCTGGAAATATTACCCTGCTGGGAAATAAATGGACGGCTCGAAGATGATCGACTTTGTTAGGCTACTCTTACCGTAATCGTTGTTTCTCAACTTTGCAATCTTTAAAAAAAATCACATACGCACTATTCAATTATTTAAAGAAACTTGAAACTGGTCACACGAAGACTTACATGCATTTACTTGAATTCCAAAACCGAATATTTTATGGTAAATGGAAAATTATTTAATATATTTTAAATAAAGTTGCAAATTCAACGAAAACAAAAAATATTCAGTGATGCATGTACAAATTTAGAAAATATTGGGTTGGCAAGAAAGTAATTTCGGTATCTTAGGTGAAATAGAACCCAATTTTCCGTATGAACAATGAACTTTAATGAATAAAATATTTTAACCTCTATTTAATCTTATTATCAAATGCCAGAAAGAAAAAAAGTATAACATGAACAGAAGTTATTGAAACAAAAAAAACATATCCTTATCTATTAGTGAAAACCGAAATTACTTTCTTGCCAGCCCAATAGTTGCAACATGATCACAATAGTCGGTTGCAGCCGATGCAGAATTTTCATTTCGCACGAAGCGTTGCTGTCTACTAATTGTAGACCGATGCACCGGCAGTTCCAATGGAATTACATTCGTCATCGGGGATAAATAAAAGCGCGCGGAACCAGTGCGATGAACCGGGCAACATCGGTTGATCGGTCTGCGGCGGGAATTGCGCCAATTAAACAGTGCCAATGAACGATGAAAGACACTTAAAGGTGCTCGGTCGCAACTCGAATGTCGAAAAAGAGGAACCGAATCGAGGAAAGAGAAAGAGAGAAAGAGAAAGAGAGAGAGAGATTTGTCAGAGGAAAGGTACAGTGGAAATTACCGTTTAATTGATTACAAAGAAGAATTTCCACATTCGCCCGTGTCTGCGGAGGTCAAAGCATCGGTCGATTGAAGGCAAACGGGACCATCGCTAAACCTTTCAGAAGCGACTCGTTTGTGATCAGAAGAGCGAGGCCGTGGCACTGGCTGCAGTGATTGCGAGGTCGATTGTCAGCGTCTCTTCCCGGTCCTGTGAGAACCGGTCTCTGTTCTGGCCTCGCCACCGTGAGATTTGTAATTGCTTCTGGAGATGATTTAGTCGATTCTCCGCGACTGTCGGACCTCGATTCGTTAGGGACAACGTTTGTCAGTTACGTCGAGCCACCTCCTACTAATATTTCCCCCTTTCGAATTCGTGTTTCTTTGACGGGGATCACTCGTTTTTCATTGTTCGAATTAATTGATAGAAATTTTCGGTGGTAGCTGCCGTCTGCAATTTTGGGATCATGTTCATGCTATTCACGAATAATTCTCCTAAATCCATCATTCGTATCTCCTTATATCTACACCACGAAGCTTCATGCAAAACAAAAATGTTGTGCATTAATTGCAAGACACACAAGTGAAATAAAAATACACTCCTCTCATTGATTATTTTAATTCTTCTTAAGATTGATATAGATCTGACAATTTGTCCTAATGGTTCGTTAGACTGTAGAACCAGTAGTAGTTAATGGTGCATTTATTAATCTTCCAAAATCTGAACACGCGAAATCGAGTTAGAGAACAGATTTGAAACTCTGTAATTTTTTAATGAATCATACGTCATACTTCTAAATTGAAGAATTAACTAGATAATTGATTTGTAAATCTAGAATTTCTACAGCTTGTAAATCCAGGTTAAATGGAATCATATTAAAGAGTTCATTTGTAACAGTAGAATGGTTCACACAATTAAACGTAATTACGCGTGAAAGAATTAATCAAGGAAGAAGGATTCGTATTTCGATTTTGAGTCGATCTTATCCACTCAATAGCAGGTGTAATCTACTTATCGGTATCCAAATAAAAAAGACGTGCTCGCGCAACAAGTTCTCACCGTCTCTGTCTGACTACAGGTAAACCCATTCTACGTGTTCGATACGTAACAGGATAATCCACTGATTTATTTTTTCAAATGAACAAGGGAACTGCTCACGGAGCGACGTTTCCTTTTGTTCCTCGTCTGAGTAATGGTAAGAAGATTCCACGGACAATTACGAGCTTCTTATTTATAAGCAAATAACGAAAGGTGTACTTATACAACAAGTTTTCCCGTTTCCATGTCTGAATATTGATTAATCTACGAATTCTTCTCGTCGATTCTGTAATGGGACGCTTTACTGATTACTTATTACTGATTACTCGAAGTAACTGAAGATGCGCTTATGCAACCGGGTTTTGCTTTCTTTGTCCGATCGATAGCAGAGTCATTCTACTGAATTATTCTACTTTTATAACCAATAGTGGATGTAATCTACTTTCGAGAAAACAGAAACTTGATCGTGCAATCGTGAATTCATTTGTCTGACCAATGGCTAGACCATTCTACTTACATTAGCCGAAAGGTCAATGCTCTCCTTATACAACTGCATCGATGCAGTAACGCTAGTACAATAAGGTAGCATAGAAAAATACGATACAGGCAAGTTACAAGTTACTCATGAATATAAAGAAGATAGAGTTAATCCATTTTACTTACATAATCCTGAAGCTCGACGCTCTCCTTATACAACTGGTTCGATGTACTTTGCACGTGGAAATTTTAACATTCCACGATTCTTAATCTCTTCCCGAATGCTAAGATTCTTAAGAAAAATGTCTAAAATGCTTAGAATACGTCTAAAAATCTTAAGATCCTCGCAGAATCCAAACCACCGAAGTTTCAGAATGATTGTGTTAAACATGCTCGCGCAGTAACGCGCAACGAAACCGAAAAGGGAGACTTCTCCGGCTCTGCGGGCGGCGTTCCCATAAATCCCGGTTCCTCGGAACGATCCAACAAAACCCACGAATCGAAACCCATTACACTTTATTGGCTGAGCGTTACAGCGATTGTCGTTCAAGGCTCGCCGCCATTACCGGCGCCGTCACGTACCCGCCACGAGCGTATTCCGCGCGCGATGCGTGCCGCGGCATATGCATAACGTGATCGCGGGATCCGCCTATCGGGTACAAAGCAAAATTTAATGGTATACGTAATGCTCGCACAGGTGGACGCACACACAGCCGCGCCCCGTAATTAGCGGGTATTCAAATTTTCACGGGAGAGGGGATCGTCATCGAAGACAGAGGCGAACGTTTACTATCCCCCGTGCAACCTTACGGGGTGGCGGAGTAGGTGGTGTCTACAACCGGGGAAGCATCGGGGAGATTACAAACAGACATAATTATCCTGCGTGGCGATATCACGGGGTGAAAAGGTTGAAGAGAAGGTGTCTAGCGATCAAGATCGGCGCCGTGACGAGCGCGATGAATATGCAAACGTCTTCCAAGGCGTGTCTGACTAGGGTCTAGGACTTGGCCTATGTTTCATGCATTCAGATGACCTTCTTATGCCCTTCGTTGGACCCAGTGTACTTCAGGTCGTCGCGGAATATTTCTTTCTTACTAAATATCTGTGAACAACTAGACTGCGGATTTTGTACGCCTATGACAAAAATGATGATCTGCAATGTGGAACGGTAGAACAATTAAAAGAATAGAGTATATCATTTTACTGAAATTATGAAAGAAAGAGAGAATTTCAATATTTTTGTGCGGCATAAAGATCCACAGTAAATCCTTCCCAGAACCGAACGTAATTCTATCTTCAACTCTCGAAATACAAACGGTCAAACTTCCAGAGTACGGCGCAAGGGTTAACGACGTGTGAAGAAGGTTAGCGCTTAAAATATTTTTATTGATGGTAATTTGAATATGCAAACTGTCCCAGAAGGCGTACCTGGCGAAGGACCAAGGACCCGGTCTATGTTTCATGCATTCAGATGCCCTTCTTAGGTGGTTCCGGTTGGACGCAGAGCGTCACTCGAACAATGCTCGCCTCGAGTGTCGAGCTTCATTAGATGCCGTTTAAAAACTCGGTCCACATTTCTCCCGCGGAATTCCCGCCACGACGTGCCATGCAAATCCCCACTCAATTCGCGGGAACACGAGGAAACTCTTAAAGCCTTTTATGGTATGGCTTCTCTAAGACTGAATTCGTGGCCTGAAAGTCGGAGTGCCACTATATTCCCCGGGCCGCGGGTGTTACGAGGCGACTTTTCGCGGTTTTACGTGTACATACCGGCTGACGGGGGTTGGCTACGGCTACGTGGCTCTACGGGGGTGTATATGTGCGTGCGTACCATCGAGGCTTTTTAACCCCTCTCGCGGAGGGAGAGAGAAAGAGACAGAGAAAGAGAGAGGCCACCCACAACTCCCGAGGACTGATTTATGTTTACGGTAAGAGCGCGCGAGCAGAGATCCCAGCGGATCCGGCGAACGGTTGACAGTACGGCTCATGGGGTGATTCGATGGGTGATCGATATGTTGACAATCCCATTAATAGTTTTTCCTTTTTTTTATTCAACCTTTCCGTCCACAATTAATTTGGAGATACGGATATGGATGCAAGATACGTATATAAAGTTTTTCGGAGTAGTTTTTTGATCGCGTTACACAGTGGTCTGCTGCACAGGGTGGCGTGAGTTTATACAATATTTTCGTCACGTTTCTGAGTTTTGAGAAACTCGAAAAAATTCTTGAGTACTCTCTCATGTTCGTAGAATGTAATCCAGTAATTTTTACTCCTGTATTTTATCGTCATTTTTATGGGCAACGTAAAGTTTAATATTCATTAATGTTGCACAGAATTTTCTATACACTGGAATTGCAGTTCCCCCTTCAGTTGTTATTGTTAAAAATTGTTAATGCTTACCTCAGGACTCAGGAATCGTTACCAAACGTCACCAGCGTCGACGCACGTATTTCTGTCTGGGAACGAGTTAACAAGTTTCCGGGGTATCCTGGACGAAATTGATACAATTCCGGCTCCGTCCACCCTCATTTTTGCTCAGGAAATTAGAGTGATCGCGGCATTGTTTGCTCGACGGTCGGGCCAGCGTCATATTTCACGCACGAGCGAAACTTGAGAATCGTAATTGAACAAGGGAGAGGGAGAGGAAGGCGCTCTTGCCTCCGCTCGGAAGATTCGTTGGACGCATCCGACGTCAAGAATAGCACGGGCATTAGGGAAAAAGTTATTCTTATTATTGAGCTGGGGTCACACGTGTATATTATTGCCAAGAAGTTGCCCTCCGCTGCGGCGACGAGCCAGCTAGAACGTGAAAGTTTTCCGATATCTCCTCGCGTCGCTCTCATAAGACAACCGAATGCATCGCGGGAACGCCATTTTTGACAATTGCCTCACACCGCCGAAACGTGTCCCGATAATGCCAGACACCTTTGTGGTTCACGCGTCATGCAGAGCAATTTCACCTTGCTGCTCTTGTCAACTATTTTGCATTTTTTATATCAGACTAGAGTCGCCATGCACACGAATAAACGAAAATTTAGAAATTCAGAATATATCATTGTCATGTAGACCGAGGAGTTTTATGCATTAATTCCACGCGCAAATTTGTAAAATACAACCTGTCGTAAATGAATTCCACATTAAATTGCTTAGCAAAATGTAGTTATTCTTTTATAGAATTTATTATTTTGTTATTCTTGTTATAGCATAAAGAAACAAGAAGAGCCACAATCAGCTTTACAACTGTCTAAATTTTATGCAAAACATTTTGTTAAAGTGTCTAAAAATATGTTGTTACATCGTTTCAAGCATGTTTCTCTTGCGAAGATCAATTTGCTAACAGATCCAGTGACTCGTGATAGGTCAATCGGGAACAGGTTAAAATAAACTGTTCAGCTGTGTCTGACCACATACGACACCATTCTACTTGTTCTGTGAAGAAGAACATGAAAGAAGGTTCTCGAATGTGTCTGACGAGGAAAAGAAGTCTGTCGCACGGGTTAAGAGGTCAATCCAGAGGTTTACAAGCCTAAGGCTTTCCGCTGACAATTTCATTGCCGTCACCAACATCGAATTACTGTTCTAATATTCCATAACAGCGAGCGTTATTTCACAGGTAGGGGAACGTTGCTCGCGAGATGTGGTACCAGGGATTCGTCGAATGGACGCCTAAGTGCGGCGTTTTCTAAGGAAATATAACAATGGTAGTTAAGGAGCCATCAGGCCAGCCTTTTCATAAAGGAGGACATAGTCCGTTTTTATAAATCCTAACATTTTACGGAGGGAAGGGAACGCGAAGTAATGTCAAGCGCACCCCCCTACCGGGCCGTATAGTCAGCAACTACGGGACAGGCATCCACGTGAAACTTTTTATATTGTACAAGACTGTCATATTATCGGCCGTTAATGCCACGTGTTATAAGTTATGGCAGGAATAGTGCCCTATGGTTCGGTACTCCGCGTTTATGGCTCCTTATGGGAGTGTTCTATTAAAAGGGTGGATACTGTTCTTAATACGCGAAACGAACAATAGGAGGTAGGCTGGGGTGATCGTAAACGACGCCCCATAAAACATCCCATTTGCGATATAATCGCCTCGTTCTCGATGCGCAATGACAATTACTCCGCTGTGAAAATTGATAAACGTTGCCTGGAGGCATTGCACGCTCGAACGTATGCTGCATTTACACCGTAGTGCACGCACAACCCCATTTCTATTAAATGTATCCGCAATGTTTACTATTTTCTTATGATCCACGGTGTACTTGTTTCTGGATTCAAGGTCGGGCGAAGGTCAACATACTCTATTAAATCCGCCTATCTGTCAGCTGTAATACATCATCAAACACATATATGATCGCATTAACAGAAATTCAAAGTTACCTTGACATATTACCTTAAATGTTCATATTTATACAGAAAGTTCCTTTGGACATTGTCTCGTATAAAAGATAGTACGGGGCAAGGTCGAATGGGAGAAGAAAGAAATGTATATGGAAAGTTCGGCGAAGAATCTTTCGCCGTCAGGAGCAGACGGCGAAGTAAGAGCCGGGGCTGCGTACTGATCCCAATTAGAGCGAGCTAATTTCAATCTCACCCCGGTCCTCGCTTTCAAGTGCGATCTTCGTTAACCCGACTCACCGCCAAGTTTTCCGATTCACTTACGGTTTGACGAGTCTCTCTAGCATCCCGACGCAGTTGCACGCGAGGGTAGAAGGAGGGGCCGAAGAAGGGGCCGGCAAAACAAAACATCGTAAAGCACCCTCGTCTGCAGAGAGGATGCGACCTGCTAGCCGCTATTGAGCCAAGTGAGAAAAGTGGCTACGAGAGATGCCCGGCGATGCATAAGGGCACGTTTCCAGAGAACAGTTTATCTCTTGTCCCCCGGCTGTCTGTCCCATTGAAATTTAACGCCCCCGATTCGGAATCGCAGAACATTTCTCACGAAAAATTGATCCTACAGAAGCACCTTCAGAAATATATTTTTCTTATTCGTTAGCTTTTCAAAGTACAGAATATGGAAATGTTAAGACTGCATTTATGATTATTAAATACATAGAAGCCTAATCGTTTCGGGTCGTCGACTACCGTCTAGTTAGCGACAAGAACCCGTGCTTTTGGCTTTGAGCTGTTTACTGAGCTGTGAATTCAATGGCTGTCTTGACTGGAGTGTCTTGTTTGGTACAGTGAGCTTCGACTGATCTCGCGAACTGGTTTCCATTGTTCTCTAACTGAATGTAGCTAATCAGAGTCAGTGATAGTCCTTCTTGATGACAAAGATTTCGTTACAGAAGACAATGTCCTTAACATATTTCTAGCAATTCAAAGTCCTAGTCTAACTCGAACAAGAACCTATCCTACAATTAGCTTTATTGGACAAAGTGCACAGTCTACCATCTATGAAACTCCTCGCAGACCCAGATCCGATTCAAATCAGAATCGCTATCGAAACGCATATGGAGCCACGCAAGCACTGTCACGACCCCATATCCCCTTCCAACTCTCTCAAAATGAAAGCATGACTCAGTACTCAATAGTCCGGCTGTTCCTCGTGGCGATTTCCACCGGAAATTTCATAGTCCAGGTCACAGCGAGTGATCTTAAGACGGCCGATCGGCTTGGATCGTAGCCCCGAGCATCAATCAGCTGTCTCCGTAATCAAGGGAGAGCTACTCACTGCGAGGACGTCTCCATGGGAATTTCGAGAGGTATCCGCCACTCAATTATCTGATCCCGTACACACTCAAGATGTTATTGATCCGGAGATACTCTCTGGCCCGGCCTATCCAGGCAGAAGCGATCGAGACGATCGGACGCGAGACGAATTTCTTTCCATCGACGAAACGTTGAATCGCTTCAACTCTCTGTGCGATTCCTCCAGGACGATTTTCTTGTTTGTTTGGAGACCTCTAACGGTTAAAACGAACATTAATTGCATTATATGGTTAACTTATCATGTGTGTAACAGGAATGTGTGGCGACCACTATAGGAGGAGATCTGTTAAAAAACATGAACAGCAAAATTGACCTTGACCCTTTTATTTTTTGCATCCTATAGTATTCCTCGCGAGGAACGAAAGTCTTAAAGGGGCCATAGATCTCGAGTTAATTGCTCTCTTGAAAAACAACTTTAAGATTTCGTAAACTATTTATTCCATATTTGTCTACAGGGTGTTCCAAAATGGTATTAACGTAGAGGGGATGACAGTATAGAAATGTTCGTATGACCAAATAGTCAATAGACTGCGGATGTTTAAGCAATTTTTCATTTTCGTAATCAAGTTTCACGAAAATGGGAACAAATAGAATCTTATTTTCAGTGATAGTAGCCTTTATACATCTGAAATAAATAAAAATCGTATTAAATTCTGTGGAATTTGATATTCTAGCATTTTTTGAAAATATTTAGAAGTCATTAATACATAAAAATCCGGAGTCTAGTGATCAATGAAGATTCAGAATAGGAAAAATCTTATTCTTCTAACGTTACTTTATTAAAATATGTAAGATGGAGACACTAAGCAATTTGAGTCTCGTTCCTGAATTTTCTTCGTGCGACGCATTGTGCGACTCTCTCGACGATGCAAGGAATAAAGAAGAGGTTCGATAAGAAGCAAGCGTATCGATCTATCGAAACGACACGCACCGCGAATCCGTGTTCGCTCGGCAGATCAAAATTCCTGGCGACAGGCAAAACAGAGGCTGCGGTCCGAACGTAAACACGTTTGTCGGCGTCGAAACGCGAATAATCGGTATTCGATATCGGCGAGTGCCGCGCGAGCAATTCGATTTCATTCGACCTCGAATGACTCCCATCGCCGGCCGTGAATACTTAATGAGCCGGCGTTGTTTGATGTCAAAGTGATATCAGGTTTCAACGGTTCAGAGGCGTTCGGAATTGTACTCCCTTTTTCCATAAATCGTCCAACGCAACAGAAAAATCCGTTTGATTTTTAATCATGTTTGAACTACCATAGACCGCCTGTAGCCCCGGCGAATCACATTTTTCAGGAAAAAGGATTTCGATTGCAAAACGCGTGTTGCCTTTGCGACAGTTTCGAGTGCGTGCTCGTTTTATGCAGAATTCAAGTTTGATGTATTTGTGAAAATCTGACGTGGGCCCTATTTATTTTCTCTCGGACGAAGCCTGACAATTATCTGTCGGCTATTTTACCGTGGAAATAAATGAATTATAATATCGAAGTACATCGGGATGGTCCGGCGTGTGTTTATTTAAATGTCAGTCATTTGCGAAATGCGCTCGCCAGTCGCGTTACACGTGAATCACGTGGGAAATTAAATTTACCGGTTTTTTCCTCTGGCTTTCCGATCGTTGCGTGCTGGTATAGTGCTGCCAGTCAATTTTATTTCGGTAATGAAACAGTCATCAAAACGACATTCATCGTGACAATCTTCTGATTAAAACGAACCCAAACAACCTATAATCCCAAGAACGTTTACACGTTCTATTCGTGATTTTTTTTATTGAATTGATTCTCCATTATCCAAATAAATGTTCCACATCAAAACAGTCGAATCTAAAACGGTTTATTGTACGAATCAGTAAAAGATAAACCAGGGCTCGGATTTAGTTGATCGCGACGGCCAGTTTTCGAGGGCTACGCCTCCTTTACCCGACCGCGCGTCTCGCTCCCCGCGGCGACCGTAGTTCTCGAGGCAGCTCAAGCTCGTACCGCATAGACAATATTCGTGGCGCATTAGGGCGACACCCGTATCAATAGGTTTCCACATTACCGTTGAGGTACTATTGTCAATGCGTTTTTTTTTTATCAGTGGTATCCCCAGTAGGCCTATTCCACTATGTCGCACAATAATTTCGGACAACAGCTGCAGAAAATCAATTAAAAAAATAAATGTACATAAAATTTGAAAAAGTTTTTACTTGTACTGTCAAAATTTTATTAACGTCTGGGATAACTTGATTGTCGTGCACGTTTAGACGTGCTTGGCAAATTTCTAAACGAGTCGAACTCGATGAAACGCTTATCAAACTGATTTATCACCCAATGAAGAATATGTAAATGATTGTCGAAATCGCAATTAGTGAAGAATTCTTCGAAAATTAACTTACATGAAGGAAAGAAGGACCAAATTTTTGGTTCACAATGCAATTGGGTTTTAATAAGTAAAATGGATCTCTTTTCTTATAGCATAGAACTGAACTAAACATTTCGCTGCAATGAGCCAGCGTACGTCACAATGCAAGGAAACATCAGAGTAAGCAGCGTTATGCGTTTCCAGAAAACTTATAAATTCCAACGTCCAAACATCCCGTAGAGGTTACCGATTTGCCAGACACGTCTAAACATGCGTGAAAATTAAGTTATTCCAGCCTTTAATAAAATTTTGACAGTAAAAGTAAAAACTTTTTCAAAGTTTATCTAAATTTATTTTTTTAATTGATTTTCTACAGCTGTTGTCCGAAATTATTGTGCGACATAGTGGAATAGGCCTACTGGGGATACCACTGATAAAAAAAAAAGCATTGACAATAGTACCTCAACGGTAATGTGGAAACCTATTGATACGGGTGTCGCCCTAATGCGCCACGAATACAGTAATTCATCGATAATTGTCTAAAATATCTAAACGATAATTGTCTAGTCGCCTACCCATTCCACTGAACGGCATACCCCGTGAGGGATCCCGATACCGGATCGGGTTTATCGGTGTGAGACCAGGAGACCACTACTAATCCAATGACAAAACTTCCTTATTTTTTATTATTTTTTTATGGAACTTTCAGCAATATATTCGTGGCATTTTTCTAATGAAAATGATACCAAATATGATATAATTCCTATTTGACCAATATATTTGTGGCATTTTTCTGATTAAAATGATACCAAACACGAATTCGGATGATATACAGATATATGGTCATTTATAATACAAGTCGGTTCGCCCCTGCAAGACACACTCTCTTGACCGGGACAATTCGTGAATCTTAAACTAAAATCGTAAATATCATCGGAATTATATCATATTTGGTATCATTTTCATTAGAAAAATGCCACGAATATATTGCTGAAAGTTCCATAAAAAAATAATAAAAAATAAGGAAGTTTTGTCATTGGATTAGTAGTGGTCTCCTGGTCTCACACCGATACACCCGACCCGGTATCGGATTACACTGCTCGGCGGCCGAGGCCTCTCGTGCTCCGGTGTCCTGTTCTACGTTCGGCAAAAGTCAAAGAATAGTATACTGTTAAATTAGGTATTTAGAAGTTATCTAAAGAGTGCTCGTATGAATGAAAAAAAAAAAAAAAAAAAAAACCTACTCTGCTGTAGTGGGAGCGATAATCCTAAATGAGTGGGAGTGTTAAATTGTATGCATTTAGAATGTTGTGTGAAAGTCTCCTCTTCTTCCTCGTCTCCTCTGCCGCTGTTATACTGAGAACCTGGTTCTCCCGTATTCTGTTTTTTGACTACAATGTAAAGACCTCTGTAAAGACTGTGGTTCTCCGCGGACAGACTTCGAGGTTCGATCAGTTAGTTGAACTGAAGCGCTTGAGCGAGAAGCTCCTCTTGTATTCATTTTGGTATTAAACTCTATTTTCTGTTTTTCCCTAATTCGCGTACTACGGATTGTCAGCAGTAGCTTATTTCAGAACGTACAGGATTTCAAGATATACCTTCACGATAATTGTCTTTGGCCAGACCCGTGGTATAGACAATTATCGATGAATTACTGTATTGTCTATGCGGTACGAGCTTGAGCTGCCTCGAGAACTACGGCCGCCGCGGGGAGCGAGACGCGCGACCGGGTAAAGGAGGCGTAGCCCTCGAAAACTGGCCGTCGCGATCAACTAAATCCGAGCTCTGAGCTAGACAAATACAGAAATTCAGATAAAAGAGGTTCTACTGTATAATGTATTAAACAAGTAAATACCTCCGAAACTATGCCATGTTGGGTATAATTTCAATCTGAAAACTGTCACGAATGTGTTGGCAGCAGTTCCATGAAAATATCGTTAAAAATAGACAAGGTTTTTCAGCGTAAAGTTACTGTTAAATGAGATTTAAGCTTGAAGATAATCAATGAATTTCGTTTTTTTTTTGCAGATGCTTCAGTGATGGACGGTGAGGGCACGCTGGGCCGCAGTCACGGTAACGGGGGCCGTGGACTGCGCCGTCAACGGTCCCTGGAATGGCGAGACAGGCGCGGTTATGGGCCCAGTGCCCAATCGAGCAGCGACGAAGAAGAGAACTCTCTTCACACCGTGACCGCGACCGCTTCGTCCGCAGCTAGAGGCGCCCGTAGCCCGGGCCAGGTTTTCGCTTCTCTCCTGGCGCAGCAGTATGGAAGTGAGTGATGATATAATTGATGTTTGATACTTTGATCGAGAGCCTGTTACCTTGCGCTAGACGTCTCAGGAAAAGTTTCGCGGACGCCAGCCAGCGCTGCACTGCTGGCTCGTTGCAACGACGTCAAACTCGCGATCGGTTCAATCATGTTTGAGAAACGAATCGCCGTTTGATAGATGTTGCTTTACCGCAGCTGGCCACCTGGCATAATCAACCGCGTCGGTGCGCTTTACCAGACGCCGCGATTGCAAATCCTTCATCCTTGATGATTTCATCGAACTCTAAAAGTAATTATTTTTCGACACACATGTGTTAACACCTTTTTGTAGAGAGTAAGGAGCTGCATCGATCGCTGCATAAGAATACATTTTCCCATTTGAAAAATCAAAGTCGATCTTCATCAATAACTCAATCAACGTTCATTAACTGAGCAAAATTCTTGTCCTTCGTCTCAAGTACACAAAATTCATCCTTGATGATTTCATTGAACTCCTAAACTAATTATTTTTCGACACAGATGGGTTAATAATAAAAACCAAAGTTGATCTTCATCAATAAATCAATCAACGTTCATCAACTGAGCAAAATTGTTGTCCTCTTTCTCAAGTTCTAAACAAATTATTTTTCGACACACATACATTAATACCTTTTTATAGAGAATAAGAAGCTGCATCGATCGCTGCATGAGAAAATACATGGCCTCATTTGAAAAATCAAAGTCGATCTTCATTAATAAATCAATCAACGTCCATCAACTGAGCAAAATTGTTGTCCTTCTTCTCAAGTACATAAACTTGAGGACGTCCACTGTTGTAATAAATTTAAAGATCGTTAGCAATTGAGTGAAACTGGTCCCGGTGTATATGATTAACCTAGAACTCGTTCGTTAGCAGATTTCCGCGGCAATTACGCGGAAAAACATTGATGGAGCGAGATCGATCGTGTCGGGAAGCACGGGAGAGAAGGGGGCGCGTCCGATATTTATTCTTCTCGCGTGCGAACAAAACGTACACGGTTCTCGCGTGGGCCTTGATCAATGGGGCAGCATCGCCTGGCAATGTTTCGAATTAAACTTTCTTCCCACGCGGTCGCATATTTCGTAGGCTTTTAATATGTGCGTGACGGTTGGTCGTGCTACGTGACTCTTTCCGCGCGGTTGTAGCCCAGATTTCCGCGCTAATCCACCGGCGTGCCCGGAAACACGGCAATTTCGCCGGCGAAGGACAGGAAATTGTAGATTTAATCAGGATCACCGGGCACATCCGAGGTCAAATAATGGTCACGGGACCGGGACAAGCGATATTAAACTATTATTTGCGTAAGTAGCAGTCCAAATAGCCCGGGCTACGATAATGCAGTTATGCGGCGCGCGATATTTATACGGCTAGCCGCGAACAAGTCGCGTAATCGATACACGACGATCCTCGCTGGGATGAATAATTCCGCGCAACTAACGAAAAAAAATGAAATCCCGACTAAACATCGAGATCCATTCTAATACATTGACCGTAAATATTTTTGTGAAAAGATACAAACCTCCCGATGATGACGATCTCGGGGATGAGGAGGGAGCAGATTATTCGAAAACAGGCGGCGCGGCGTCTCGTCCGCGGAAATGTTATTTTTAAGGCTTTGTTTGCCGTAGCGAACGGCCTCGCGATCGCGCGAGTACTCTCGCGAGCATTTTACCAAGCACAGCTTAATATCCGGCGAAGACGACGCAAGGAGGTAAAACTAATTTCGTAAATCCTTTAATCTACGCGTTTGCCGAGGGAAGTCGGAGGAAGATTAAGGGAAGCGAGACTGAATGGGCCTATTGATGGAATATGATGAACGAGCCACTCTGAACTTTATTATTGGTCTCGTGAGCGAAAGAGAGAGAGAGAGAGAGAGAGAGAGATCCGCTCGAAACAAGAAAAAAGTAGACACCGCCTCCACTCTTCCTCTCTCGTCGATGTGTATCGTTAAACCGTTTTCCACGAAAGCTTCACAAGCTCGATTCAAATCCGTTCGGTTCTCTCGTTTGTCTTGCGGCCGCGAGAGCTTGTTGTAATTCGGCGCTTTGCAGGTTTCCTCGTTAACTCGCTCGTTAAACGGTGTTTTCGTCGGGGTTTAAGAATTGCGCGACCGAGGGCCATCCAATCAGGGCTTAGGAATCGAATCGTTAAATTAAGTACTGTCGTCAGAGAAGGTTCTTCATCGACGTTGTTAATGAAGTTAATAGAACAGCTTCGACTTCTGACGCTAAGACCAGAAAGCATTCGAACACTGAATTCACGATTCTCGAAAAATTGCTGACATTTAAATTGCTATCATTTTGGAGAACTTGGACTCATTTTAAAGCTTGAATCTCCTACTTGCACTGTACATCGTTCCTATGTTTTAAAGATCTTTTTAATTTGTATAGTCGCATTATCGTCAAGTGGTATGCCAAATAAAATTGGTACCAAAAATTGAGTCTAGTAAATGTTTAAAACAATATTCATTAAGACTCAATACACCTCTTACAATATCCTTATTAATGCATACGCTTGCAGTTTCAATATTATTTTTGTTGCCCAAGATTAAGGTCATTATATTAAAGTTCTATTCCGTCCAATGTCTCCACCATTTTTATCATAAATACATAAAATCCACAGTCTGTCAATAACAAACAAGAAATGTGAACTCGGATGGACCAGCCAGTACAAATACTCACTAACAGTCGCCTGACGGGTCCGATCGACAGCTTTTTGCTAGTAGACCTGACAGGCAATGGACAAGGGAAATCATAAAGAGAACGGACGACGTCATAGCGTCCGGGATCCTAATAAATGTGCCGCGAAGGAGTCGGGACGCAACGATAATCGATCAATGCCCGCCGGAGCCGGCTGCTGGAAGGAAGAGGCTCCAGACGGCCATCATATCGGCTTCGGAACTGGTTTCTAACCGGTGCATCGGCTGGTCTCTTTCGATACACTCGAAGTGTACGGTTTACGTGTGACACCGAGCCGCGGCGAATCGGCTCTAGTCGAGACGAGTCGAATCGAGCATCGCTTGGCGTCAGGGGAAAGGGAAAGGGAAGAGGATGGAGCATAGTAGGAAATGGGAGAATGGGGATGAAAATGGGGAAACGGCGATGTGGGTTCGAGGGTGAGCCAGGCGGATCCAGGCCTGGAGGGAGCGGTAATCGGCAGCAAGTGAATTGGAACAAATGCAGACAGACGTGAGGTGGGCTGGCTGGCTCGCTTGATACCGCAACCAAGAAATATAGTATAAACCAGAGAGCACCGGTATTAATTGAGTTCGTCCCTCTTCCGGTCGTCATTTTCGTCGATTTTGTTCGGCCCCGAGACGCGTCGATGAAAATCTCCTGAACGCGAAGCCGAAGGGGTGATCAGTGGACGCTGCAGCGCAAACGGGTGTAAGAAACGCCGCGCGTTGGAGTATTTCCGAATTTGTAGGTTCAAAGCCATAATATGGTAGGTGTCCAAAATCAATTTGAACCCTTTCAGCATTTCGCCGAAATGATCGATTATTTCGGCCTGTCACCGCATATTTATATTTCTGATGCGAACCGCCGGTGATGCATAAGAAACGAACGCGGTTCAGGAGTTTTTGTGTATCGCCGGCGGAATCAGTTGCTCGAACGACAACAGTACACGAGGTGAACGCTCGCGTTTGTAAACTTCGCTGCGTCGTAAGTGCATTCACTTCGCTGTTATTGTCGCGTGGGTCATCATCTCTTATTTTCCATTTGTCGAATCCGTTTCGCAAACGTTTAATTCCTTTGTCTCCCTCGCAGCACCGACTGCCAGGTCGTTGCCCTAACGAACGTTGGTGCCGTCTGTTCCTTTCAAGTTCAAAATTCCCACTTCTTTTTCCTTCCAAAAAGTCAATGGCCCACCATAGTATAAACAGGACTGCGCTACTCGAGCGCGCACTCTTTGCTAGTCTCCGTACGCGTCTTAGCTCGCACCTTTCGCTAACGTTTTTCATCACGCTTCCGTTCTCGTATTACGCTTGATACCATCATCTCTGTATGCTTGTACACCGCTTCATCATCACAACCTTGTGCGCTTCACGATTTTGTGTTTCATTCCATCCTTTTCCGATTTTTGTACATAGTTTATTTTTATTGTTAAAATATACCATCTTATTGTTATATTGATCGTAAATTGTTTTAAATACATGGTATGAAATTTTTGGCGCACGGTTCGATCAGTTACTACAATATAATAGCTATTTTTATGGAAATTTTTAAACGTTAACCATTCGGGTTTGAATCCGTTAACGTCATTTAGCCACGATTGCTAAAAATTGTTTTTCAATTGGAGGGACAGAAGGTGGTGTTTATGTATTTAAAACAATTTACGATCAATATAATGTTAACATTTATTATAACAGGCGAAAAAAAATTTACAGAGCTCGAGAAAAGATTAGTTGCAATAGATGTCCGATGATAGACAAAATCGTTGAACTTTCTCGCTAGTTACTGATATGTCATCAATCAGTATATTAATAACTTTCTGCAAAAAGACACTTGTGTGTCTAAGGCAGGGCCCGCTGGATAGCCTTACTGATGAGTCCTCTAGCGGGTCTAGGACGAAACACCACCTTCTGTCCCTCCAATTGAAAAACAATTTTTAGCAAACGTGGCTAAATGACGTTAACGGATTCAAACCCGAATGGTTAACGTTTAAAAATTTCCATAAAAATAGCTATTATATTGTAGTAACTGATCGAACCGTGCGCCAAAA